>BQKN01000044.1:69193-85198 GCA_022839385.1 Asparagus kiusianus
TTATTTTTTCCGTCGCTAAAACTTTTAGCGACGGAAAAACGACCTATAGCGATGGATTTGTCCGTCGCTAAAAGTTAAAAATCTAGCAGTGTCCCCCGTCCTCAAATCCCTCCTCCTCTCCTCCTCCCGCCCAAATTCATCTCATCCCGCCCCAATTTCCCCAGATTAGGGTTTCGATTCATCGCTTCAATTGCAATGGTGCTGCCGGCTTCGAGATAAGTAGACTTATGGCGGGTCTGGTGACGGTGAAGGAGAAGATCGATCTCACTGAGAAAGAGGAGAAAATCTCCAAGTGCTTGCTCGATGTTTTGAAGCACTTCGAGTTGGGGACTCAGCTTCGAGTCGTCGGCTGTTGCGTTCGCGATAAGGTCGAATTTAATCCTTATTTTCTCATCTAATTTATATTGTCGATGACGATACTGTTTCAATTCGATCAAAGCAATAAAAAATTCTTCGGAGACGGGGAAGAAATAAGTAGCTGGTATGCTTGTACTTTCATTCTCTGTATTCTTCCTATTCCCTCTAGAGTATTGTAGAGAATCAAAACAGAAATGCTATTTACTTTGTCTCATAATTATAAGTATATTTTATTGTTCCGTTCCAGCTAAGGAGTCTAATTGATGGATAAGTTCCAACTTTTACAGTAAACCTGTATTGTAGTTTAAATTCAATTGCAGGAATAATTAAAGAAGACCCTTTGATAGTCAAGGCTACTGCTAAATAATAATAAGATGGATGTTGAGGATACACTATCAATTTACTGAATTAGGAGGTAAATATAGTGTGAAAGTAATAAAGTGTATGTGTTGAAAGTTTCCTTGGAATTTTGTTCAATAGTGAGTGGTTAAGGCCAAGGGTGACTTGCTATTTGTTGCTTGCAACAAAAATATTTGTTGCTTAAAAAAGGAAGGATATTTGTTGTTTATTCCCACAAGTGGGAGGATATTGGATTACTGCATGCTGCTATCATTTGACCCTTGTATTTCCACTTGTGTTTTTGTCATAGTCTAATTCAGAAATATGGAGATTTGAGTGTCTAATATAGAATTAATTAAGATGTAGGGGTTCAATATGATCAAATGTCTTATTTTGATTTGTCAAGGGCCCTTCATCTATACTGTTTTTGGTGGAAGGGGAGGTCTTTGGATTTAGTTGGAGTAGAAAGTGTCGGAAAAGCAAAGAAATCATGAAGTAAAAGTTTTTATCTTCTCTATGTTTTTTCCCCCAACTTTGCAATTCCTTTTGTGACAAAGTGAACGAGTACCTGCAGTGTTCTTATGAGAACATAAGAATATGATATTGAAGTTTGCAGGCTGTGCTATCATCCATAGATTGAAATAATGTTAAAAAAAACTTTGGTCATGATCAGGTCACCAACCATTTGTCTGACTTATCTTAGATCTATCAATACCCAATATTTATTCCATAATGCAACATTATAATTTACAAGTACATTTTTGTAAATTTTGCAGTCACTCTGAAATTAAGCAATGAATTTCATTGACGCTTGCTTGGGACTCTAGGTTCTCAAAGAAAAAAGATTGAACAAGAAACAGGTTTGTACAAATCTTTTCTGGAAACATAATTTTGGTGCTGTAAATATATATTTAGTTATTGGAAGTTCTGGAGTCGACGGAAAGCTTCATTTTTTCCACTACTGAAGGACTATGACAAAATCAAGACACAAGTCTTGCCACTTTGGCTTTTTTTTATGCAACTAATGTAGCAGAAGAGGTTTACAATGTTGACATTTGCAGTAAACATAGCAAATACAAAATCAAGACGTTCGTTGCCATGCTGCAATTTGTTTCATGCAGTAGATGCGAGCATGTCCCTGATATTGTTCAAGTTATTGAACTTAATCCTTACTATCATGTTCGACGAAGAGTCTTTTTTTTGGTAAAAATAACACAGGTAGTATGTGAACATAAATAACCTAGATAATGTTGCAAGTGGACAAATCTCACACAAGATTTGCTCTAGTCACATTAACATATCAATACAGTGAAAGGAAAGCACACTACATGCCATTCTAAACTAGTCTTAGTTTGTGACCTGCCCTTGTGTGCTCAAATATCTAAACAGTCAAGTATTTGGATAGCATAGCATTTCTTGAAGTAGATCCAATCAGTTATCCATGCAAGCGGAAATAGACCTCCATATCATATGCATGAAAATGTGATCATAATCAAACCCTGTTTAGTGTATGGATGTTCATATGCATTTATAGCCGTCGAATGGAAATTCAAATGAAAGTAGACAAATACCAAAGATCAGGACAAATACCTATTATTGGCCATAAATAGCTGGAAATGTGATCATAATCAAGCCCTTTATCAATGCTTCATAGGAGACCACGCAGAGCAGTGAATGGTTGTTTGTGACATTGGTACAAGATCATGTAAAGGTGGCTCACTTGTTTCTTGTTGGTCTCCCGTCACATATTAGTTCTGGTAGGATTTATGAGTCATTTTTGAGTTGAATTGCGAACAAAGTGGTTATCGTTGTTCTAGTTTTACTGCTTATATATTTTCTCTTGTAATTGATGCATAATAAGGAGGCAGATTATGCTAGTGCGAGTGATCTTGGTTCTTTGGTCTCATCTATAGAATATGCTTAACCAATATGTGTAAAATCTCCTCATGCTTATCATTGTGTATATTAGACATCTTTGTTACCTTTTCTTAGCTTTTGTATGTCTTGTATGCCCAGTTTGGGTTATATGTACTTTCTTCTTTATCGTGTGAATTTATTCATTTACGCCCATATATCTGATTCTGAACCAACTTGATGTTATTCAACACATTTTTTATAGAAATTAGAAATTCAACCATTGATACCCATATATCTGATTCTGAACCAAATTGGACTGGAGCTAGGCATTGTGGTTCACTCAGTGATCATTGGCATCTCCTTGGGCACCTTACAGAGCTCCTCAGCAGTAAAACCCTTGTTAGGTGCATTGAGCTTCCACCAATTCTTTGAATAGAGGAAGGAAGGATTATCTCGTCGGATTTTGCCCTGCAGGTAGATAAATCTGCATCATCCAAAGTTACCGTATCATACTATCATGTAAAAATTCTATGTACCTTGCATTTCTGAGTTTTCAAATTTTTCATGCAGAGTAGTATTTTAAAAAAATCTTTGCTTCTTTATCTAATAAATGAAAGGTATATGTCTACATCCTTTTCCCATGGATTATCCTTTTTTTAAACATGCATTGTTGTTTGTAGTGAAAACTGTAATGCATAAATTTGTTTTTGCTTCTTTATCTAATATATATCAATCGATGTTTTCTGCTTCTTCAGGATCTGCAATTACTTCAGGATCTGCAATTACTGGACCAATTGGAAATGACTATGCTGATTTGTGGCCTAGGATTGCTAGTGTAGCCAATGCCATTGTGTAATATCCAGATTTTTCTTCAGATGTCAGTGAGGAGCAGTAGTTTCATGTTATTTGTTATTGAAAAGAAAAAGGAGTTTTCTAAATATGGATCCATATTTGTATTGGATGTTTTTGTTTTCCCGTGACGTACATATATTAGAATTGATATTCTGGGATCCAACTGATAGTAACATTGTTTTCCTTTTGTTATGAAATTGAATGGTGATGGTTTAAAGATAATAATGATGATGGTTTGAAGATAATAATGATTCATATATTGGATGTCATTTTTGAAAATTTATTAATAAATAAGCTACTGGAATTTATCATATATTGGATATTTTGTCAAACTTCTCAGGGGGCTTTGTGAAATTTATCCTAGCTTTTACCTCAACATAAACCTTAATGTCCGCATAAAGATTGAGGAGTTAAGAGAAAACATAAATTTTCTCAAAACAAAAATTCTGAAATCCAAGTTAATGTATAATAAAATGTATCCAAACATTATATTTCAAATTTTTGATTTGAAATCCTTGCATTTTGTAAAGACACCCAAACAAAAGATTATATCAAATCATTGATTTCAAATCCTCGATTTAAAATCCTTTGATTTTAAATCAATATTCCAAATTCAAATCCAAGTTTCCAAACGCAACCTATAGAATTCGAAATCAAGTTCTGGAATTCAGCAACCGATCGCTTTAGAGTCTCTAACTTAAACAACAAAAATTCTGGCCCATTAAACATGAATTCATACGGCCACAAGGCCCAGCAATAACCTAGACATCGTGGCCGCTTGGACGGCTCAGATTTATTAATTTATCCCCCATCTCGACTTATAAAATCTTAACCCTAATTTCCTTCAGCAGATAAAATTCGGCGGCGCTCGCTTCTCCCTCTCTGTCTTTACCCGTAGCGCCGCTGCTCTTTAATCTCTCTCCTGCCAAGATGAAGGTAATGCTAAACCTAAATCTTAAAGGTTCAATCTTTTTTTTATCTTGCTGCTGGATTTGAGAATTGTAGTCCAAAGACCTAGGATTTTGACCAGGCTTTTAAAACTTTTGTTGTGTCTAGTTCAATATCGCCAACCCCACTACTGGGTGCCAGAAGAAGCTGGAGATCGATGACGACCAAAAGCTGTGAGCTTTTATTTTCATTTTTATCATTTCAAGTTTTATGTTTTATGTTTTGTTTAGGGCTCCTCCTTTGGTCTATAAATAAATAAAAGCTTGTTTAGCCCCGATAATACTTTTATGACATTTGGATCTTTATCTTTTACTCTCCTTGATGTCACTGATTGAACTGATGACAACTTTTGACGTCGCAGGCGTTTAACATTGTTATGCAATTTATTATTATTTTTTGTATAATTAGTCCGCATCTGCACGACCATCTCCAATGGCAAGGCAAATATTGCCTTTCTCTCCTTCCACCTCACTTTATTCTCCCTCCACATCACTTGCCTTTTCCAATTGCCTTTCAACTCCACAACAACTAGTTTTTCAAAAGTTTTTCACTTTATCTTTTCTCCACATCACTCAACCATATACCCCACGCGGGGCCCTTGGTGAAATTTAACCGGTAGGCAAATTTTGCTTTTTCTCTCCCCTACTTTTTATTTGCCTATCCACTTGCTTAGCCATTGCACCAAATAATTGTCTCAATTGTTAGCCATTGCACTTGGTCAATCTGATGATTTAGAGCAGCTCCAACCGGTAGGCTGCACTTCCCCATAGAATACTCACATGCGTATTCTGTTTTATAGGGGACACTCCGACCATCCCCACCACCCTCTATGTAAAACTCCATTTAAAAATATATATTATTAAATAATTATTTATATAATATTTTAAATAATTTTAAAAATATAAAATGATAAAAAAATTATATGAATTAATTTAAAATATAAAATATATTATAAATTAATGCTAAAATTATACTATATAATATAATCATATATTTAAATAAAATTAATTATCTTTAATGAATTGATAATAAGGAATAGATAGGAGCCTTTTAAAATAAAACTGAAGGCAATAAAAAAGATAATGTGCGGTTTATTTTAGAGAGAACAAAAAATAATTCGAAACAGGGTACCGGTGGAGATGACCTGAAAAATGTAGTTCCAGAATTTTTTTTTTAAAAACCAGAAAATATAGCATAATATTTAGAACAATCTTCATAACTACTCCGAAGTCCAATTCTCACTCCATAATGAGTTATTGTTTGTCAAAAGTGATAAAATTTTATATATTAAATTCAGCGGCATTACATAGAAAAATAAAGTACATGATTTTTTTTTTAAATCGGGCAGGTCATTTCCTCCATATCCATCATAATAGTATCATCCTCAACAACTTTATCTCATTAGAATATGACATCCAGTCGCGAAAAATCTTTTTTACAAGAAGACGACCAAATTTTATGTGCCACGTGGCTCGAAATTTCTCAAGACCCAGTCATGGGTTCTAATCAAAAGAAGGACAAGCTATGGGAACGAATTTTTGCTTTATTTCATGAAAAAATTTCTAATATTTGTATTGCTCAAAGGACTCCGAAGTCTCTCTCATGTCGAATGCAATTAATTATGAAGGACAACAGTAAATTTCGAGGATGCATTCGACAAGTCGAGCGCCTAAATCCAAGCAGTGCTTCTGAGCTTGACATTATAAGTATTTGAATAACAAAAATCTAGATTATGAACATTTATTATCATGTTATTAACACTTGTTTCTTATTCTCTTGTGGTAGATTAAACGTGCTAGGATAATATTTGCAGAAGAGGGGTTTCTATTTGATCATGTTTGGTCAATTTTAAAAGATGCAGAGAAATGAGCAATTATAAGCGTCAGATCGCTTGCAATTTTAAAAACTTTAAAGTCTCGCTTATCTCAGGGATCAGATTCAAGTTCGATTCAAGTTCTCTTGTCATCAACTTAAATGACGATAATGAGGGATATACTCATAATGACGACGATATGTCAACATGTCGGCTGACAGGAAGGAAGAAAGAGAAGATGAGGAGGCGACGGGCAATTGTAAAGAACCTCGACTTTGAAACTCTAAAAAAATAATCAAGAAATTGTTGGTATTTTAAAAAAAAGTCATGGACAACGAGAAAATGATAGAATGACAATGCACTAGATTATAATGTTACGGGCCAAAAATGATAAGAAAAAAAATTAGATCTTCAAAGGGAACGACAAGAAAGTAAAATTATGTTAATTAATCTTGATATTATTACTAAACCTTCGGAACACGAGTATTTTCGAATTAAAAAACAAGAGATTTTAAATAGAAACACAACTGGAGGTTCTTCATCTGATATTCCTAATCCTGAATATAGTTATGTAGGAAGTCAATACAGAATACCTAACTATAGAAGCGTTGGATATGGAGGAAATGACTTGCCTGATTTTTAATTTTTTTCATGTGCTTTAATTTTCTATGTAATGTCGCTGAATTTAATGTATATAAAATTTCATCACTTTCGGCAAACCGTAACTCATTATGGAGTGAGAATTGGACTTCGGAGTAGTTATGAAGATTGTTCCAAATATTATGCTATATTTTTTGGTTTTTAAAAGATTTTTTTAGGACTGCATTTTCGGGCCAACAACACCGGTACCCTGTTTCCAATTATTTTCGGTTCTCTCTAAAATGAACCGCACATTATCTTTTTTTTACCTACGGTTTTATTTTAAAAGGCTATTATCTATTTTTTATTATCAATTCATTAAAAATAGTTAATTTTATTTAAATATATGATTATATTATATATTACAATTTTAGTATTACTTTATAATATATTTTATATTTTAAATTAATTCATATAGTTTTTTTTCATTTTATATTTTCAAAATTATTTAAAGTATTATATAAATAATCATTTAATAATATATATTTTTAAATGGAGTTTCGTATAGAGGGTGTGGTTGGAGTGACCCCCTCTAAAAAAAATATGCATGAGAATATTCTTTGGGGAGGTTGCAAAATGCAGCCTCTCCGTCGGAGTTGCTCTTATGGGTCTACTTGTTTCGCTCTGCCATTACTCTATGACATTGTAATATCATTGTCTTTAAATTACCATCTTTTGTTTCCCCGAGCTAGTGTTCCCTAACCCATTTCCGCTAGTGTTCCCTAACCCATTTCCCCTCTTCGTACGCGTCTGATAATTAGAACTTGCATTTCAGCATTAAACTGCACGTTTTCTTTTTTGATGTGAAATTTTTTTAATCCATGATCTGTTGTTTTCTTTTTGTTGTATAGACGTGCTTTTTATGACAAGAGAATCTCCCAGGAGGTCAGCGGCGATGCTCTGGGTGAGGTAGGACTGTGGAATAGATGATGTGACAATTTTTAGTTCTGAATTTGCATTTTTGACTTGAACATCTAAGCTAAATAAACAGATTGTGATTCTCATTTGTCTATTATTTCATGATTTTACACAGGAGTTCAAAGGCTATGTCTTCAAGATCATGGGAGGATGTGACAAGCAGGGTTTCCCGATGAAGCAGGGAGTGCTGACGCCAGGACGTGTCCGCCTGCTGCTGCACAGAGGCAAGTTAAATCTTGTTATCTTATCTTATTTATAGTCAGTTATCTTGTAGTGCTGCCAAAAGACAATGGCCTTTACTCAACATCTCAAGGATTTTAGCAACATCGAAGCTTCACCCTGAAGACTAAATCCGCCTTGATTTCTTTAAAATTGTAACTAAATTCATGTAGCTAGAGAAAGCGGTAGCACACTTAGGCCAGTTACAGCTACATAGCCTGAGTGCTAGATGGAAGAAGCTAAGTGTTCATTACAAATAGCAGTAGGTAATCAAATTGAAACTTGATATTTTGAGGTTTGGGCCTCATTTAGGAACACTATTCATGTTGTCTGGCTAATTATTGAATTCTGCTTATGAGTACAATTTTTATGATCAATCATGTTAAACTATGTTACCCGGTATACTTCTATCATGAAGCTATATCCCATACTGGACACGTACCCATACCTCATGGGCACTCCTTGGATATATGCATCAATTTATTATTTTAGACATGTACTCCACTATATAATATATGTTTTAATTTAAAACATTTGTCATACAATTCTTGGACATATATCCTACACTTTATCCATATCTTAAAATGGGGAGATATCGGTTATGCTTGTTTCAGCCCATCCTCCAAGTTCAAAACAAGGATATAAAAGGAGTGTCTAGTTAAAAAATAAGCAGCAATTTCCAATTTATAATAATCAACATAGTAAAATAATTAAAAGTGTGAGGAACTTTATTTCTAATAAGACACGAATTGAAAACAATGATGATCTCATGTAATAAATTATTAAATTCAATATATACATAACCGTGTCACTGTACCCTGCATTTTATAAATTTGACGTGTCCCGTACCCGCATCCATTCCGGTGCCCGTACCAGTTTTCATGCAACTTAGCTGCTCATGCTCATTTTTAAGTCTTATAACTCTGCCTATGCCTCCTATAATACTTGATGTCATCATCTAGCCTCTCTTCTTTTCTACGTGGTCTCTTCAGTTTATCAGGAGCCAGTTCTTGTATTCCCTAGTGTAACCTGATTTTCTAGAATTTGTTACTTATCTTTTTCGAATGAACAAAAGAGGATGGTAGTTTCAGCATAACTGTGAGCTTGTTACCTACTCTTGAACATCTTTCATATCTCTAGATTCAATAATATTTAGTCTTGTCAGTTTCTAGTAGTAAATATAAAGACTGTACCTTTGACATTTTTCTTTATTTTTGCCTGCAATTAAATGTTGGACAGCTGTTGCGTTCTCGTATGGGAGAAAGATACGATTTTTCCCGCGAACAGGGGGCATTAATAGGTTGCCTTACTTTGAACAGGGAACTAATAGGTTGTTTTATTTTTAACAGGAACACCTTGCTTCCGTGGCTATGGAAGGCGCAACGGAGAGCGCAGGAGGAAGTCCGTTCGTGGGTGCATTGTTAGCCCCGACCTCTCTGTTCTCAACCTTGTCATTGTTAAGAAAGGTGAGAACGATCTCCCTGGCTTGACTGATGTTGAGAAGCCAAGGATGAGAGGACCAAAGAGGGCGTCCAAAATCCGCAAGCTGTTCAACCTGTCTAAGGAAGATGACGTTCGCAAGTATGTCAACACCTACCGCCGAACATTCACAAATAAAGCAGGTTGGTTGTTTTACAAATCCAATTCTGCATATTTACATTATATATAACTGTCTCCTGGGGATCTTAATCCTATGACATGGTGTTATCTAAGTAACTATGAAGATATCTTGATTTGTTTGCGTCAGGGCTAATGCTTTATTTTAGGTAGTGTGTTGTGCATTATTGTTAAGAATATGTGGGAAGATGGGGTACTCTGTCAGATCTGATTACCTTCATTGGTTTCTAACATTTTTCTGAACTTATTTTATTGCTACAACTGTAGTAAGTGCGACCTATATTTTACTATTATAATATTATGTAATCAGAAAATATTGACCATCACTGTTCTAATTAATCTGTATAATCCGTCGTTTCCCCCATTTGGTAGGAAGCTGTATGGGTTACACGAGTAAAATGTTCTCTTCATTGGCCTCATTTTTTTGTTCTTCTGATTCTGGTTATTCAAATAAAGGACCCATGATGCTGATCTCTGCCAAGAGTTCATCGGCTGTGCCCCCATAACATGACTTGCATAAACCCTATATCTCCGATGAGTGTTTCCATTTCTCTTAGTTATGAAGAAAATTGTAGTGAAAATATATTTTTAATGGAGATGAAACTTGTTATGATTTCAGATTTGCATAGTCAATTTCAGAAGCTCATGCCTTCTACATAGACGTAATATTGTTGAATGAATTTATTTTCAGCATCTTGAGAATATTCAAGCGTAAACATTTTTCTTATCATCCTAGTAACAAACATATTCACTATTGTTTATGTTAAAAAAGAGAGAAATTCCAACAAGTAGTTGCTAACCAGTGAAGGTTGTAGTCAATCCTTTGCAGACTTTTTTCCTTGCCTTGGTTTTTTTTTGAACCTTTTTCCTATGTAATTTTTTTCAGGGAAGAAGTGCAGCAAGGCACCTAAGATCCAGAGGCTGGTGACTCCCTTGACACTGCAGAGGAAGCGTTCGAGAATTGCAGAAAAGAAGAAGAGAGTGGCCAAGGCCAAGTCTGAGGCTGCTGAGTACCAGAAGCTCCTGGCCACCAGGCTGAAGGAGCAGAGGGACCGAAGAAGTGAGAGCTTGGCAAAGAAGAGGTCCAGGCTCTCTGCTGCGGCCAGCAAGACCGCATCCACGGCTGTCTAGGCTCAGATGCCATTTGGAAAGTAATTTTGAGAAGGGTTGACAGTAATTTTGCTTAAAACTAGGTGTGGCTTTTTTATTATCTTCAGTTTGAAGTAATTTTGACAGTTCTAGTATATTCTTGTCTGAAACATGAATTGTCTTTACCCTTTGAAGTATGGGATGTTGAACTTGAAACTTACCCTGTTTAGTGCCGAAGTCTGGTAATTTGTTAGGCTTTTAGTGGTTAAAATTTTTATATACGCAGGTTACGGTAATCCTCTTAACATTGTATGGAAGTGAAATATTTACAAATCCGCTTCACAGCAAGGCCAAAGATAACAGGGCGTTTCTCAGTCAATGCCGTTCACAGCTTTGGGGTGCCTTCCTGAGCTGTGCTCGCAATTGCCTTTGAAGAAAACGTTGGTCTCGAGTTTTAAGAACCCCCACCCAAAGCAACGCCTTTAATTACTAGTTAAGGAGTTGCGTCATGCCTCTTTATGACGCTCCCATCTCTGTTTATTTATTTCTCAAGAAAAACTAAGGAAATGGATTTGAATTTGTGCAGAATTGTTTCCGAGCTCGTCCCTTTTTAGTGTTTGTTTTGCTTCTACGTTTTCAGGAAAGTGAACTAGAAAAGGCTTGCCGCGATAATGGTTGAGTTAAATTTTAAATTTCAATAAAACAATGGGAGGGAGATTCTCGAGGCTACTTTAGGGTCTGAATAAAACTATAGAAAGCGAGACAAGGTATTTGCACCCATTTTCCATGCAAAATAAAGATTCATAAAACTTTTTCAAGAAACACTTAGAAATGGTAGGAAATATGATTCCAGTGTCACTCTTCATTTCCTTCTTTTAGGAAAGAAAATGTGTTTTCAGTGTTACTTTATATTTCCTATTTTTTCAGGAGACGAACCAAACAAATCTTATCATATCATAGCAGCATTCACCGGATACTTGAGATCAACATGAATAATTATGATCCATTAGATAACTTTCTTTCCTTTTTTTGGCCCCTCTTTCCCTTCCTCTAATGGAGGTAGCATTAATTTCCAAATAGATTTCAATGGTATGCTTGTTCAATTAAGATCTCCAAAACAACTTCCTATTTGAAAATAAGAATAGTTGTTTGGTATTAAGTACAAAAAATAAGTCTAAATTTGTTCTAATGGGTGATGCTATCAGATTTAGGAACTGATGATTTTCTCTCTCTCTCTCTCTCTCTCTCTCTCTCAGGAGGGCAACCTTGGTAAGCACGAGGATACTTAAGCTAAAGTTTGTAGGTGATCCTGAACCCCTACCAAGTAAATTTATGGTGTGGGTCCCACCTCCCATTCCCACATTCCAAATTAAGCAGACATGATCTAATCAGAGATTTGGATATGTTGGTTGTATTATCACTACATCTCCAAGCCACTATCACGATGTGTGGAAATTGAAGTTATGTGCATAGTTTTATGCAACAGTCTTGCATATTTACTTCCAAATTGTGGGAAATGGATTTGAAATAAGTAGGGAAAATTATATCAATGCCCCAATTTTAAGAACCACATGTAACCAACATCATCAACAATTTTCCCATGTGTTTCATCACCCAACCCTCGCACCCCCCCACAAAAAAAAAGGTGATTCAACCCTTATTCCCTGCCAACTAAGCATAGAGAGCGAAATAAAAATGAAAAAAAAAACTCAAAATATCTCCATGGCTCCTCCTTCCTCCTTTCCTCTCCTCTCCTCCTCTCTCCCAACCTATCTCCTTCCTCCTCTCTCATTCTTCTCCCTTTTTCTCTCAGACACCAACATCCCCCTCTGCTACCATCGAATTTGGGTGCACACTCCGACATGTTCTCTCCTTCTTCGGCCTTGCCTTCCGCCACCACCAACCTCGAGCGCAACTTCCTTCCTCCTCTCTATTCTCTCCAGATCTAATCTCCATGACTCCTCCTTCCTCCTCTCCTTTCATCTCATTCTCTCTAATAACCCATCTCCTTCCTCCTCTCCTTTCCTCTCCTTCTCTCTCATAACCCATCTCCTTCCTCCTCTCTCCCTCTTTAACATTTTTCTCTCAAACATCGACATTCTCCTTCGCCACCACCGACCTTGAGCCCACGCTCCGGCCATGTTGTCTGCTTCTTTGGCTATGCCCTCTCACCACCTTGGGTGCAAATTTCACATCGATTTTTTTAAAAAATTTGTAATTTCTGTTTGAACATCATAAAAAGATGAAAATCTAAAGAAATACCGGCTAAACGTGATTTTGTTTGACAATTTTTGATATTAAGTTAATTCCAAGGTGGACTGTTAAGTCTAATGAGTTGGAACATTAAGTCTATTATTGGGTTAAATAATAAGTCCAAGGGCTTGCACGTTAAGTCTATTGCGTTAAATAATAAGTCCAAGGGCTTATATGTTAACTCTATTAGGTTAAATAATAAGTCTAAAGGTGGAATGTTAAGTGCAATGAATTATATGTTAAGTCTAATTTATTGAATGTTAAGTATAATTTATTACATGTTTAAGTCTAATTTGTTGTATGTCAAGTATAATTGGCCTGATGTTAATTCTAATTGATAGAATGTTAAGTCTATAGAGTTGGAAGTGAAGTTCAATAGCTTGTATGTTAAGTCTACGGGGTTGAATGATAAGTTCAAATGTGAAATATTAAATGTAATGGATTATATGTTAAGTCTAATTTATTAAATATTAAGCGTAATTTGTTACATATTAAGTCTAATGCATTGTACGTTAAGTCTAGTTGGTGTGATGTTAATTCTAATTGGTTGAATGTGAAGTTTATAGAATTGAATATTAAGTCTAAGCGATTAAATGTTAAACCTAATTGGAAGATATTTTTTACCTAATGAAAATATGTTATTTGTAATGAAAATAATATTAAGTCTAAACTTTCCCATGTTAATTGTAGTGAGAGGAATGTCAAGTCTAATATGTTAAATGTTAATTCTCATTAGAGGAATGTCAAGTCTAATAAGGGCATTTTTAAGTCTAATCGGAAGATTGTCAAGTCTAATCTATAATGTTAAGTCTCGTTTGTTAACTTAAATTGGTTCGATGTTAAGTCTATTGGGTTGAATAATAAGTCCAATGACTTGTATGGTAAGTCTATTGGGTTAAATAATAAGTCTAAAGGCGGATTGTTAAGTGTAATGGATTGTATGTTAAATCTAATTTGTTAAATATTAAATATAATTTATTACATGTTAATTCTAATGCATTGTATGTTAAGTCTAATTGGCGTGATGTTAATTCTAATAAGGGCATTTTGAAGTTTTTTATTTTTCTATCTTGTACTTAGTTGGCAAGAAATAGACTTAATATTCAACTCTATAGACTTAACATTCAAGCAATTAGATTAATATCATGCTAATTAGACTTAACATACAACACATTAGACTTAACATGTAACAAATTACAGTTAATATTCAATAAATTAGATTTATCATATAATTTATTACACTTAACATTCCATATTTAGACTTATTATTCAACCCAATAGACTTAACATACAAACCCTTGGACTTATTATTTAGCCCAATAGACTTAACGTCGAACCAATTTGAGTTAACAAAAGAGACTTAACATTCAATAGATTAGACTAATAATCTTTCTATTAGACATAACATTCAACTTATTAGACTTGACATTCCACTAATTAGACTTAACATTCAAGTTATTTGACTTGACATTCCTCTAATTAGAATTAACATCACGCCAATTAGACCTAATGTACAACGCTTAGACTTAACATTTAATAAATTACACTTAACATTGACTTAACATATAATCTATTACACTTAACATTCCACCTTTAGACTTATTATTTAACCTAATAGAGTTAACATACAAGTCTTTTGACTTATTATTTAACCCAATAGACTTAATATACAAGCCATTCTTACGTGTCGACGGAAGCGTGCGCACAAACCATACGACTTGCCGAGCAATGAGAGGAGAACAACTAACGAGTATAATTAAAAAAAGAACGGCACAAACCAATCACAAACACAGAGATTTACATGGTTTGACAAATTGCCTACATCCACGAGGAGAGGATGGAGAGTTTTCACTATATAGAAGACAAAAACAATGAGTTACAACTCTCAAACACTCAAAATAACCCTCACCAAAAGATCTCAACTCACCTCTCAGAAATCGCCCTCTCAGTGCTCAAAACAACATCCTTTTCTCTCTATAAATCTCTTCTAAAATGTTATATATATATATAGAAATCTTAAAACCAAAACAGACTAGGAATCTAACAATTCTAAAACCAAAACCAAAACGAACTAAGAATCCTAATAATTCTAAAACCAAAACCAAAACAGACTTGGAATCATGTTTGACACAATAACCTGCTATCCAATAATTCTCCGCCTCAGCGAAGTGTTCTCAAAATTGAGCCGATCCAATAAGAGCACCAATGTGTCGTCTCCCCAAATCCGGTTGCACCAATGTGATTGTCTACGTATCCCCTCTCTCAAGGGATCAATCCGCCCATAGTTCATCTTAATGGCCTCAAAAGGCCTCAACAAGCACAAATCTACAACAAGTTTTTGCAATGATCGAACTTGTTGCTCGGGACCACCTTTGTGAGCATATCTACTAGATTGTCTCTTGTATGGACCTTAACGAGCTCCACATCCCCATCTTCAAGAACATCCCGGACGAAGTGATAATGAACGTTAGTGTGCTTCTTCCGCGTATGGAAAACCTGATTCTTCGCTAAATAGATAGCACTCATGCTATCACAATAAATAGTGACGGATCGTTGCGAAAGACCAAGATCCTCCAAAAGTTCTTGAAGCCAAATCATCTCCTTAACAGCCTCCGTAATCGCCATATACTCTGCCTCCATCGTCGACAAAGCCACCGTAGATTGCAAGGTGCATCTCCAACACACCGGCATACGAGTCAAAGTAAACATATATCCCGTCGTCGACCAGTGTTTATCCAAATCTACAGCATAGTCCGAATCTACGTATCCAATACATAGCTGTTCACCACTAGTGTCCCACTCAAACATCAAACCAACGTTGAGAGTACCTCGAATGTACCTCAAAATCTACCTCACGACATCCCAATGACCCGGACCTGAGTCGTGCATGTATCGTGAAACCATGCTAGCTGCCTGTGACAAATCCAGCCTTGTACAAACCATGCTGTACATCAAGCTTCCCACTGCACTCGCGTATGGAGTCTTTGACATCAACTCTCTATCTTCAACTGTCTTCGGTGAAAGGTCAGCCAAAAGCTTCAAATAGGCTCCCAAATGTACACTAACTGGCTTCGTCTCCATGCTCACTGTAGGCGTATAAAATT
>BQKN01000044.1:90198-112044 GCA_022839385.1 Asparagus kiusianus
TTGGTTTTCATGTTTATATAAATATGAAATTACACATTTCATATTTATTGTTTTGTTTTGGTTTAGCTTTATAGATATGAAACAATAGTTATATTCATATACACTTTCACATGTTTCATATTCTATTGCTTTTGGAAAAACAAATGTGTTTTGTATAATATATATATTTTTGTGAAAATAATGTATTCTTGTTTATGGACTTAACAATCACTGTATACATCTTTTATTAAGTCTATAAAATTATTTTATAAAGTTTCAAAACATTGTTTAATCAAAACATCAAATTTTAAGTATGTTCATTTTCATGTTTTGGACTATTTTGAAAAATGATGAGATTTCTCAAATGGGAAGTGCTTTTTGAAAACCAATTTTTATAACATGTTCATTTTCATGTTTGCAATCATTTTCTAAAGTTTTACATTTATCTGAATTTGTTTACTATTTTTAAATCGAGTTTAAAAATTAGATTTTCTATTTTAAACCTGAGTATCTGAAATATCTGTTCGCGGTCGACCGGAGTGGTTGCGACGGTCGACCGCCAAAAGTCCAGAGACTTTGTTCTGTTCTTCAGCCTTTTGCGGCTGACCGGCCATGACTCTGCGGTCGACCGTCGATGTTACTGTTGCATAGTAACGGCTAGTTTCCAGTTTTGTTTTCTTATGGGTTTTTGGTCATTTTCTTTGGTTTTTTTTGCTGTTTTGTTGTGAGGTTATAAATACCCCATTGCATTTAACTCTCCATCTAACAAGGTAAATTGTTTATACAAGTTTACAAAAGAGTTTAAGGGTTTTAAAGTTTGTTTTAGTGTTTGTTTGGCTTGTTAAGAAGTTTTCACAAGTGGAGGAGATCATCTTCATTGTTTGAGCTTCAATCTCCATCTCTCCATCTTATTTTTCAGAGAAAAATTTCTAAACTCAATTCTAGGTATTTATTATTTTGATTATAATTTCCATAAGCTAGATTTTATAGTGAATTTATATTTAATTTTCTCTTTGTTCACACACAACTTATCGAGCTTATTGTATTTGCATACATAGTATAATTTGGGGTTGTGAGTTTGTGACTTAGAGTGTGAGCTTTCATTGTGTTCTCATCTATTGTTTAGAGAACAATAATTTATTATTGAATGTTAATTTGTGAGGTCATATTGTATTGCAAAAATACACCAAGATGAGTGTAGAGGTGAGAGACGTGGTCGGTCCCAAGAGGAGTGGGGTCGGTGGTAATGCCTAAAGGTAGGTCGTAATTCTGAGCACTTGAGAGAGACACATAAGAGGCCAACACTTAAGGTGGTAGTTTGTGTAGTTACATTGTGAGATTGTGAATATTGATCGGTGAGCGTTGAAAACTGATATTGTGTGGTGTAAACGTTATTCGGGTGAGCGTAGAAAACCCGGTTATGATAGTGGATTTCTCCTCGGGAGTGAGGAGCAGAGACGTAGGACGGAAGGTCCGAACTCCGTGATTATTTCTTGTGTGTTTGAGTTTGGCTTGTGTACTTATATTTTGTTTATCTCTATTGCCATTCTCTTTTGTCTAATTCATCCACTATATCATTTGTATTTGTTTATCTTATTTCATTCTTGTTTATATTGATTATCATTGCATATCTAATTTGCTAGGATATTTGTTAATTAGTTTTATTTGGTATTAAATTAGATTAGATTAGCATAAATCCTATTTACCCCTCTCTAGGGTTCTTTCCTAGTGGCACTAGGGTGCTAACACAGTTCACCCAAATCCTTCATCTCAAACTCGCTCGAAAGCTAAATCTTCAATGTATCTATGTCAGATCTGGAAATAGAAGCAACTAACATGTCATCGACATAAATTAATAAGTAAATGTATGCACCTCCATGCAACTTACGATAGTACACGCAAGGATCAAACTGTCTCCTAATGTATGAATGGCCGATCATGAACCCATCAAATTGCCTATATCGTTGTTTTGGAGATTACTTCAACCCGTATAGCGATTTCTTCAATCTACACACCAATTTCTCCTTACCGGCAGCTCAAAATCCTAATGGCTGAGTCATATAAATTTCTTCATCAAGATAACCATGAAGAAAAACTATTTTCACATCTAACTGATCCAATTCCAAACCATACTATGCCACCAAAGCTAGCAACATCCGAACTGAAGAGTGCTTTACCATCGGATAAAAGACTTAATTGTAGTCAATGCCTTCTTCTTATGCATAACCCTTCACAACCAATCTTACCTTAAACCTCATAGAAGTTCCCTGAATGCCCTCCTTCTTCGTATACACTCATTTGCAACCAATAGCCTTCCGCCCCTTTGGAAGCTCAACAAGCTCCCATGTGTCGTTCTTCTGAAGAGACTCCATCTCCTCTTGCATAGCTTCCTGCCATAAATTAGCCTCTGAACTCTGCTCAGCCTCTCTGAATGTAGTAGGAACCATCTCATCGACACTCTCCATCGAAAATGCATACGCAACCACTATATCTGTATACCTCGCTGGCAACCGTATGTCTCTCTAGGGTCTTCGAACTGTAATAGAATCTTGAACCTGAGCCATCGATCCCTGATCCTGCTCTACTAAATCTGTATCCTCCAAATCATCACTATGTTCACCTGGCATCACTTCAGCCAGTACTCTAATGAATATGGTCCCATTTGGACTCTGTGGAGCTACATCAATCTTCACCACCTGCAATGTGTCCTCTGTCGGGGTGCTCTCTACCTGATGAGACCTGGAAGGCTTCAAGAGTGATGCCTCATCAAAAGTAACGTCTCTACTTAGCACAACCTTCTTCTCAACGTGATTCCAAAGCTTGTATCCTTTCACTCCATGCTTGAAACCAACGAATATGGCCTTCCTAACTCGAAGTTCTAATTTATCAATTTTAACATGATAAAATGCAGGGCACCCAAATACCTGAGCTGATCATAGTCGTGTGCTGGCTCTCCTGACCACATCTCCATAGGGGTTTTCCTTTCAATCGCAGTTGAAGGCAGCCTATTAATGAGGTGACTCGCATATGAAAGTGCCTCAGCCTAAAAGATCTTCTCCAAACCACTCTGCGATAACAAACATCAGACATTCTCTAGTAAAGATCTTCAACCTATCTACCACCCCATTCTATTGTAGTGTATGACTAACTATGAAGTGCCTCTCTATGCCTTCGTCGATTAACTATGAAGTGCCTCTCTATGCCTTCGTCTCGACATAGCTACTGAAAGGGGTCTGAAGTATACTCTTCACCGTTGTCGAATCTCAACGTCTTGATTTTTCTCCCTGCTTGCAGTTCCAATCTTCTCTTCCGCTCCACAAATATCTCTAGGATTTCACTCTTCTTCGCCATGGTGTACACCCAACAATGCTTAGAATAGTCATCTACAAACTTAACGAACTAATGTCGACCACTAAGTGATGCCGTCTTGGTGGGACCCCAAACATCCGTGCACACGTAGTCCAAGATACCCATCGTTTAATGAATGGTTGTCCTAAACTTCACTTTAGTCTTTTTTGCTAAGAACATAGTGCTCACAGAATTCAATCTTTATGCTCTTGGCTCCCTTCAATAGCCCCTGCTTGCATAACGCCTGTATTTATTTTTTTCTGTGTGCTCCAATCTGTAGTGTCAAAGTCTGCTCATGTTCATCTCTGAAACTGCAGAAGCTACCTGACCAATCTCGATGCTTTCCTTCAGATAGTAAAGATTTCTACTACGGACCACCTTCATCACTACTAAAGATCCTTTAGTAACTTTTACGACAACATTCTCAAAAGTCATCTTGAATCCCTTTGCCTCCAAAGCTCCAATTGAGTAAGATTCTTCTTCAGCTAAGGAACAAATCTCACTTCATTCAACTCTCAAACAACTCCATCGAGTATCCGAATCATAACAGTACCTATCCTACAAATGCCACAGGACTGATTATTTTCCATGACCACCACACCTCCATCAAGCTTCTCAAAAAATACAAACCAATCTCGTTGGGGAGTCGCATAATAAGTAGTACCCAAATCCAATATCTAATCCGATGCATCAATATGGTTAACCTCTAGAATAATCAATAGAGAAAAACATGAATCGTCGGAATCGTTATCACTCTTAGTAAAATTCACCTCACTAGCCTTCGGGCCATTCTTCTTGCTATTCTCATTCTCTCTGAGCTTCGGACAATCACTCTTTCAATATTCTTGTTCTTTGCAGAAAGCACACTGGTTCTTTGCTAATTGGTAGTGGCCTCTTGACTTTGACTTGCTTCGGTTACCACCTCTCAGATAGGGACTCCTTCCTCTTATCGACAAGGCCTCTCCTAAAGTGCTAGATCTGGAAGACTCTTTGTCATTGCTCATCAAGTCAAAATTCGTCAACGCATTAGTCACTTTACTTTAGGTGATGTAAGATCTACCATTAAACAAAGTGAGCAAGAAGGTATCATACTCCTCATCGGGTAAGGAGCCTAACAAAATAATCGCATTGTACTCATCTGATATCTTCTCATCCATATTCGCCAAGTCTTACAACAACTTTGTGTAGTTGTTCACATGATCTGCAAGTGAGGTACCCCTGGACATCTGGAATCTGCACAATCTTTGTAGCAAGTGCAATCAGTTCTCAATATTCTTCGTAAGATACTTGTTGTTGAGAATCTCCCACATCTTCATCACAGACGTCTCGCCGATAACATTGTACTTTATCTCTTATTCCAAACAAGATCTAATCACCCTACATGCATTTTGATTCATCTTGTCCCATGTTGCCTCATCATACTTCGGTGGCCTCTCATGAGTCATAATAATCTCTTCCAAATTTTGAGTATTCAATGCATCTTGCACATCACTCATCCACAACTCAAAGTTGATCTTGCCGTTATACTTCACAATGTTGATCTTCGTATTCTGAAGTGCAACCTAAACTGTACTCATCCTAGCCTTACTGCTTTCACCACTATCTCCTGCCATTGCTTGCTAACTCTGAATTATAGAGAAAAAATCGAGCAACTGATAGAATTGAGAAATTACCCAACTTGAACCCTAGATTAGATTCCAACACGAACTCCTAACCACACAAGGAATGTGAGATCTCCAACGGTAACTTCACAACGCTATCTCCACCGAAGCCTAGAACTCTAAGTTCCAAGCTTCCAACAATGAATTTCCTCTACCAAAAACAAACCCTAGGTATGAAACCCTAGAGCTCTGATACCGATTGTTACGCATCGACAAAAGCGTGTGCACAAACCAAACGTGTTGTCAAGCAATAAGAGGAGAACAACTAACGAGTGCAATTACAAAAAGAACGATACAAACCAATCACAAACACAGAGATTTACGTGGTTCGAAAAATTACCTACATCCACGAGGAGAGGATGAAGAGTTTTCACTATATGGAGGAGGAAAACAATGGGTTACAACTCTCAAACACTCAAAATAAGCATCACCAAAAGATCTCAACTCACCTCTCAGAAATCTCCCTCTCAAAGTGCTCAAAACAATCTCTTTTTCTCTCTACATATCTCTTCTAAAACGTTCTATATATATAGAAACCCTAAAATCAAAACAGACTAGGAATCCAACAATTCTAAAACCAAAACCAAAACAGACTAGGAATCCCAATAATTCTAAAACCAAAATCAAAACAGACTAGAAATTTTGTTTGCCCAATAACCTGCTATCCAACAGCCATTGGACTTCACTTCCAACTCATTAGACTTAACATTCAACCTTAGACTTGAACTTAACATAAAAAATTGTCAAACAAAAATCATATTTAACCGATATATCTTTAAAATTTCATCTTTTCTTGATGTTTAAAAATAAATCATAAGCTTTTTTAAAAAACCAATAGCTTATAGGTCTTGTGGAACTTGCACCCAAGGTGGCGGAGGGTGAGGCCGAATAAGGACACAACATGGCCGGAGCGTGCCCCTAAGGTCGGTGGTGGCGAAGGAGGATATCAATGTTTGAGAGAAAAAGGAGGAAGAGGGAGAGAGTATGAAGTAGATGGGTTAGGAGAGAGGAGGAGATGAGAGGAGAGGAGGAAAGCGGAGCCATGGAGATAAGATCTGGAGAGAAGAGGGACGAGGAAGGTGGGCGTGCTCGAGGTTGGTGGTGGCGGAGGGTAAGACCGAAGAAGGAGACAACATGGCCGGAGCGTGCACCCAAAGTTAATGGTGGTGGAGAGGAATGTTGATGTCTGAGAGAAAAAGGAGGAAGAGAGAGAGAGAGGAGGAGGAAGGAGATGCGTTAGAAGAGAGGAGAGGAGAGGAAAGGAGGAAGGAGCCATGGAGATTAGATCTGGAGAGAAAAGAGAGAGGAAGAAATAAGGGCATTTTGGGTTTTTAATTATTTTTATTTCTCTCTCTATACTTAAATAGAGGATGAGCAGCCAAGTGAATAATGCCAAAAGCAAGTTGCAACTTGTGAATGCACAAATATCCTTAATTGGGATATAGAAACATTTTTTATTTTTTTTTAAAGAGTGGTATACATGCAACTTGTATATGCAGAAAAATGCAATATTATATATAAACCCAAGAATTTTGCAATTAATTTCCATTAAAAAAAAGAATTACAATTTTTTTATTATCAATGTAGCTATATACATTTAGTAGTTTATCCTGTGACAAACAATAAAAAAGGAAAAGACAACACATTCCTGTCATAAGTTATACTTAATGAACTTATCTTCGATACTAAACATATGATCTGGATTCTATAACTGAATTTCTAATGAACAGTAGTCTCTTTACAATTTCCCGATATTTGATCAAATTATAGAACTCGTCAGATCAGGTTCATAAGGAAAGACAAACACCAAGATACAAATAAATTTCAACTTGCTCACAATTCACAGACGCCAATAGCGTCTACATATCAATCAATACTCTTACAAGAATTCTTCTAAAATCCCTTCACATCTTAATGCTCCTAATCTTAGGATATACAAAATATAAGTACCTAAAAACAACTCAAATTCACACGCAAACACCCAATGATACCAACTATTAATCACGTTGAGCAGCAAGTCCTGCTCTTTGGAATAATTTGTGCAGGCCCAGGAACAATAATCTTCTTCCCTGGCAAAGGAGGGAGGAGTTTTTACTATTAGAGATAAAGAGAACTACAAATAGGGTTTCAAATCTCACCAAAAACCCTCAAACAAAGCTCTCTAGATCTCTCACAAATCCTCCCATAAAGGATGCAACAATCCTCTCTCAAAGACTGCTCAAATCATCCTTAATCCTAATTAATCAGGTTTAGGGTTATATATCAGCTCATAACGAAACGGGTCCGAAATCCAAACCAAACTCAAAACCCGATTGGCGGTCGACCGCCAAATTCGTCGTGGTCGACCGCCCAAGAATCGACAGAAACAAAAAACATTACAGGGTTTGGCTGGTCGACCGCAACGGTCGATTGAACCCTGGCAGTTGACCGTGACGGTCGACCGTCCCTACTCCAGAAACCTACTACGACCTGTGCATGTTTCCGGTCGACCGTAGCTGATCTCGCGGTCGACCGGCAAGCTTCCATACTGTTTTTCCTGAACTTCTTCAACATTGTTCGCCAATCCTACAAATCTCCACCACGATAAAGTTTCTCCCAAAACTGAGCCGACACCAAAGCAACCAAATATCCCACTTGTTGAGTCCAGTACGAAGTGGAATAAATCCACGATAACGGACTCAATCCACAACAAGTTGAGAATCCGAACGAGAGCTCAAACAATCTCCCCCCGTAGAAATCAACAAATCCAACCAGCTGTATAAAAAACACTGCCTACGTGTCCTCTTGCCCAATTAATCAAGCCAAATGTAGTTTACCCAAATGGCCTCCAAAGGCCCTTAACATTGAAGACTGTTAATTAGCTTCAAACAATGACCAAATTTCACACCTGCAACAACTTGGTCAACATATCCAACATCATGAACAAAGTAGTATCTGACATCAATATGCTTCGTGTGTGCATGATAAACTTGGTTCTTCACCAAATAGATAGCCGACATGCTATCACAATATACTCGAATGGTCTCCTGTGCAATCCCCAAGTCCTCCAACAATCCATACAACCATAAAGCCTCCTTAACAGCTTTAGTCACCGTCATATATTCCGCCTCTGTAGTAGAGAGAACCACTGTAGACTGAAGTGTACATCTCCAACATACCGATGCTCCTGTCAATGTAAACACATATCTTAAAGTAGATCGACGCTTGTAAAGATCCTCGCATAATCTGAATCTATGTAGCCAATACAATCCTGCATTGTCTTCTCATTCTTTTGAAAAATCAAACCAACATCCATAGTGCCTTTAATATACCATAGAATCCACTTCACAGCCTCCCAATGACCCTTCCCGGGGTCGTGCATGTACCTCGATACCATGCTCACGGCCTGTGACAAATCTGGCCTCGTACACACTATCACATACATCAAGCTACCTACCGCATTGGTATATAAAACCTTTGACATATAATCTATATCCTCAACTAAAACAAGTGACATCAAAGCTGAAAGCTTAAAGTGGGGAGCCAATGAAGTACTTATAGCCTTTGCATTACCATCAAAGCTGAATTTCTTCAACATCTTCTGCAAGTAACTCCTCTGTGTAAGCTTCAATCTCTCCTTCATCCTGTCTCTTTTGTTCTCCATACCCAATATCTTCTTAGCTTCTCTAAGATCCTTCATCTCAAACTTGGATAATAATTCATTTTTCAACTTTCGAATAGCCAAAGAATTCCTAGAAGAAATAAGTATATCATCAACATATAACAACAAATAAATGTACTCACCATCTTGTAGCTTGTGCATGTAAACACATGGGTCATATGGGCTCCTCGTGTATCCATGGCCAATCATGAAGCTGTCGAATCTCTTGTATCAATATCGCGGCAATTGTTTCAAATCATAAAGAGACTTCTTCAGCTTGCACACCAAATCTTTCTTTCCTACACCTTTGAATCCCAAGGGTTGTGTCATATAGATCTCCTCATCTAAATTTCTGTGTAGAAAGAATGTCTTCACATCCATCTGGACCAAATTCAAATCCAGCTGTGCCACTAATGCTAATAAAATCCGAATCAACGAATGCTTCACAACGGGTGAAAATACCTCATTGTAATTAATGCCCTCAAGCTATGCATATCCCTTGGCAACCAATCTGGCTTTGTACCTAATGTCCCTAATAAAAGATCCATTTTTCTTTGCATATACCCACTTATAACTAATAGCTTTCTTTCCCTTAGGTAGCTTTGCAAGTTCCCAAGTGTCGTTCTTCTGAAGAGACCACATCTCCTCCTCAATAGCTTCCCTCCACCTGATTGAATCAGAGCTAGACTCTGCCTTCCTGAATGTAGAAGGAACCATATCATCAATGATCTTCACTGATAAAGCATATGCAACCATGACATCATTGTATCTAGCTAGCCGACGAATCACCCTTCTAGGTCTATTTGTTGCAATGGACTCCTGAACATGATCCTACTTCTGAGTGTCACCAACCATTATATCCTCTATATGCCCGGCTATCATCTCATCTCCTCCTAGTGTTACCTCTGTAGGAGTCTCAATGGATACAATGTTATCTGGAGTGGGTGGAGTCACATCATCATTTACCTGCTGCGATATCTCACTACTCTGGTCTTCCTCCACCAGCTACGATCTTACTTCTCTGATCTTCCTCCACCAGCTGAGGAACTTGAGGCCTCATCATGTACGCCTCATCAAATGTGACGTCTCTGCTGATGACTATCTTCTTTTCCTGTGGATCTCATAACTTGAAGCCTTTAACACCTTCTCTAAATCCCACCAAAACAACTTTCCTCGCCTTCGGATTTAATTTTTCATCATTGACATGATAATAGGTAGGACACCCAAATATTCAAAGCGACTCATGGTCACTAGCCACCGAACCAGACCATCGCTCCATAGGAGTCTTCCTTTATATCGTAGTGCACAACCTGTTAACGAGATGGTTCACATAAACTAAAGCCTCGGCCCAAAAGGATCTAGGCAATCCACTCTGTATCATCATACATCGCATCTTCTCCAGTAAGGTACGGTTCAATCTCTCAGTCACTCCGTTCTGTTGCAGCGTCTCTCGAACTGTGAAGTGTCGCCTAATACCGTGATCCCGACAAAACTATAGAAATAGATCACTCTTATACTTTTCACCGTTATCTGAACGAAGAGTTTTCACCTTTCTAGATATCTACAGCTCCACTTTCTTCTTTCACTCCACAAAAATATTCAGGTGATGCGGCATAAACATGTACCAAAAAAATATTGTAAGTGCACAACCGTGTCAAGTTATAGTATAAAGATATTAATCCCACGAGGAAGGTGTTTTGTAGGAGAAAATATAAAATCGGTTCTTATGTTGTGTATGTGACAAATAGGAGTGATGAGTGAATGTGATTGTGAAGAGATTAAGAAGGTGATAGTGTGTAAATAAGCACAAAATATAACTGAGAGTGGATGTGACAATGAATGAATGATTTCCACAAGGAGAGATGAATAAAATTAAGAATCAAAAAGGAAAATCAAGAATGAAAATAAAATTTAAGAAAGTAAAGATGACGGATTCAATTAAAGATATGGGTAATCTAGAATTGAATCCACTTCTTAAAAAATGGTGATTCCCTAGAGGGTTCTAGCCTAAAGGCGAATCAAAGAAAATAAAAATAAACAAAAAGAAAAACTAAACCCAAGAGGGTTTTAGCCACAAGGTGAATAGTACAAGAAATTAAAATCTAACTACAAAATAAATTACAAAATCTAAACTACAAAATAAATTGAAAGAATTAAATAAATTACAAAATCTAAACTACAAAATAAATTGAAAAAATTAAATGCAAGAAAATAAATCTACTCTATAAGCATAAAATAAATCTAATCTATAAACATGAAATAAATCTAAGACAAGAGGGTTCTAGCCTCTTGGCTATTTAAACAAGAAAATAAAATCAAATTACAAGCATGAAAATAAATCTAAACTAATAAGCAATCAAAGAGAAATAAGAAAAACAAACCTTCAAATTAATCTCCATCTCCATCTTCATCTTCATCATCCAACAAAGAGGAAAAGTTTAAAGTGGTAAAAAAATTATTTTATTAATTGTAACAAAAGTTACAAATCTGGAAGGCCTTCTTAATTAAGAGTGGCCCTCCTCTCCAAATGGAGTTATAAAAATTTTTACACCCTCAACCCCTCACTCTCTACCCCTATTTATAGTAAACATTAGTGAATGAGAGCCATTGGATTGAAATCTTATCCAAAACAAGCAAATTTCAGCATTTAATCTGTAACAGAACGACGTAGGTATCGATACCAACATCGATGCTGGCATCGATGCCGGTATCGATGCCAGCATCGATGCTGGAATCGATTTCTAATCAAAAATCTGCCCCACAGATGGCTTCGTCTCGTCGAGATAGGTGGTTTTTATATATTATATGTTAAATTCTGCCTTCCGGATTGAGAGATATCGTCGTTTCTTTGCGGCCAACCATCTTAAATATATTTTGTTTTCATATTTGATTTTTTTTATTTTCTCCGGCTTCTACAAGCTACTCGGCTTGATTCTGGGCTTGGGATTTTTGGCTCTTGCTTGTGTTCTTCATTTAATTCATGAGCTTTTGTTGAGAGATGAGATTTTTGGGCTTTATTCTTCATTAACCTGTAATTAAAGATAAAAATAATTATTAGTGATATATTTATTCATTAAAAATAGATAATGAGGGTATAAAATTATAATAAAATATGATTATCAAATACCCCCACACTTAAACTTTTTCTAGTCCTCTAGCAAAGAAAAAAAAAAGAAAATCCTAACTCACTTTCGCAGGAATCCCGGTTGTATTTAGCGCATATAACAAGTCTTTAAACCCCTAGGTTACCTTAGTGAACGAGTTGTAACCTCGTGAGGGTTTGAAGTGAATATACCCACAAAATTCGGTCACCTTGCCAAATTAAAGAAGTTAGTAAATAACTAAATTTACTTGATAATTAAAGCTAGTTATTACTCAAGAAAATATTTTTATATATAACTCTAAGGAAAATTTCCTAGAAAATCTTCTCATTATAGCAACACAAAACCAAGCCAAACTTAGAAATTTAATTTAAAAGTTTTGAAAAGAACATGCTAACTCTTTGTTTAAAATAATATTCAAGTTGCTTGATCTAAAATATTTTCCAAGACCATATATACAAATATAACTATATATATAAAACATTTATTAGTATTTTTATTTTTTTATTTTTTATAATATTTTTTTGACTCTTTCTTCCTTGGTGATTTTGTTTTACTTTAACGGGCTTTCTAAGCGACCATTTAACGAGTTTTGGGCCAATAGATCCCAACCCAATTAGGCTTAGGTCATTAAGTATGGAAATACTCATTAGGCTTAATTACTCGTTCAACTTAGGCTTTATAAGATAGAATCACCTTGAATTTAAGATTTTTTTTCTTTTGGTGCCCATTTTTCGCACTCTTCTTTTGTAATTTTTTATATGTATATGTATATATATTCTAAAAAATATGTAAGTCAAGACACTTTGAAAAATTATTTTTAACTCTAAGCTAATCATGTATAAATTTCATTATTTTAAATAAAAATCTAAGTTAAGGCTTAAGTGAAGTATATTATTTTGAAAATCATTTCTTAAGAAATTTATTTAGAGTTATCATAAAAGGTAAAGTTGAGTAAATAACAAACTAGAGATTAGAAAATTTAAAATTTATCAAATAAATCAATTATTACATAGCTCTATAAATTTGGCAAGTGACGATATTTTTATAATTTTTTTAAGGAAAAGAAAAAAATGATAAAAATGCAACTAAAAATGTAAAATAAAGAGAAAAAAAGTAACTAATTCCCACCCCCACACCTAAATTTTGCATTGTCCTCAATGCAAACTCTATGATGCACAAAGTAAAGAAGATAAGAAGTGAAGTACTTATATTTGGTCAACTGGTAAAAATCTACAATTACCTTTAGTCTGAGGAGGATAGAATCAAAAATTTATTATTCTCTTCTTCATTTTTTTTCTCTTTTTTTTTCTTTTTTTACAACTGAACAAGAAACTCTCAAATGAGAAAAGAATAAATTCTTTTTATTATTCTGAAATAAACAAAACAAATAATGTAGAATAAAGTGTTCAACACGAAGAGTTCCTATTCTACATTGAATCCTACCTTATTGTTGAAAATCCTTCTCCGAATTTTAAATAAATTCAGAATGATATAATCAATAATGTGAAATTCCAAGCATTTCGGGGTGTTCAATAATTCTTGCAACAAAGTAAGGTAGGTATTATTGGTGTCATACATTTTGCATTTCTTAATGAACTTAGACTCTTCTACTGTGAAGTTTTGTTTTCTAACAACCAATTCTTCTGTAGAGTTCTGAAAATTTGGTTGTTGATTATTCTCTAAGAATCTAAGTTTATCAAGAAAGAGTTCTTTAAAATTTAATTCAAAGCAGCAAATGTTTAACACGGTTTCATTATTCTCAAGGACCTGATCCGCTTCTTCTAAAAACTCTAACTCTCCATAAAAAAATTTCTCAAAACTCAAATCAGACTTTTCTTCTTCTTCTTCTTCTTCTTCTTCTGATCTTTCTTGAATGTAATTTATTTCTAGAGGCTGATTATTTGGCTGATCCCATGGATTAAAAATGTTGAGATCAGCAGTCAAATTCCCAAAGGATAGCTTTATTTGACCAGTTCTATAGTTAATGAGAGCATTAGAAGTGGCTAAGAAAGATCGTCCTAAGATGACAAGTGTCTGTCCTTTAGGATTGGAAACAGGCTGTGTTTCCAAGACTACAAAATCTACTGAAAAAATAAAATCTCCAACCTTAATCATAACATCCTCTAACTCACCCATAGGGACCTTAACAGATCTATCAGCCAACTGTAAGGTGCATCTAGTTGGGTTCAATACACCTAGACCCAATTGCTGGTAGACTGAATATGGAAGCAAATTAACACTGGCCCCTAAGTCTAAAAGCGCCTTATCAATGTGAGTATTACCAATGATATATGAAATGATGGGGGAACCTGGATCTTTACGTTTCAAATGTATGGGATTTGATAGCATTTCACTGATATTGGCGGCTAAAAAGACTTTCTTTGGAACATTTATTCTTCTCTTCTTAGTGCATAATTCTTTTAAAAATTTAGAATAAGATGGAATTTGTTCAATTACATCTAAGAGAGGAATATTGACCTTAACCTGCTTGAATGTTTCTAGGATCTTCTCCTCTTGAGGGGAGTGTTTCCTAGGCCTGAGTCTATCTGGAAAAGGAGCAACTGGTCTAAACCTATCAAAAGCAGGCTCAGGTTCGGGTTCAGGTTCTTGATCATCTAAGGGGGGTGATTGTTGAATAGATTCATCAGAAGGAGAAGGAGAAGGAATTTGTACTGGATCAAGAGTTTGGCTTGGAGGAGTTCTTACTTGATTATCGACCTGTCTACCTGACCGAAGTGAATGGATTGCATTCACTTGAGCTTCATAGGATGCACTGCATCCTGTGTCCTTAGGGTTGACCACGGGTTAACTCGGAAATTTTCCTTTCTCTCTTTCACTTACGACACTAGCTAGTTGACCAAGTTGGGATTCTAAACTAGCTATAGCTTGAGTATTGGAGTTGAGCATTTGTCCGATTGATTGCATAAAGGAATTCAGAGTGCTGGACGTTTGAGTCAACATATTTATGGTTTGAGTGGAGGCCTTAATTATAATTTCCAAACTATTTTCTAAGACATTGAGACGTTTATCCTGATCTGGATTGTGAGGAGTCTGAATTATAGTTTGATGAAGAGAAGACTGATTTTGATATGACAGATTGGGTTGTTGAAATTGTGGATGAGAATTGAAAGGAACTGTGTTCCCTTGGGAAAGTGTTGGTTTGAAGTGGGATTGAAGTTTTGAGTTCCGGAGTGAATTCCCTGATTACATGCAAAGTTTGGGTGACCTAGGTCGTAGGTTGGAGAGAATTGATCATTTGCATAACGCTAGAATGTAGTGTTGACCTGTCCTAATGGCTGATTATTTCCTAAGAGAGGACATTCTTCTAAAATATGAGATGGTGACAGACAGTTGTGACATCCTGAGGCTGAAACTTGATTGATTTGAGCTGGGGCTTTTTCCTTAATTTCTAAAGCTTCTAACCTACGCATGATTGTGACCATCTTAGCTTCAGAAGCAATGTTCGACTCTAAGGAAATACCACTGGACTTGGGTTGGGGAACTGATGACACTCAGTTATCAAAGTGTTCCCATTGCATGGTTTTTTTAGAAAGACTCTCTAAATACTCCCAAGCTTCATCAGCGTTTTTCCTCATAAAATCCCCGTGGCACATTGATTCTAAGGAAGTTTTTATAGAATAATCTAATCCTTCATAAATTATTTGGCACAATCGCCATTTTTCTAAACCGTGATGAGGACATTGGATGAGAAGATCTTTAAATCGGTTAAAATACTTCCAAAAGGGTTCTCCCGGGACAATTTTAAAATTCATGATGCTGTTTCTTAGCTTCACTGTTTTATGGATCGGGAAAAATTTCTTAAGAAAAACGGTGATCAATTCCTCCCAAGTAGTGATGGAATTTACGGGTAAGCTATACAACCATTTTTTTGCTTTGTCATTGAGAGCAAATGGAATAAATCTGAGTTTGATCGCATCTTCTGTTAATTCTCTCATTTTAATCATAATACACACTTCCTCAAATTCTGAGATAAAAATATATGCATCTTCTGTTTCATTTCTAAGGAATTTTGGAAGCATGTTTATGTAATACGGTCTAAGCTCAAAATTTATTCCATTTGTTTTGGGGAGCCTAATGCAAGAGGGGATTGTATTCCTAATAGGGTAGCACATATCTTGAAGAACGGGTGGATTAGGATATACCATTTCTATGATTGGTTCAAAACGAATTAATCGATGTGTATTATCCCTAATCCACGGTTGCATACACCAAAACTATTTCTTTTTATACTCTTTTTTTTTTATAAAAGTTAGTTTTTTTTAATGAGGAGAGAATGGAAAGAGAGGAAAATCAAAATCAATCACTTTTTAATCACTCTAACTCTATGGTTAAGCCTAACTCAACTAGACCAGCTCCTAACCAAAAACTCCTAAAATGAAAAGATTAAAGTTTTACCCGGATAGTTAGCCAGGTAAGGATAGTACTAGAGGGTGATTAGAGATCAATTAAGTACCTCGTTCCTTGCGGATAATATAGGTTGTTCACTTAAGGATTCTTTGTTCCTTATTGAGCTCGAATCCTTAGGGCCAACGTCTAATGAGTTTTATTAGGCTTGGGTGGTGTAGTGAGGAATTAGTGATTTTTGGGCTAAGGAAAGAGTGATGAAATCCCTGACCTTATCTTGATTATGGGGTTTTACCCTTAAAAATATTTTTAGGTGTGTGCCAAATCAAGATGCTCAAATCACTTTGGTGAATTCCTACTAACTATATGAAATGCAACCCTAGAAATTAAAAGCGACTAAAAAGGATGGAAAAAAATCGTTATATTTTTTATTATGGTTTACAATCAAATAACTATGAGAAGGGTGAATATTGTTTGAGTTTATTATCTTGTTAGTTAATGTCCAAGTGAAAGGTGAATTTTATTATGGTCAACAAAAAAAAAATCTTTTTTTTTAAATCCTAATTGTCTCTAATTGTGAAGCTAACTAAAGAGGGTGGAATTAAAAATGCTAGAAAGAAGAGTTATCTAAAAGCAATTCTCCAAGTTCTAAATCTCTAATCCGCGATCTTCAAGCTCCAAGTGGTTCCTTCACAAAAAACACACAAGTTAAAGAATCAAATTAAATAAAATCCTACTTAAGCACCCTCCCCGGGAACGGCGCCAAAAACTTGATACGGCATAAACATGTACCAAAAAAAATATTGTAAGTGCACAACCGTGTCAAGTTATAGTATAAAGATATCGATCCTACGAGGAAGGTGTTTTGTAAGAGAAAATATAAAATCGGTTCTTATGTTGTGTATGTGACAAATAGGAGTGATGAGTGAATGTGATTGTGAAGAGATTAAGAAGGTGATAGTGTGTAAATAGGCACAAAATGTAAGTGAGAGTGGATGTGATAATGAATGAATAATTTCCACAAGGAGAGATGAATAAAATCAAGAGTCAAAAAGGAAAATCAAGAATGAAAATAAAATTCAAAAAAGTAAAGATGGCGGATTCAATTAAAGATATGTGTAATCTAGAATTGAATCCACTTCTTAGAAAATGGTGATTCCCTAGAGGGTTCTAACCTAAAGGCGGATCAAAGAAAATAAAATAAACAAAAATAAAAACTAAACCCAAGAGGGTTCTAGCCTTAAGGTGAATAGTGCAAGAAATTAAAATCTAACTACAAAATAAATTGTAAAATCTAAACTACAAAATAAATTACAAGAATTAAATGTAAGAAAATAAATCTACTCTATAAGCATGAAACAAATCTAATCTATAAGCATAAAATAAATCTAAGGCAAGAGGGTTCTAGCCTCTTGGCTATTTAAACAAGAAAATAAAATCTAATTACAAACATGAAAATAAATCTAAACTAATAAGCAATAAAAGAGAAATAAGAAAAACAAACCTTCAAATTAATTTCCATCTTCATCTTCATCATCCAACAAAGAGAAGAAAAGAAAAAATTAAAGTGGTAAAAAAATTATTTTGTTAATTGTAACAAAAGTTATAAATTTGGAAGGCCTTCTCAATTAAGAGTGGCCCTCCTCTCCAAATGGGGTTATAAAAATTTTTACACCCTCAACCCCTCACTCTCTACCACTATTTATAGTAAATATCAGTGAATGAGAGCCCTTGGATTAAAATCTTATCCAAAATAAGCAAATTTCAGCCATTGATTTGTAACAGAATGACGTAGGTATCGATACCAGCATCGATGCTCGCATCGATGCCGGTATCGATGCCAGCATCGATGCTGGTATCGATATCCAATCAAAACTCTGCCTCTACGGATGGCTTCGTCTCGTCGATATAGGCGATTTTTATATATTATAAGTTAAATTTCGCCTTCCGGATTGAGAGATATCGTCGTTTCTTTGCGGCCAACCATCTTGATTATATTTTGTTTTCATATTTGATTTTTTTTATTTTCTCCGGCTTCTACAAGCTACTCGGCTTGATTCTGGGCTTGGGATTTTTGGGCTTTATTCTTCATTAACCTGCAATTAAAGATAAAAATAAGTATTAGTGATATATTTATTTATTAAAAATAGATAATGAGGGTATGAAATTGTAATAAAATATGATTATCACCAGGACCTCATGTTTATCTTAATTGTATATACCTAATTTTTCCTAGAATAGTCCTCAATGAAAGTGACAAAATAGTTGGGCCCACTAAGTGATGTGTGCTTGGAAGAGCCCCAAACATCTGTGTGGATATAATCCAATATACCTTGGGTGTTGTGAATAGTAGTGTCCAACTTCACTCTAGTCTTCTTCCCAAGTACATAATGCTTACACAGCTCCATCTTGTAGGTTTTTGCACCTTTTAATAGCCCCTGTTTTGCCAATGTCCGCAGGGACTTATCAACAGTGTGTCCTAAACGCATGTGCCATAAGCTGGTAGTGTCCTCCTCTGTAGTGATAGAAGCTGCTAGACTCCCTGTAACTATCTTGCCCTTCAAGTAATATAGTTTTTTTTCATGACACCTCACATTACCATCACAGAACCCTTCATGACCTTCGCAGTAGCATCCTCTAAGATCATCCGATAACCTGCTACCTCCAAAGTACCAAGAGAAATAATGTTCTTCGTCAACTTCGGCACGAACCTCACTTCCTTCAACTCCCTAGTCATCCTATCATGCATCCTGATCCGAACTGTACCAATTCTACTAATAGGAGATACGTGATTATTACTCATAAACACAATATCCCCTCTTTCTAGCTCCTCAAAGTTGAAGAACCAATCCCTCCTAGGGAAAATATGAAATGTAGCTCCCGAATTCAACATCCACTCCGTAAAGTCGGCATAGCAAACTGATGGTAGTGCAGGGCATGAATAGCCTAAAGAATCCGAATCTGAATGGTCGCTAACAACTTTAGCAACATTCACATCTGAAGCCTGTACAGCTTTCTCCTTGTTCTTTCCGGCTTTGTCCTTCAACTTTAGGCATTCGTTCTTCCAATGTCCCTCTTCTTTACAAAAGACACATTGATTTCTACCAACACTCTTATAGCCACCTCTATTCTTTGACTTTGAGCGGTTGAGCTGGCGACAATTTGGACTACGATCTCGAACTGCTAATGCATCTCCCGATGCCTTTTCGGAGGGTTCGCCATCACTCTTTCTCAACATATAATTCACTAACGTAAGGTCACCTTATTGTAACTAACAGTAGTTCTCAACATATAATTCACGAAGTTACTTTCAGATATGGCTAATGTGGACATCATGGTTGAGTATGAAGACAATGCAATGCTACTTTTGTGTTCGTTACTAGAGGATGATTATGGTACGTTCGTTTTCAGGCGTATTCGAAAAATCTGAAAAGGTACTGCATGAATATTCTACGATAGTAGGTATTGAGGAATCAATACATGAAATTTTAATGAATTTGAAAGAAATTGTATTGCGAAGTAATCTGTATGGATGGTACAAAGTCCTCCAGCTTTTCATACTTATGGAGAACTTCCAGCTATCAAGGAGACGAAAAGCTATGTTAATTTCTTAACACCAATCATATTAGTGCTAGATAGAAATGGTAAATCCAACGATTTCTTTGTCCTCAATGCCCATTATTTCCAGGAATTAGTCACTGAAATATATATATGGAGTTGGCTAAAATTTTATGTGATTCAGTAAACAGAATAGACATTCTATTATTGCTAGATCGGTCTGTATGGTTTGATGAATAGTGAATCAATAATTGAATATTTCAATAAAAAAATAGGATACTTGAGATGCCCCCCCTCTTCCAGGCCCATCACAAGGGAAACAAAAACTGAGATTTGCTTTATCAGGTATCAAACGGGAACTGCTTCGCCCTGCTTCTATTTGTCTAGCTGTGATCCAAAGGAAGTGATCGAGCGATGAAAACCAAGAGGTGGGCAATACGTGTTTCCGTAGGCCTTAATGTAACAGGTTTGTCAGGAAATATACGTACCCATATTTTTCCTCCACGCCGCGCATATCGTGTCATTGCTCTTCGCCCTGCTTCTATTTGTCTAGTTGTGATCCAAGCGGGTTCAAGTGCCTGAAGAGCGTATCTTCCGAAACTAATATGATTGCCTCGACAAGATATTCCCTCCATTCTGATTAGTTAGTTCTATTTCTCGATGGGGCCCCGGGAAGGGATATAACTCAGCGGTAGAGTGTCACCTTAACGTGATGGAAGTCATTAGTTCGAGCCTGATTATCCCTAAACCCAATGTGAGTTTTTCTATTTTGACATCGGTCAATGCATCGTTAATATTGCAATAGTAACATGGAAATAGAATATTATACATATTACTATAAAAGAATAAAAAGATGAAAAAAAGTCCTATCCATTAGACAATGGACGCTTTTCATTCCTATTTTCTTGTTTCGCATTCTCCCTTTCTCTTTTTGGAAAAAAGGAGATTACATAAGGCGAGAAGCAAAGATGGAATTTAGAATGTTAAAGAAATTGCGTAGATAAAGGAAGATTAAGTGGAAGATGGCAGAAGAAGAACCTCTGAAAAAGCTCATCGGGAAGGCAGGTCGTGCTCTAGCAAGGAAGCACTCCCTCCTACAAAAAAACAGACGAATTACGAGGGAGCAGACGGTTCTCTGACAAAATCAGATGATTCTCCGAAACAAATTGTCTTCAGTTTTACGAGGGGAAATCGAAGCAATTTGATGTCTGACTCGGGCCTATATGACATCACCGATCGATAGAAATACTCCATCCACCTTTGTCATATATTCCATATATCACACTAGATAGATATCATATTCATGAAATACGATTCACTTTCAATATGCCTTGATGGTGAAATAGTAGACACACTAAATATGGACACTCGAAGGGCCCAGCACGCACAATCCTATCCTATCCGAGCCCGTCATTGCACTTCGGATAGCCGTCCGTAGCATCTGTTGGCCTTCTTGTTTTAATAATGTTTAACAAACAATTTACCACTAATGTTGTTTGTCTAGTATTTGTGTTTTTGTATTTATTGTAGACAAACAACGTGTTGGAGGATGGATGGATTGCACTTCAACGATCATATCCAAAGGAGGTTGGCGGAATGTCGGGTTGAAGCCTATACAATTCAAGTTAAAGATCAAGTTCAAGCTTCATCCGCAAGATTACCAAGTTGAGCTCAATGAAGATCAAGATCAAGCTTTGGTAACATTAGTTTAGGTTTTATATTATGTGTGTTAGTACTTTAAGCTCAATATTATACACACACATTATATTGGTTTTCATGTATATATATATATAGTTTCATATATACATATATGTTTGGTTTCCATGTATATATATAGGTATATAGTTTTGAGTTTTCATGTTCATAAATATGAGATTACACATTTCATATTTATTATTGTGTTTTGGTTTAGCTATATAGATATGAAACAAATTTACATTTATATATATAATCATATGTTTCATACTCTATTGTGTTTTTGAAAACATTGCATAGAATATGCAATTTTGTGAAAATACTGTATTATTAGTTTATTGACTTCAATATCAGTTTATACATGTTTTATTAAGTCTATATAATCATTGTGTAAAGTTTCAAAACATGGTTTAGCCAAAATGTCAAAATTCACACATTTATATTTTCGTGTTTTGAACCATTTTGCAAAATGATGATTTTTCACAAATGGGAAATG
>BQKN01000044.1:112054-142677 GCA_022839385.1 Asparagus kiusianus
GTGCATATTGCTTATCCTAGCTTATATAGTTGTTATATTTCATACTTACTAGGATAACTTATTAATTAATTTTAATTGGTATTTAATCGGATTAGATTAGCATAAGATCCTAATCACCTCGCTCTAGGGTCTAACAGCATCATAAGGAGCACCTCCCTTTCGAGGTACCACTTTTGTACGGTCTTTATTTGTGTTGTTGGTTAGTCTTTCTCAACGTGGTGTATAGCACAAAAAACCATTCTTTACAAGATAGGGCCGGTTCTTTTTTTTCATTTTTCCCTCATAAAAAAACTAAACCAAAATCAAATTTTCTAATCTACAAGAATAAAATCTTTGTTATGCTTAATATCTTTAGTTTAATCTGTATCTGTCTTAATTCTACCCTTTATTCAAGTAGTTTTTTCTTCGCCAAATTGCTTGAGGCTTATGCCTTTTTCAATCCAATTGTAGATGTTATGCCTGACATACCTGTACTATTTCTTCTATTAGCCTTTGTTTGGCAAGCTGCTGTAAGTTTTCGATAAAATCTTTAATACTCTATAAAATTGATGATTTATCTAAAACAAAATTCTAAAAATTGATTAATATTATAAAAAATTGAAGAATCTCATTCGAGCGTATGTAAGTAGATACTATGTTTCCATATGGATCCCTACGTCGTTACATTCGGGAAACTCCCTTCTTCATCTTGAATTGGTAAAGCCTCTTCTTCAAGTAAAGCTGATTCTCAATGCTCTTCGTAAAATACTTTTCATTGAGCATTTCTCACAATCTCTTTGCTGTCGTCTCATTCATCACATCATAAATAAGATCCGATGTCAAGCATGACCGAATAACTCCACAATCCCTACTGTTTACCTACTTCCAAACATTATCCTCCATGTCTTCAGGTTTCTCTTGTAACTCAAGAGTCTCCTTTAAATTCTATGCATCCAACGCATCCATCACCTGGCACCTCCACAAATCGAAATTGATCTTGTCATCGAACTTTGAAACATTAATATTTGTATTATTGATGCTCAGACTCTGTATCGCCTTTGTAAGAGACGATCCCGATGTGCTTACTTCTCCTATATTGTAGATCTAACTCTTCAAGTAAAAATCCTTTAGCGAATCATTCGAACAAGCCCCAAGCCAAACCCAAGGCTCTGATACCACTTGTTGTGCGCAGCGAAACTCGAAAGCCAAATAGTGCACGAACAAGAACGAGAAAGATCACAACCAAAACACAAGTACGGATCATAATCACAGAAAGACAAACCAATTTATATGGTTCAGCAAGTTTCCTACGTCCACAGGACAAGAAGGGGGGAGTTTTTACAATTAGAGATAAAGAGAATTACAAATTGGTTTTCAAATCTCACCAAAAACCCTCAAACAAAGCTCTCTAGATCTCTCACAAATCCTCCCACAAAAGATGTAACAATCTTCTCTCAAAGACTGGTCAAATCATCCTTACCTAACCCTAATTAATCATGTTTAGGGTTATATATCAGCTCATAATGAAACGGGTCCAAAATCCAAACCTAACTCAAAACCCGATTGGCGGTCAACCGCCAAATTCGTCGCGGTCGACCGCCCAGGATTTGACAAAAACAAAAAATATTACAGGGTTTGGCTGGTCGACCACGGTGGTCGACCGAAACTTGGCGATCGACCATCCTAACTCCAGAAACCTGCTTTGACCTGTGCACATTTCCGATCGACCGTAGTTGATCTCGGGGTCGATTGACAAGCTTCCAGAATGTTTTTCTGAGCTTCTTCAACATTGTTCGCCAATCCTACATGTAAAAACTATCGGGCAAACTTTAGGTATGAGTTTGCTATCCTAGAATAAAGATGCACAACTCAATTAATCTAGAATGTGTTTGACAATGATGGGTGAAGTATTGCTCGTGAGAGACAAGAGGACAATAATTCAAACACAAGTTTTTATCGCAATAAAGAGAGCTACTGCTACACTTAATCGCTAGCCTAGCATGTAACTTCCTAAAATGCTCCATCAGACCTTATCTCCACTATCAAGCAGTGTCAAACAACAAACCCTTGTAATCTTCCAGATACCAGCATGATAGCATTACAAGTATGGTGATCATAATCTGCCTTCATATACATTTTCCAGCTTGCTGCTTCCTTTTGTCTATTTTGTAGTATATGATCCATATTTCCCCCTATCAATCGTATAACATTTAGCGAACTAACCAATCCACCTTCTCAAACCTTCCCTTGACAGTCGCAAATTTCACCTTTGTTAGACTAAAGAATGTAGACTCAAAGCTAGAATCAAACAAATTGTTGGATAACAAGTTTTCTAATCTGTTTTGATAACAGGATTCTTAATCTGTTTTGGTAACATAATTCTTAATTTGTTTTGGTAATAGATTATTAGGATTCCTAATCTATTTTATTTTTTTGGTTTTAGGATTCCTAGTCTGTTTTGGTTTTAGGTTTTCTATATATATGGAATGCCTTAGAAGAGATTAGACATTAGAAAAAGAGGGTTTTGAGAGAATTCTTCAGAGAGATCTCAGAGAGATTAGATCATATTTGTGGACATTATAATCTTCTTTAATACTAATCAAAGAATTATATGGTGTGGCTCCTGAGGACGTAGGCACGATTGCATAACCTTGTTAAATCTGGTGTGTTCTTTCTTGTTTACTTTCCTACAAGTTTTTTATCTTTTATTTGATATGATTTTTTCTACTTTCCTACTCTCAAACACAAGGTCTGGAAGGGCAAGGGTTCGATTTGATTGTTTTGAATCCTCAACAACTTGTATCAGATCTTTGTTCAGAAGGATTGTGCGAGAGCCATAGCAGAGGAAAGAAAATCTAAGATCGAGAAGTTTAACGGTTCAGACATTGCCTACTAAAAGTCGTAGATGGATGACTATCTATACCAGAAGAACTTGTATCGCCCGTGTATGGGCAAGGCTAAGGAAAATAAGAAATAAGAGTCAGACGAGGATTGTGAAATACTAGATGGGAAGGCTCTATGGAAAATCTGGTTGTCGCTCGCCAAGATAGTTGTACACAACATATTGAAGGAGAAGACGATGATGGGGCTCATGGAAGCGCTCGCGAAGATGTACGAGCAACTGTCTGTCGCAAACAAGATACATCTCGTCAAGACACTCTTCAATCTCAAGATGGCAGAAGGACGTTCCTTCATAATACACCTTAGTGAGTTCAACATAATTATTGATCAACTCATCTCCGTAGACATCACGTTAGATAACAAAGTGCAGGCCCTATTGATTCTATCACAGTTACCAGATAGTTGGGCAGGTTGTGTGATGACAATCAACAATTCGACAGGGAAGGACAAGTTAAAGCTGAGCGAGGTTGTTAGCATGATTCTATCCGAGGAGGTTAGAAGAAAATCGTCCGAATCAGAAGGTTCAGATTCAGCCCTAAATTTTGAGCAAAGAGACAGAAGCCAGAAAAAGGGGAATCAGAACAGGAATCAGTCAAAGTCAAACAAGTAGAGGTCAAACTCAAAAGTTAGGCCTATCAAAAGGAAGTATTGGAACTGCGGTCAGGAGGGCCATATGTATTCATCTTGTAAAGCACAAAAGAAAGATGCGAATGAGCAGGAGGCTCATATCATGCAGGATGCCTTGATCCTAGCTATGACAATGATTATGATTCCTGGGTCATCGACTCAGGAGCCTCGTTCCATGCCACTGCTAATAGGAAGCTTCTTCATAACTATGTAGCATGGGACTTTGGAAAAGTATACTTAGAGGATAATGAACCCTGTAGTGTTGTTGGAAGAGGAGATGTGCAAATACAGTTGAAGGGAACCAAGTGGAATTTGAAAAATGTGAGGCACATACCGAAGCTGAAGAGGAATCTTATTCCGGCTGGCCAGCTTGAAACAGAAGGCTATGTTTCAATATTCACCAAGGGATTCGTGGAGGATCTCAAACGGTACTATGGTTATTGCCCAAGGTAATAAAACAAGAACTCTCTACCTCACCTCACATGCGAGTGACACCCTCGCAATTGTAGCTAGCAAAGAGAGTACAGATCTGGAACAACAGATTGGGACACATGAGTGAAAATAGGATGAAGGTTCTACATTCACAGGGAAGCTAACCAGCATCGATTCAATAAAAGTTGGTGTTTGCGAGGACTGTATCTTTGGGAAGCAAAAGTGAGTTAGTTTCTAGAAGGATCGAAGGCCACCTAAAGCTTAGAAGCTAGAGTTAGTTTATACTGACGTATAGGATCCAGCTAGCGTTTCTTCTCTTGGCGGTTTGGCATACTATGTCACCTTCATCGATGATTACTCGAGGAAGGTGTGAGTATACTTCATGAAGCACAAGTCAGAGGTATTCAAGATCTTCAAGAAGTGGAAGGCCATGGTGGAAAACGAGACAGATCTAAAGGTAAAGTGCCTGAGATCAGACAATGATGGAGAATACGAGTTGGAGGAGTTCAAGAGGTTCTGTGCTCTAAATAAGATTCATTTGGAGAGGACTGCTCTAGGGATGCTGCAATAAAATGATATTGCAGAGAGGATGAATAGGATATTAACGGAGCGTGCCAGGAGCATGCGATTACATGCAGGTCTGCCTAAGACATTTTGGGTGAATGCGGTGCATACGACAACTTACTTGATTAATTATGGGCCATCAGTTCCATTAGATTATGGGATTCCAGAGGAGGTTTGGAGTGGTAAGAAGATCAATCTCTCACATTTGTGAGTATTCGGTTGTGTGGCATACATTCATATCACTGACCAAGTTAGAGACAAGCTAGAGGCTAAGTCAAAGAAGTGCACATTCATTAGATACGACATTGATGAGTTCGAGTATCGTCTTGAGGATAAGAAGAACAGGAAGATCATTAGAAGCAGAGATGTGATATTCAATAAGGAGGCGATGTACAAGAACATGGACACTGCTAATGAAAGCCAAAGCAGTGGGAGTAGCACTACGGATACAGGTGGATCCAAGTACATGGATTTGGAGGAATTTCTAGATAGGGGCGACAAAGTCAATTCTGACTGAAGAACGAAGAAGGCTCCAGGTGCAGAGACGACTACCCAAGGTGTGGAGCTTAGGAGGTCATCAAGGGTACCCAAACTGAATTCCAGATATCTGTTATCACTTGATTATTTGCTTTTGATAGATAGTGGAGAACCAGAGTGCTATGAGAAGGTTATGCAAGTGAGTAAATCTCAGTAGTGGGAGCATGCGATGCAAGAAAAGATGGATTCTCTATACACTAATGAGACATAGGAGTTAGTCCAGCTACCTGCACAGAAAAAAACCTTGCATAACAAATGAGTCTATCGGGTCAAGCAGGAGAGTAATGGAAGCAAGAGATCCAATGCCAGATTAGTCGTGAAGGGGGTCCAACAGCGGGAAGGAGTGGACTATACGGAGATATTTTTCCCCATTATGAAGCTCACCACCATTAGAGTGGTGTTGACCTTAGTAGCTACAGAAGATCTCTACATTGAGCAGTTAGATGTGAAGACTGCCTTTCTTCATAGTGACTTGGATGAAGAAATTTATATGAAGCAACCTGTTGGCTTCATTGAAGAAAGAAAGGAAGAGATGATGTGTAAGCTCAAGAAGATCTTGTATGGATTGAAACAGGCCCCAAGACAGTGGTACAAGAAGTTCGACAACTTCATGCAGAACAATGGCTACAAAAGATACAATTTAGATCATTGTTGCTACTTTAAAAGGTTCGAGTCTAGTTTTATTATATTTTTATTGTATGTTGATGATATGTTAGTTGTAGGACCGAGTTTAGAGAAGATAAACAACTTGAAAAAATAGTTGGCAAAGGAGTTTGCTATGAAGGATCTGGGTGCAACGAAGAAGATTCTAGGGATGCGAATCAGTAGAGATAAAACTAAAGGGACGTTAAGGTTGAGTCAAGCTGAATATATTGAGAAGGTACTTTAGAGGTTCAACATACAGAATGCTAAGGTTGTTAGAACACCCCTTGGAAGCCAATTCAAGCTATCTGAAGAGCAATCGCCAAAGGAAGATGCCGATAGAGAGCATATGAGCAGGGTGCCATATTCTTCGGCCATTGGGAGCCTCATATACGTGATGATTTAGACGAGGCCAAACATTGTCCATGCAGTGGGAGTTATAAGCAGGTTTGTAAGCAATCCACGAAAGTAGTATTGGGATGCCATGAAGTGGATATTGCGCTACTTGAGAGAGACTACGAACAAGCTACTATGTTTTAGCATGAAGGAGTTAGTACTGCAGGGATACGTGGATGCGAACTTTGTCGGTGATCATGATACGAGGCGGAGCACCACAAGGTATGTTTATACCTTAGTGTCGACAGTAGTGAGTTAGGTTTCTCATCTGCAGAAGATTGTAACTTTATCTATAACTAAAGTTGAGTATGTCGCGGTGATTGAAGCAAGCAAGGAGATGATTTGGTTGAACGGGTGCCTGAAGGAGTTAGATCTGAAGCTAGAGAGAGGAGTTCTTTATTATGATAGCCAGAGCACTATACATTTTGCCAAGAATCCAGTATATCATGCCAGAACAAAGCACATCGATGTACAATGCCATTTTATATACTCGCTGATTAAGGACGGGAAGTTACATCTAGAGAAGATTTTGAGGAATCAAAATCCTACGGATATGTTGATGAAAGCAGTGACCATTGACAAACTAGAGTTGTGCACAACTTCAGTTAGCCTTCATGTGTAAGAGATGAAGGCAGATCCAATCCAGGAGGATCGGGATCACCGGGTTGATGATGATTGAAGAATGGATTTTTTCGTGTAGGAGGATGCTTGCGAAGAAGGGAGAGTTCGGGTAAGCTCATTGATTGTGATTTGGTCTTCAAGTTGGAGAGTGTTAGTTTAAGGGATGTAGACTCAAAGATGGAATTAAACAAACTGTTGGATAGTAGGTTTCCTAATCTGTTTTGGTAACATGATTCTTAATCTGTTGTGGTAACAGGATTCTTAATCTGTTTTGGTAACATATTATTATGATTCCTAATATGTTTTGGTTTTTGGTTTTAGAATTCCTAGTCTGTTTTGGTTTTAGGTTTTCTATATATATATATAGAATGCCTTAGAAGAGATTAGACATCAGAAAAAGAGGGTTTTGAGAGAATTCTTCAGAGAGATCTCTTAGAGATTAGATTCTATTTGTGGGCATTGTAATCTTCTTCAATATTAATCAAAGAGTTGTGTGATGTGGCTCCCGAGGATGTAGACACGATTGTTGAACCTCGTTAAATCTGGTGTGTTCTTTCTTGTTTACTTTCCTACAAGTTTTTTATCTTTTATTTACCGTGATTTTTCCTACTTCCCTACTCTCAAACACAAGGTCTGGAAGGGCAAAGATTCGATTTGATTGTTTTAAATTCCCAACAACCTCCTCTGTCCCTCACCCCAGCCACACGCACATGGGAGCACGCACACACACAGGCACGCGCACACACGCTTGCTCACAAGTAAGATGTGCACATAGAAAGTGACTTTGTCTAAAGAGTGGTTAAGCTAGCAACAACTGAAGCGTTGATTCACATCCAAATGGAGGCTGTTTGTTTCACCAATAAACAAGAATAGGATTACGAATCCGGTTTTCTTTATGGATTCCTACCTATTCCATAAAAAAATTATAGATAAGTTTGTAGTTTTATAGAATCCTATTTTTTGGCATTTTATGTTTGTTTCACCCTATGGAAAAATATAATCCTACTTTTATAGAAATCCTCCAATTCCTAATATCTTGTTTGGTTCCGAATTGCCTTTTTTGGGATCAATACTGTAGCAACGGCTAGTACAATATTCAAATCAAATACACTGTAGCAATGGCTATTTCTAACATTTGACTCAATATTCAAACACAAAACACTATAGCAACGACTAGTTCCAAGAACTTTGAGGCTATAAATTTAACATGAGGCCTCAACTTTGCCAATACGTTCTCCATTCTCACCAAAAATTATCATTGCTTACAAATTGCCTCCTAGACATCAATATGATATCAGAAGAATGCTCCCAAAATTATGAAGTTTATTATGACTGCAATCTCCGAACACCGATGAAAGTGTGCAAGAATGGTAAAAAATAAGGGAATGTGTTATTAAGGGTGCGCAAAATTTCCAAATAAAGAATATAATTTTTTCGAATGGGCTGATGAAAGAGGAGAAATAAGCAACCTTGGAAGCTAATATGTCAAAAAAAATAGGTACGGAGATAAATATATTTTGCAATCAAAGAGGATGAAGAAAGAACTAAGACTTGTTCAAATCAACTATTAGCTTGGAAAATATCAGCAGTTTTATTAACAATTTTCTGTATTATTTTAATTATTATAAATTGTATGTCATGTACTTGTAATTGCAAAAACTATTGATGTTTTAATAAAAACTATTATTAGAACTCAGTATGAAATGTAGTTGATATTGTATGGATCAGGAATAGATTAACTTGTCAAAATTGAATGCCCCACCTATAACTTACATGTTTATTACAGATTGAATTCTAAGGACGGATTGCCTCGCCTAGACATTGTCAATTCAATGTAAGCTACAATCTCATCAACTTTTGACTTATCTGAATATAATAAACACTGTAAGCTAGATTGCATTCTCAGTAAACGCAAATCATCATCATTGCCAAATATCATCTGTAGGTTACCCCAAAACAATCCAAAAACAAACTCGTGCTCAACAATTGTACTCAACAAACCCCAGTAAAGCTCCTGCAAATGCATAAAATTCTTGCAATATAGCTAAAAAAAGGCAGGGAGCTACACAAGCTCAAAATACCTGACAACAACAAAAAGGCAGGGAGCTACACACGCTCCAATACAATTGTGTTCAATAAACCCAAGTTCGTGTTCAAAGAACAGCTGAAACCCCCACAAAGCCAAAACCAAAAAACAGGGAGCTACACAAGCTCAAAACTAAAAAACAAGGAGCTACACAATCTCCAAGCTCCAAAGAACAGCCACAACCTCACAAAGATAAGGAGCTACACAAGCTCAAAATACTCGACAGTAACAAAAAGGCAGGGAGCTACACAAGCTCCACTACAATTGTGTTCAACAAACCCTAAGTTCATGTTCAAAGACAGCCAAAACCCCACAAAGCCAAAACCAAAAAAACAGGGAGCTACACAAGCTCAAAACCACAAAACAGGGAGCCACACAAGCTTCAAGCTCCAAAGAACAGCCACAACCTCACAAAGATAGGTAGCTACACAAGCTCAAAACAAAAAACAGGGAGCTACACAAGCTCCAAGATCCAGCAAAACAGCCAAAAACCTCACAAAGATAGGGAGCTACACAAGCTCAAAACCAAAAATAGGGAGCTACACAAGCTCTAAGCTCTAGCAAAACAGCCAAAACCTCACAAAGATAGGGAGCTACACAAGCTCAAAACAAAAAACAGGGAGCTACACAAGCTCCAAAGAACAGCCAAAACCCCACAGAGCCCAATGAGCTACACAAGCTCCACCTGACAACCAAAAACACACAGAAATAGGGGCAACAATTAGCTTCACCTGTCAGGAATAGTAAATCCCAAAGGCAACATTAAGAAGTCATTGCTCATGCCTACACATACTTACCTGCATCGAAAGTTAAAGAGTACCAATTCATTAATTACATGTCGTGTTTGTGTTTTCCTAATAAGAAGATTACAACATTGATAGTTTGCAAATAATAAAATAGAATATGCGAAACACCATATACGCGTGCACAACAAAATGTTTCAACAACATGTTATACCATCCGACCAAATTAGTTAACAGACCAACCTTGGGCGTTAATCAGGTTGGTAATATACCTTTGTTGACCTTCCTTGCCTTTTATGAAAAACCTTCTAGCTTCACGTTCATTGTCATACAAGTGATCTAAAATCCTATCAGAAGTTCTTCAGAATATTCATCTCTATGTTCCTTCAATGCTGCAGCCAACTCCTCAGTCCAATGAACAATGTGTTGATTTCTCATTGACTGAGATATTGACTCAAAAAAGGCACATAACATTTCCTCTTCACAATTTGATTTTTTAGGTTTCTTGTTCGAGGATGAAGTCATGTTGTCTTTACTCTTAGACTTATGTCTCGGAGGTTGTTTTTGGTTACAAGCATCTGATTATGGTGTAGTCTCACTCTCCTCTAGAACCTCGGTATCATCATCATCAATAGGTATGGACCTACTTGACCCAATGTTAGCATACACAGACCTAACAAATTCACCCTTAGCTTGGTCATCACCTATGATCACTTGTAAATTTTTGAAGTGAGGGAGGGTTTTTTTATGTATTCTTTCAACTTAGATTTGGATTTGTCCTGTAATAATAAATATATTTATAAGTTGTGAAACAAATGTATTAATTAGTAATGATAATGAATATGTTGAATGTTATACCTGAGACCACTATTTCAACATTTCGCCATCCAGTGTAATCATTTTATTTGAGTCATCCCACCCGGCTCCACTTATATCAAGGCAAGCCTTCATATCATTGAATTTATTTCTCAAGCATTTCAAGTGGTTAATGACATGTATATGAGTGAAATCAGTCCTGAATTGCATGTTGATTTTCATCGCTGCCATTTTATAAGCTTCTACCTTGAAGTTCTTGTCTAGCTTTAGCCCATCTAATGCTAATTCTGCAAGATAAGGAATTAGCATGTCATCGTGTTCTTGAAGCCAGAACTTATTGACCACACCCCTTGAGTTCAACCTTGGCCCCAGGCCCGTTTTCTTATAGGCTAATTTTTTGGTTTTTTTTCATTGGGGGAAGTGTGCTCATCACCTTCAAGGTCATGAATAACCTTATCAACTGAATCACCAATGTTTGATGATAATTGATTAGGCCTACTACTTTGATAACTGGCTGTGGGAAATAGCAAACCTTGTGGATTGCTTAACATGCTCAAGTATGACATTGGTTGTTGTGTCGTTCCACCATAATTGACGTCGTATAGTGAGAATGATGAGAATGTATGACGGGGTGAAGAGAAAGGTTATGGTGGAACAGGCGTGAAGTTCATGTTAATGTTAGCAGTTGGATTTGGTGGAGCATTAGATTGAGAGGGCATAGTCTGTTTATCCACCTGATTGTTAGCCATACCTAATATATAATGCACAAGATAACATTCTTATTAAATAAATCTAAATCAATATATAATATGCATGCATTTGACAATTTGCGCTAGAAAAGGAATATATGAAACACGTGCATACCGCCAAAACATGAATAGTGAGGAGATGATACTCGTAGTAATGTTTAGAACATGCTAAGAAACATCAAAATGGATAATTGCAAACAGTAAGAAAATAAGATAAGTTATTACAATGAGATAGAACAAACAACACATTAATTTAATCCACTCTCCACTGTATTACCACCATTATACTTTGCACAATCCACCCACATCGCGCAAGCAATTTGATCTCGTAGCTCATTCCATTCATTTCTTTCATCTTGATCCTCTCTCTGTGTCCTAGTTTGAGTATAATCCATGACACTTGAGTCGTCTTCATTTGATTCCCTGCTATCTTCATCAATTTCTACATTTTCATTTAAGATCTCATCATCCGGATCTTCTATAGCAATAAAATTGTGTAACACGGTACACGCTAGTACAATGTCTACTTGAGTAAGAAATGGGTAATTCGGCTTCGTAGATAGTATTTTAAACCGGTTCTTCAATATACCAAATGTGCATTCAATTTTTTATCTTAAAGAGGAATGCCTTAAATTGAACAACTCTTTCCTATTCTTTGGTGTTCTACCAGTGTGCTCTTTTAAATGATACCGTACACCGCGATATGGGGATATGAAGCCTGTCATTATGGTGTATCCAACGTCACATAAGTAATATTTACCTACATTCATTAGACAACATCTTAAAATCTCAATTATTGACAAGTATTTAATTTAGTATTCAAAAATGTAAAGAAGTGAGAATGAATACCATCATAAACTCGGAACCCATAAGGCTGTGGTCTCGACAGAGCGTCTTATAATATCCTATAGTCATTTGCTGCTCCCTCCCACCCAGCTAAGAATAGATAAAAAGTTTATTAGGGGTGCAGGCTGCTAAGATATTTTGTGTCACCCCTTTTCGCCATTTAAACCGTGCAACTAGATCACTAGGTAACACTGCATCGACGTGTGTGCCATCTATCAAACCAATACAGTCCTATAAAAAATTATAGATTATAAAAAGTTCAATAAAAAAGATTTTTTTTATAAGGGAAGTTAAGATGTATGTATTTAATTTACCTTAAAGTAAGGAAAATAATTTGAGTTGTTTGCAATCTCCATGGGAACTTCATTTGGAGCTTGCTTCATGTAGCGATCACGTAACCCATTCATTGCTTGTAGGACTTTATTGAAATATCTGCTAACTGTTTCTCATGATCTTATAAACTCAGTCCTTATTGTTCTATTTTTAGTTTTATGACCCACAATACTTAGAAGCATAGCCAGTTGTTATTCAACTTGAACGTGTCTTGTATCCTTCGGTAAACTGTTTGCTTTCATTACTTCAGCAAGTTTAAAAAAGGTCGTCGGTCTCATTCTAATATAAGAATGACAGCTATCACTATAGCCTTCCAATACACGTTTGAAGTGAGTTTCTCTGCAATATATTTTCTTAATTTTTTCTTCATGCGTACAAGTTAAAATTGTCTTACGCTTAGCACGCATTCTCAAAATACAAGTTACTAACGTGACCATGGCGGAAACAGCTGTATTAGCACACATCCTCTTCAACTCTTCTTCATCTACCATATCCATCTACATCTGTTACAAAATTAGCATACATTTACAACTTAATATGTCCACTTATTAAAGTTTAAAAATAATTAAATATTTAAACGATCAACCATGTTCTTAAGAGATTACAATAGGGAGTTAAAAATAATCAAATATGTAATACAAATACTAATTAATACAGGGAATTGAAAGATAATCCACGTTCTTAAATGCTCAACAGAGAAGGGTGAAAATAAATTATCCAGCTTAATGATTTTTCAAAAACAACACATTTAATTAACCAGGCGGAGAAAACATATTATCACGTAACAACAAGCACGAAGAAATAAATCTTAAAATTAAGGGGGAAATTTATACCTTCGGACTTGGTGGGGGAAATTACTGAGATCCAAGAAAAAAGCCTAATAAAATCCAAGCAACAAACCCACCGACAAACACCACGAGGCCAACTAACAGGATCGAAAACCAGGTGATCGAGAAGGGATCACCAACAAATCGACCGAAACCCACAAAGCCAAGGAGCATCGACGACGGCTAATTCGAGAAAGGATCAACAAAAACCGATCGAAAACCAGAAATTCAGGAAGGGATCACAAACAAACCGCCAGAATCCCACCAAGCACGAACTGCGTCAACGACGGCTAGTTCGAGAAGGGAGTCCACCAGCCACGAGTTCGACAAAATCGAAGGCCCGCGGGAGAAGAGGCACGAAGAGGAGTGAGATGAGGTGGGAGAAGAACACCGATTCCACACACGGCCAGAGGGTTTTCGCAGAGGAAGGAATCGAAAAACCCCAAAGAGGTGAAGGCGATGGGGATGTCAGAAATCTCACCTAAATCCGATCGGGAGAAGAGGATGTGAGAATCTCAGAAAAAACCCTATTTAGGATACTTTACAGATTTGAAATCTGTAAAAAAATCTGAAACAAACCAGATTAGGATTCATTTGGAATCCGTTCATTACGAAATTACCACTGTCAGATCCAAATACCAATCATTTTTTATAAAATTGGTGAAACAAACAGCCCCATGATATATGGATCATAATCCGGAAATCTGACTACCATGACATTTTAGTCTATTCACACATGGCAATGGTTCGGCTTTAAGCTATGTTTACTCTCCCATGCCATTAAGCTTTCCCAAGAAGTTGAATGAAAGATGACTAGATAGAAAAGCAAATTCAACGTTGATGGGCCACATACCGATCCTTCTATGTGACTAATTAATGGTCAGACTATCTTGAATCTATACATTTTCAACTTCATCCTTTATTTGTCATAGATCTTCATCCATTTTGATTCGCTGTTCATATCAAAACGTAATTAAAGAATTTATATTCCAATTGTAGGGTTCCAAATGTCCTTCTCTGTCTATGATGGGAAACATACATAGAACAAAGATTAGATATTTAAATTTACAAAATTCAGCATTTGATAGGTGTTTTTTTATTGATTGATTGATTGTGGATTCATGTCTTCTAATAAACTCAAGAGCCTATTGTCATTTATCCTCTTATTTCTTTTAAGAGGTACCTTCGAGTAAGGGTCAATATGCATAAATCAAAAGAAACTTAAAAATAAGAAGAAATAAATTTTAGGACAAATTTTTGTTTAAGACCCATTTAGAAATTTATTTCCAAAAATCGACCCATTTCATATTATTTACAAAATTCGACCTAGTTTCAGCTGAAACTGGGTCGAAATTTGTAAATAAAGTTAAAAAACTTCACGGGATTTAAAATCCCGTGAAGATTAAGCCATTTATTAGCAAGCTAATTAAGGGGGCCAAATCTTCACAGGATTTAAAATCCCATGAAGCTTAAACTTCACGAGATTTCAAATCCGTGAAGTTGCAAGCCAACTTCCAGAGAGTCTCACTCTCTGGTGAGGTGGCCTGCAACTCCATGAGATTTGAAATCCCGTGGAGTTGCGGCAGGGCCTATATAAGGCCCACGCGATAACTAATCGCGTTTACCCAACCCCCCTCTCTCTTTGCTCTTTCACCACCAAACCCTAGACCTTTACACTGCTGCCGCCCTCTGCCGCCGCCGTCGTTGTCGCCGCCATATTGTTCACCGACCATGGTCGATCTAGCCGCCGCCGTCGTCACTGCCGGAGTTCACCAAAAATTAGGGCATCAACAAATTTTAGGTAAAATCTTTAATTCTTTTTGTTTTTTCTCCTAATTTTTAACATGTTCTCACTATATCATGCTAATAACTTATTTAAATTTAGATTTTGAAATATTAATGAATTTTGTGAAGAAAAAATTAAAGAATTTGTGTATGAAGTTAGAGGGGAAATTATCAAAATTTGTAAAAGTTAGTGTATTATAAAGGTTTGACATTTGGTTAAAATTATGGATGTATAAAATCAATATTAGAGGATTTAATGGTGAATAATATTTTTTGTGTTTTCTGTGTAATATTGATATTGGAATTTATTTACTCTTCAGAGGTAACGATGAACGATCGAATCGTAATTCTTTGTTCATATGATGGAAAGATTAACTATCTCGAGAATAATATGCCCGTATATGAAGGAGGTGTGACGAAGTCGTTGTTTATATTAAAATCATGTACTTTCGATGAAATGGTTAATGACTTACACAAACTTATATTAACCAATCCATGTGAGTATCACCTTAATGTTATTTAAAATTATCCTGTTACGGGGAATAGAACAAGCGGCATTTAAATCTCAAATGACTACGATAGAGGTCTTATTAGAATATTGCATGACGGCCCTAATATTATTTGTAATTATCCTGTTACGGGGAATAGAACAAGCGGCATTTAAATCTCAAATGACTACGATATGGGTCTTATTGAAATATTGCATGATGAGAAATGCTTGGTGGAATTATTTATTAAAAAGCATCACAGAAATTTGGGCAAATCGGTAAATCATGATGGAGTATAATCTCACATGTTGGAGGACCTTGAAGTTGACTCCGTCGACTTTTTATCTCCGTAACAAGATATAGGATGGACACAATCATAATACTTGAACGGTCCTTCACTTGTGGGCACTTCAAATGCCTTTGATGATAGCGCTCCCTATCAAGATATAATGCCTTCCACAGGAGTGGCGATAGAGGATGATAATACAAGTATCGAATCCAGGGATGATGATGAAGAAAATGACTTACAAGTTAATAGCATGACGTGTTTGATAGATCGTGATGGGGGGGGGGACGACCAATATATTGACTAATGTTACTCTAACAATGAGTATGTTATGTTAGAGGATGCGCCGCCCGATGAACTTCATGGAGAAGAACGGATTGATGATACACAAGGTGAGTACTTCTCATTCAGAAAGGACGATCTATTTAAAAACAAGGAGAAATTGATTCATACACTTCGTTTGTGGGCCATAAAAAAAATCAAGTTTAGGCAGACAAAAAGCAATGCAACCTATAATGTAGTTTGTTTTTATCGCAAAGATGGCGAGGAAAAAGATAGTGGTGGGCACCATGACGACAATGCAAAACATCCTTGGAAGCTTAATTTGCACTTGGGGGTAAGAGTAGGCAGGCAATTTAAAATAACACACTACAACAGACTTCACACATGTAGCAATCCTCGATTAGAGATGAATCATAAACACACGTCTACCTCTTTCATATATCCATTGATTATACCTAAACTAAGGGAAGATCTTAATCTAAGGCTAAATGATATTCGTATTTTAGTGCATAAAGCGACCAACTTAGATGTATCATACAACAAGTGTGTTTGGTGAAAAATTTGTAGTAAAAAGAATGAAAGAAAATTGACTTGTATTCTCTCGATCTTAATTATAATTTGAATTTCGATCACAAAAGAGAGGAGAATGATCTGGATTCTCCCCTTTCTAGGTTTTTCACGGTGGCGATAGAGTGCCTCCCTCGAATGTTCGAATCGAGTTTGCTCTCTGTTGATGATCCGAACGAATTGATTCACTGAAACGTGATATTCTCCTCACGATTTGACATCGTGAAGAACTTGCATGGTAAATTTTAGAACTCTAAACGAGTTTGAAACTCTATGAAAGAGTTGATTTAACCGATCGGTTTATAAGCCAAGGATGAAGAAAGCTCCTGTTGCTGATCTCCAAAGCTCTAGCAATTCCCCCAAAAAGCTAGCCGAAGATCTCTTCTTTGCTGCCCGAAAAGAAGGATCAATCCCAGAGCCAAAAATCCCTCGAACTTAATTGAGTTTCCTACTATTTATAGTGGATTAAGGGGTATAACCGCCCCCCTTAATTCGCTCCTAAGTGGGGTTGAATGGGGTGTAACCGCCCCCCTTAAACAGCTCCCCAAATCATGAGGAGAACGGTTTTGAAACCATTCAGTTCGTGCTTTGAACGAGTCAAAACACCAGTCTGGGCGTTCTGGGCCCAAACTCTACATTTTAGACTTGAAATGCAGAGTTGGGCCTATTTTGGTGGCTGAACACACAGGTCGCGCTGCGTTGTAAATATGAAACGCAGAGTTGGGACGTAGAGATGAACTCTGTATTTTGGACCTGAGATACAGAGTTGGGTTCTGCATGAACTCTGTATTTTGGACCTGAGATGCAGAGTTGGGCTCTGTATGAACTCTGCGTTTTGAGTCTACAAACTCTGCGTCTGGACTTGAATACTGGGGATGGCCTCTGCGTTTTGACTCTGGAGCGCGGGCATGACCTCTGCGTTTTGATGTTGTAACATAGGGATGACCTCTGCGTTTTAACTAGAATACTGGGGATGAACCCTGTATTTTGGACTTGAAACGCGGGCATGACCTCTGCATTTTTTTTGAAGAGACCGTCAATTTGTAGTCTCTTTTGCTAGTGTTACAAAGACCGACATCTTATAATCTTCGTCTTTGCTCCTTGCAAATATGAGAATCGTCAGATTGTAACTTCCGATATTGATTGTGAAGGCTGTTGATTAGAGCTTTCATCCGTTGTTGTGAAGGTCGTAAGATTGTAACCTTCATCGATCTATGTGAAAGTCTTCAAGTTGTAACCTTCTGGAAGCCGTCAAATTGTAACTTTCATCATCGATGTTTGATGGGAATCGGCTATCTGTTGTGATTTTTAGACAGCCTACAAAGTGTTAGAATGCTTGGAGGAAGACGATGATAAAAATATTCAGAGATTGGGATAAATCTTATGAGATCTTATCACACTATCTTGAAGCACTCAAAAAAGAAAATCTGGGGACAGTGTATGAAGTATCATCAAACCCGGTTGATAGCGGAGATAGACGATTGATAGGGATATTTTGGGCGGCATTGTATTGAGGGATTCAGATATTGTCGTCCTCTTTGTAGCATTAACGACACCCACTTGTATGGTAAATATAAATGCATTTTGCTTGTTGCAATAGGAGTAGACGCAGATGGCTGTTTATTTTCTTTGGCATTTGCAGTGGTTGATATTGAAAACACGAAAAATTAGGCATGATTTTTACACACATTAGATATCATATTCCTAGTGTGCCAACGCAGTCGATTACATTCATATCTGATAGGATGAAAGGAATTCCAATAGCACTCCAACGATATTTTTCGTCGCCACATCAACATAGATATTGCTTGTGACATATTAGGAACAACTTCAAGAGGAGGCATGGACAAGTGCAGCTTCAAGATCTTCTTTGGCAAGCCGGATGTGCAACTAAAAAATTAGTTTATGAGTAACTACGGGAGAGGATTAAGTCCATTTCATGAGCTGTACATGATTGGATCGAGACTAGTTTGGATCCGAACAATGTTGATAGGTGGGTTTTATGTGAAGATGGCGGGAAACGGTTTTGTATGATGACCACTAACGCTTCTGAGAATTTTAATAGTATGCTTAGGGAAACACGCGATATGCCAATAAATTTATTATTGGAAAAATATTTTACAGACTTGATAAACTCTTTCTCAGATGACGCACACTTAGAGCAAATATCCCGTCAGAGTTAACGTTGAAAGTTGAAGGCATATTAGCAGATCAAATTGTGCAAGCTTGATCATTTCGTGTCGTTAGATACAATTTTAATGAATAGGAGGTCATTGAGAGAATATCACATAAAGAAAATCGCTCTTACAAAGTTACTATGCTAGTGGATCAAACTTGTACATGCACTTACAATATACCGCATTTACAATGGCTTCTTTATTCCCATGTTATCGCGACTTGCTCGGATCTACAGGGGGTTGCAAGGATTTCACATTATACATTCGCCGCGGATTGGTATTCGACTTATAACTATCAACAAATGTATAAAGAGTGTTTTTGTCCACCACAAGATAGTCGAAATTGGACACAAGGCTGGCCACAGATATTACCTCCTGTGTATAAAAGATCAGTTGGGTGACCTTGTTCTGTACGAATTAGAAATAATATAGATGACGGTCGAGAAGGAATTAGGAGGAAAAATAAATATAGTAGATGTGATCAACCGGCCCACACCAAAGCAGTTGTCCAACTAGGCTTAGGCGTTGATTATCCGAGGACAGTTGTATAGAATATATCGCTTATGATTTTTGTAATATATAACCTTTTGTTTTTAATCTTGAATATGTAACAATCATTTTTGTAATATATAACATTTTATTTTGAACCTTGAATATGTGACAATCATTATGCATGTTCTATTCTTATATTTCTTTTTTATGCTGGATGTATTTTTTACTTAATTTTGGCCATCAAAATACATATGATTAAGTCCTTTAACTAAAAAGTCTAACATATTGTATTTTAATTTTAAAGATATCCATTATGGATCCGGATTTGATGCAGCCCGACGTATTATACCTTCAGACAGATTATCATTCACGCAAGATTGTATAGGGATAGGTAAAAAATATTGTATATATTTCTTATTTTTGGTGCTAGTTTTAATTTTTCTCAATAAATTTTATCAATTTTGATTAATGTGCAGCCTGTAGCAGAAATCAACATAGTGGATCATTCTTAGAGTCACTCGGGCTGGAAGATGGAGGATAATCGAGTAATACAATTGCTAGCTCAGGCCTTGTTTTGGGAGTGTTCATCGGTAAGATATACTAGGCTTGACTGGGCCCTTATTTGTGTACTGATTGAGAGGTGGAGACCGGAGATCAACACCTTTCATATGCATATAAAGGAGTGTACCATTGCACTTCAGGACGTAGCCATCATACTAGGGCTCCGCATCGATGATTCGGTTGTTATGGGCACCTATGATCATAATTGGATTGAAGTATGTGAGAGGCTTCTTGGGTAGGTTCTCGATTTGAGGAGTGATGTGATGAAGCTATCGTGGCTTCGATCGATATTTTTGGGAGATATACCAATTGATGCCACATATGAGACGATTAAGTATTATGCTTATGTTTATATGTTGTATATGATAGGGTGTATGTTATTTTCTGATGCGAGCAAGAATCTTGTGCATGCACGATGGCTACCACTACTTGAGGATTTTGATGTATGCAGCACTCTATCATGGTGTAGTGCGGTCTTGGCATACCTTTATAGAGAACTAGATATGGTCTCTTTGATGCAGAATAAAGAATTCAAGAGATGCATAACATTAATGCAGGGTCATGTGAACACATTCATATTAGACGACCTACTTTTTATGTGCACCGCGATCTACAGGGTCAGATTCCTTTAGGATGCAGGTATAGTTATGCATAAATTTTATTCATATTGAATTTGTTCTCATATATTCTTTATGCCAAATAGGTATAACGTGAGACACTCTAAATACAAAATCACGACTAGACATATAGAGTTTTACCGAAATGAGCTTGATGGACTCCAACACCAATAGGTAAATATAAAACTCAATTCATTATTTATATTTTAATTTTTCTATAGATGCAGATATAAGTTTTTTTTTAATTTCAGTTCAAGTGGATGCCCTATTCTCCGTCAGATCTCGATATGTATACTCTTGCACCTATCTATAGAGATAGCGTTGCTTTGTGGAGAGCCAGTGTCCCGTTGATATATTAGGAGATTGTAGAGATGCATGTCCCAGATTGTGTGTTATGATAATTTCTTCTTTCTCAGCATGTGCCGGATTATATTGAGCAAATCGATCGTAGATGGCAGATGACATCGCATCATACGGAATGGATTATATTCTGTGCGGCCTACATAGACAGTGTAATAATAGGTGGAATTTCATACAGAATGAAAGAATTCCAGCTGATGGTTATACTGCGTATATGCGTTGGTATTGGAATATCATACACAGATGGATGGGACATGACCCACAGCCAGCAGCTAGATGCGTACCACACCCACTGATAGGTAGTTACATCCCTAGTACCATGATCGAGAGAGATTATGTAAGTTTTTAAACTAAATTAAAACGGTAATTCTTTTATTATCACGATATTATTTGTTAAGTTGTGTATATATTGATTAAATCGTAGGTCAACTCTTTTGATGAGATTTAGGCTAATATAAATGAGCATATCAATGACAGTCAAGATCTGACAGTGTTAGGGATCTTCAATAGGATCAGACAGAGAATAGCAAACGCATTCCATAAAGATCATGTCGATGAGTTTGAAGGACGTGAGGACAGATCACGCCAATTTGGTTAAGTGTACACGCGAAGACATATGATAGCTCAAAGGGTGGCATGTGACGATGGAGCCCACACTTCTCCACCTCATACACAACCAGATACTCAGATCATCGAGGCTCGTCAGTATGGACAGAGAAGGCGGGGATGGGGGGAAGAGTGAGGGGAAGGGGTAAGAGAGGGAGAGGAAGGAGGGGAGAACTATTGGGATGTATGTAAAATTTTATAGTATGACTATGAATTTCAAGAATGTATATGGTTAGATTGTTCAAATTTGTTACTTTTGTGGATCAGTTTTTGTTTATACATGTGATTTTCCTGTGTGTTGTTTGATTCATAGTTGAATTTTATGAATATTGTCGTAATTCAGTATATATTCGCAAATTTTATATTTATGGTTGGATTTTGATGTATATTGTTGTGAATGAGGCAGAAATTTCATGTATATTGTTGTATTGTTGTGAATGAGGAGGAAATTTCATGTATATTATTGTGAATGGGGCGAAAATTTTCATGTATATTGTTGTGAAATTTCATGTATGTATATAAGAAACATGCACCAATTTTGTGCATGTTTGGGGCAAACCTGCAACTCCACGGGATTTCAAATCCTGTGGGGTTGCAGGCCACCTCACCAAAGAGCGAGACTCTCCAGAAGTTGGCCTACAACTTCACAGAATTTAAAATTCCGTGAAGTTTAAGCTTTACGGGATTTTAAATCCCGTGAAGATTTGGCCCCATTAACCAGCTTGCTAATAATTAAATGACTTAAACTTCACAAGATTTGGCGGATAGTCTATCTTGAATTTCACCAAGTTTGGCGGCTTTGGATTTTGCCAGTTTAGAGACCCGACAGTCTAATTTGAGGTTTTTGCCATTTCTGAGACTAGGCAACCTATTTTGAATTTTGTTAATTTAGGAGGATTTTGGATTTTTGCAAATTTTGGCAATTTGTTTTAATTTCTTGACAAATTTGACAATGATTTTTAGTTTTACTAATTTTGTTGGCTAATTTGATGTTTGCTAAATTTTAGCAATTAATTTGATTTTTTTGGCTAATTTCAACGAAAATATTTAGATTTTGCCGATTTATGTAGTTGATTTAAACTGTTACCACTTTTAGCAACTCAGGTTATTTTCCGTCAAGTTTGACAGTTGATTTTTGGATTTTTGCTAATTTGAACAAATGATTCAAATTATGCTTCTCATCTAGTTTAACGACATAGACGTTGGCATACTTGAATTTGTAAAATTATTTGTGTATAATTTTTAGTTTTATGACTTAGGGGTAACGATTAGAGGTTGACACTATATTTTTTATTCAACTTGATTTGAATTCTTTTTAAGGACATTTAGTTTATGGATATTTTGATCCGTTTGATTTGAACTTTAGTTTTTATTCAATTTGACTTAAGTTGTAGATATTTTGATATGTTTGGCTTGATTTTGATTTAAGATATTTTGGTCCATTTGATTTGAATTTTGATTTAAGGAAATTTTGGTCCATTCTATTTGAATTTTAGATTAGGGACATTCACTAGTAGAAAAATGACCAACCTAGACGGAAATTTCCGTCTAGGTTGGTCTACAATCCGTCTAGGTTGGATCATCTAGACGGAAATCCGTCTAGGTAGATTGGTTTATTCTGTTTCCGTCTAGTTTGGATCAAACCAGACAGAATTCCGTCTAAATTGATCAATCTAGACGGAAACCAACCTAGACGGAAGTAACATTTCCGTCTAGGTTGGTAACCTAGACGAAAATCCGTCTATGTTAACAACCTAGACGGAAATCCGTCTAGGATACCAACCTAGACGGAAATCCGTCTAGGTTGATTATTACAACCTAGACAGAATTTCCGTCTAGTTTGGTTCAGTCTAGACGGAATTCCGTCTAGGTTGCTATTTTTCCAGCAAAAAAAATATATTACAATTTGTATTTCCCTGTACAATTACACCAATACATGAATACATACAATAAATACTGTATATATGAATACATCCAACCATCCAAATATAATCAAGATTTTAGACAATTCCATTCAAATCCAACATAATGCACAGATCCAGCCATAATATAATCAATTCCAGCATAATAAACAAATCCAACTATCTACTTCAAAATATGCATCAACCAAGACCGTCTAATATATACATCCAACACGCATATAAGTATTGTTATAACAGATAAATCTGTTCATTGCATTAAAAATATACAAAAAACCTCATAAACCTCATCGGTCGTCGTCGTCGGCAATATCTCTATCCCGGTTACGAGAACGTGTGCTGCTCCCTCCAATATCTCCACTCTGAATGGTCAATTGAATAATCATTAAAAGGTGTTTAATACATATTAAATATAAATGAATTTATTATTTTAAGAAAAAAATAAGGTACCTGAGTGCTGCTCTGACCAGCACCGGAATTATCGCCAAGCGAGCTTATAATCCGTATAACACCACCATACGCGCTATGAGGAATCGCACCGCTTAAATATTGCATGACATACCCCAGGAGATCATCCATCGAGTTCGCCGTCAGCGCAACTCTTGTCATCTCATTAGTCATCTGGATATGTAGCTCCGAGTCAATCTTGTCAAGCAAATATGCAGAGATACGTGCGACAAATGGCATAGCCTGGAACCGAGGCGGGGCTGCTCCCATGGATGTAAATGGTGTGGAGGATGCTGTGGATGACCTCATGCTTACGCCGGGTGAAGCTCCAACACCATGCAGAGGATATCTCCCTCTCCTATGTTTAGGGAGAAATAAATATTAAATTTTAATCTCGAATTCAATAATAATAAAAAAATATAAATAGGAACGTAGTATTCAAATTGATTCAAATTTTCTACATCCATACCTATTATGACCCATCAAATTCTGTGTGAGAGTAATGCTGTCCTCTGCAGAAAGCATGTGAGGGTCCGGCTCAGATTGTTCCTCCTGCTGCGACATATACACAGTTGCAGCCTTCTTGGATGCAGCCTCAAATCCCTCCTAAAGCACAAATATATAATTATTTCATGGTAAAGACAATGTTATTTGTGTTCTTATTTCCTCATAATAATAACAACAAAATAGAGTTAATAATACTACTCAAGATATGTATAACTCTCACCACCAACTCGAGATTTGCCTTGATCTTATCTCGATTCTTCTCATCACCCCTATATCTATCACGAAAAATGCCATACGCCGCTTTCGCCCTCAAGTGTATTGGCATTAATGATTTTCCCTGTCATATTATATATTATCACACTCATAATCATACTAATCATTAAATTCATCAAAACTTTAGACGGAAATCTACCGTATCCTGACAATAAACATCCTCCAGATTGGCATATGAGTGTGAGCCCAAGTGGTGGTCATGCAGCTTCTTTCTTCTATTTTCTGACCCCTTCGTGGATTTATTCTTTTTTAAAAGAAAAAATTAGCAAATATGCAATAAATTAATATCTTAAAAGTATAAAGTAATTTTCATGAAACTAACCTTGGAGGCATCGCTGTCCCAATACATGAGGAGAGCTGTGAAATGAACCTCGTCAACTCGGGCGTCGAGGTTTAAAAACCTCTGCCAGTCCTCCTCATACCTGTCATAGGTTTCATGTTTGATCTCATGCCTCCATTGTTTGAGAACTGCTTCAACCTTGACATTGAACACATAATTCCAAGCCCCCTCAAAGTCCTCAAGGCAGAAGCAGTCCTGTAGATTTACATACACATTTAGGAAGGATAATTTAATATCAAATACTAATTATTAATAAATAAAAAGTAATAGCAATATGTAGTTACCATAAGCTCTGTCCATATCGCCTCGTATGCGCTGCATGGTAGTTCTCAAAATTGAAAATAAGGGTTGATAATGGTCGCTCTACGCACTAGAACCCCAATATATGCATTCAAGCGGGTCGACCATGGACCAACGGGCAAATTAGAACTATTCCACTGAATTATTGCCCTTATTCCTCTTGGCGGTTGTTTGGAATCAGGCTTACCTCCGCCACGTCTGTTCTCGATGCGATCCGCCTTAGCGCCTACAATAATAACATAATAATATATCATATAATATATAAATGTGAAAATTAAAAATATTTATACAATTTACCATTCGCTATCTCTCTTTCCTTTGCTGCGAGTGCAACCCGTTTTTGTACCTCAATCATTTCACGCAGTTCTTCTAATTTTCTCACAGCACGTGTATGGTACTTCCTTGCGTCAGCCATAGACTTATGAGAGGCTGGAGGTAAAGGTAAACTAAGATAGTCCTGTGTCTTTGGCCGCAAGTCCGTGTGGAATGTATAAGATGGATATGTCGGTGTCCAAGTATCCCCTACATAAGAAAGGAGAATCATTAATATAGTTTTTAATTAACCATTATAATTGAGCATTATAATATTGAATACCTGCATCAGGGGATGGTTCTGGTACTGCATCAGAGGGGCCAGGTGATGAATAACCCGCATCTACAACAAATGATCACTATTAGCTAGATAATTAATAATTGATAAAATATATTAAAGTATTAATTAATTTTTATACCTGCATCGGGAGATGATAGTGTATCATCAGCACCAGTACCAGGGGTGATACTACGTGATCGATCACCCTCAGGGTTAAAGAGTCTCCTCACCCTCCTCATCTGCAAATTCAATTATTAACATAGTTAAGAAAAAAAATATACATGCTCATGAGATAAGTTATTATGAAATGCATTGTTCTTATTATGATTAGCTAAAAAACTTTAATGCAGTGTAACATATATATTACATACCTACATCCAACGCCACATTCTGTGCGTAAGAGAATTCTTGCCAAACATCATCAGATGAACCAATTGGTTCACTATAATTATATTCACTTTCTTCAATACTTTTTCATTGTTATTAGGTAGAACAACAGATCTTGGCTCCTTGTACAAAACCACCCAATCAGATATGACATTCGGATCTCTCACGAAGAAGCACTGATCAGCTTGTTCTGCAAAAATGAATTTCTCATCCGTATATACTTCTCGATGGAGATTGACAAGTGTAAATCCATAATGATCCTTTTGCTTTTTTGCAGGACACCACCGAACCTTGAACATCGTGTAAGTACATTGTTTTGGTTTACCAAACCCGTAAATTACCTCAACAATATCTTCTAATTGGCCATAATATAGTATGTCAGCTAGAATTGGGTTCTGATCTCTTGTACTTGAAAAACATTCTTGAGCAAACAAGCCCATGACCCCACTGTTCTGAGTTACCCTCCTATCATTAGTCTCTAGCGTTCGAAATTTATATCCATTGACCAAATTCTCATTATAACGTCTCACTTCATAATAAGGGCGTTGTGCATGTATAATAATTTCATCTGGTAACGTAGTACCATCAAGAAGTGATTTATCAACCTAAGACAAAAAATTTCAGAATATTTAGGGGATGTTATATTATGAATGTTCATAAATTAATTGTTAAATACTTACATCAAATCTTAACCAATCAGAAAATTCTTTCCTATGTCTTTTCTGAATATTATGCGTTGCATTCCTACCGGTTGTTTCATTCTTAAGCTTCTCCAAATGTCGCCTACATAAACAATGTATAAGTTTGCTTTGCGAACATTATGTAAAATGAATAGTCTCATCTATATTTCTGGTGTTATTTGTTACCTTCGATAGTCTGCGAACATATCAAGGTTTTCCAGCACATATGCATGAATTTGTTCTAAGAGAGATCTCGGATAATTTTCACGCTTTCTCTCCTTATCTGGTACTTGAGCCGTGGTTTTCTTCTGGCGCATGTAACGTGATGCAAAAATAAAGCATTCATTTGCCACGTATCCTTTAGCTATCGAGCCTTCTGGACGAGCTCGATTGCGAACATTATGTTTCATGGAGCCCAAGTATCTTAGAATCAAAATAACTAATTATTAGCACGGTAATTTCAAAAACGCATATACAAGTAATGAATGCAAAAAAAATATAATTTACCTCTCAATCGGATACATCCAACGATAAGTAACAGGTCCGGCGATTCTAGCCTCTCTTGCAAGATGCTGGGTAAGATGGACCATAACCGTAAAAAAAGAAGGAGGGAATATTACTTCCATATTGCATAGAGTAACTCAGACCTCAGCTTCAAGTTTTTTAAATTCATCTACATCTATGACTTTAGAGCATAATTTTCTAAAAAACCCACAATACTCAATAATAATCTTCGACGCTTCTTTATCCATATTGTTACGGATTGCAACAGGAAGCAATTGATGGAGAAGAACGTGATAATCATGGGTCTTCAGACCTAAGAGTTTTCGCTCTTGCACTTGGACATTATTTGAAATGTTAGCAGAGTAACCATCTGGAGACTTTACTGATTTGAGAATTTCACAAAATCGTTGCATCTGCTCATTTGATAGTGTAACACGAGACGGAGGCAACTTTAATTTTTTAAGTTCAACATCTTGAGCTTGCAAATCATTTCGGATATTCAAAGCAGTCAGATCTTGGCGCGCCCGTAGATCATCCTTCGACTTGTTTGCATCTTGTAGGAGAGTTGATACTATGTTATCACATATATTTTTCTCAATATGCATGACATCTAAGTTGTGGCGGATTTTAAGATTTTGCCAGTAAGGTAGCTGAAAGAAGATACTAAATTTAGTCCATCCTCTAGGTAATTTTTGGTATTCTTCCTCAACTTGCATTTTCCGGACCTTTCGCTTATGCTTCAGTGGCCTTTTTGACTTTAAATAATCTCTTACTCTGAGCGGGCTAAATTTAGAATATCAATTTTTTCCAAACACAAATTTTGGAAACCCCTCAAGTAATTTTACAATCTCATTACCTGTCAGCTGACGCGGCTTCATTCTCTTCTCAACTGTGCCATCAAACATAGCTGATAACTTCCTGTACTTATGACTCAAGGGCAACCACCTTCGATTAAACCAATAACAACTCTTTCGGCTATGTGGTAATTGAAGAGCTTCAAATTCCGGACCACATACAGGACAAGCACACTTTCCCTTTGTGGAATACCCAGACAGATTAGCATAGGCTGGAAAATCATTAATCGTCCATAATAGAATAGCACGTAATCTAAACGATTCTTTTAAATGGGCATCATATGCTACAATACCCTCAGACCATAGTTGTTTCAGCTCATCAATTAGAGGCTCTAAGTAAACATCAATATCATTTCCAGGTGCATGCTTACCGGGTATCAGTAATGAAAGTATCATAAATGGCTGTTTCATACAAAGCAATGGAGGTAAATTATATGACATTAGTACAACTGGCCAAGTAGACCAACCAGAGCTCATTACCCCAAATGGATTGAATCCGTCACTTGACAGACCCAGTCTTACATTTCTGCAATCTTCGGCAAATCGAGGATAAATTTTATCAACATGCTTCCAAGCTACCGCATCAGCAGGATGTCTCAATTTACCATCATCTACTCGATCTTCCTTGTGCCACCTCATATTTTTCGCCGTTTCTTTGTTCATGTACAATCTTCGCAATCTAGGAGCTAATGGAAAATGTCGAAGCACATTGGCTGGAATTTTCTTTTGTGTTATCTCTGTCTCCGTTGTAATCCTTATTGAAGAATTTGTACGTTGTTTCCACCTAGAAACTCCACATGTCGGACATTCTTGAAGGTCTTTATTGGCCTTGTGGTACAAAATACAATCATTCGGACATGCATCAATCTTATTATAATCTAGACCCAGAGCAGCGACAATCTTCTCAGCTTGATAAGTTGTTTGGGGTATGCTATTCACTCCTCCAGGTATTACAGTTCGAAGCAAATCAAGAAGCATTTTAAAATAATTATCTGACATACCGCTAAGTGTCTTAATGTGTAGGAGTTTTAGCATAAATGAAAATCTGGAGTACTCGGTACATCCCTCATATAAGTCCTTTTCACTATCTTCTAGTAGCTTCAATATTCGTTCTATTTCTGCGGAGGAATGCATATCATCAATGTTTTCAGCACTTCCATCATCTCCTACTTCTTCAGCTTCAACTTCGATATCATCTTCACTTTTATCTCCGATATCATCCTCGACATTATCATCACCCTCAAATTCTCTAGGTCGAGGAAAAATATCATTCAACATTGTTTCTGTGTCATCTATTCGTTGTCCACCGGACGTACCGACACGCACATTTGGATCCTCATCTTCAGTGATACCTTCCCCATGCCAGTTCCAATATTTATATTTTTCATCAAAACCTGATTTCATTAGGTGGATCCGTATATCATTACTATTCAGCAGTTTCAAATTCCTACACATGCAACAAGGACATTACATAGCACCACTTGCCAATTTTCTCGGATTCATTTCTGCATAACGTATGAAGGCTTCACATCCCTCCTTGTATCGCGTGTCACGAAATCTATGAAGCCGTGGGATATCTATCCATGATTTGTCAGGAATTAGCCTCATCTTTAAATTATATATAATTATTAACTACGACAAATCACACAACTACTAGTACATTCATGACTCTTATACATACAACACAAATCTAACATACGTTCATATATCATTTAACAATATAAATTTAGTTCTACATAAAATATATTTGAAACGTACGTAGAAACTAATTACACCAATTGATCGGCTATCATAGGAAGGCTTCTATCCATTAAGAATATAGTAGTGCTTACATCCAACTTCATATACTTTGTATATTTTCATTTTTTGAAAATTTCGGCAGCACGTACCCGCTGTTCTCCCTGTACACTGTGCGGATATTATTATGCGTATCAGCAATAGCCCGAAACGCAGAACAACATACGCTTATTGTACACGGAGAACAACGAATACGTGCTACCAAAACTTTCAAGAATGAAAATATATAAAGTATACAAAGTTGGATGTATGCACTACTATATTCCTAACCCGTCCGAGAATGACAGATCCAATAATTACGAATTTCAGTACCAATTTTTTATTCCAATAATATAAAATAAACGCTCATTTTTGGAAGAAAACTTCGTCTCCTACCCAAATCTGAGTCGTATATCATATATTATAAGTCCAAATAATTGGATGTAATTATTGGACGGAAGTCTAGGGATAACGTTATTTTTTTATTCACCAAAATTGGATTATAACACATTATAAAAATTTATAATGTGTTATATATCACTCTATTTTTTACAAAAAATTATTTCACATATTTTCACATCACAAACTTAAATAATCACACATACTTATAGCACGAATGAAACTTAAATGAGTTAGGGTTTATAAGTGTTTAAAACTCAATAATGATAACTAGTGTTGTTCAAATGAATTAACATGTAGTTAAGTTAGGGTTTTCAGAATTGAA
>BQKN01000044.1:170713-184469 GCA_022839385.1 Asparagus kiusianus
AAGGATTGAAGGAATACAGAACAAAAAGTCATTCCAAGGTCCCGTTACACCGACTGAGGGTAGGGGCAATCATATCCAAAGCATTCCAGACCCTTCTATAAAAGAACGAGGCCGAAATACTTTGGAGGGGGTATCTGTAGGCGTATAAAATTGCCTATAGGTCCCTTAGCATAGCTCGACACAGGGATTTGATGAATCAACGAACCATCGAGTGACGAGGCGACGTGGTCAACGAATTGCACGCGAGCAACGGAATGCATTCGTGTGCGGAACCAATCCAACGGTTCGGGAAGTCAACGAGTCGTCCAACCATAAAATGGATTCGAACTCAAACACCAAGGCGGATTTACTACCAAATGAAGATCCAGACTATCAAATCGAGGTCCGGATAAATCAAATACAGAACCGGAAAGCAGAAAATGATGAAAAACAACACCCCGAGGGGCTCGGCAAAAACCGAACCACCTCAAGGTGGCTCGGTGGCCGAGCCACCCCAGTGTGGCTCGGCCAAGGCCGAGCCACCTCAGGGTGGCTCGGCCCAGTGTCGAGCCACCCTGAGGTGGCCGGCCCAGATCTGTGCCAAATGCACAGATCTGGTTGCCTATAAAATAGGAGGGGTGATTCATCATTTTAGAGAACTTTTGGAGAGCCGAAACTCTGCCGGATTGAGACCTTGGTTCTTGAGTTTTGAAGGCTTGAAGACTTGGACATTCAGATCTGGTTCTTGGCGAGCACCCGCATCACAAAAGGCAGGAGTTCGAGAGGACCAAATCTCAGATCTACGTTGCTATACTCCGGATCAAAGCTTGGTCTTTGATCCCGAGATTTGAGCGATTGTTTCCTTGGTGAAATAATCCCTCCGGTTATTATTTCCTTGGTGAAATAATACCCATCATATTGCGTAGATCTGTTCGGATCTAGATCGTGCGGTGGTCAACGGATCAACCATCGGCGCAGGCAAACAACCCACGCAAGCGGGTGACCGGATAACAGGAGCTCGCGATTTGTTCGACAAATAAGGAAAGTTGTAATTTTTATTTTTTGTTTGATTTTCATTGTAACCGGATCTTATAAAAAGACCGGATCTTTGTAACCCAAAAAGCTATTATTTAAGAGTACAATGGAATCATCAATGAAGAAAGCTACCATTTTTCCCGCGAACACACGCGATGAGCTTCGAGATCGTTCGTCTTGCGTCCGACGAGGTTCAAACAGCATTGGAGGAGCGCGATCGCCGACTGGATAAGACAATGTCATTGGAGGCGCGGTTGACGGAAGAATTGGAGCGTGTCAAGACTGAGAACGAACGAGTGAGCCTAGAGCAACAAAAGGCTAACTCCTACCTCTCTCGCTTGTCTTCGGAGATAGCGAAGACCAAGTAGATCATAGCTAATGTGCATGCCTCGCTAGTCAATCAGGAGAGGGCTCACGAATAGCTAATGGGGGAGTTGGAGGAGTTAGAGTCTCGAAGGCAACTGATCGTTGGTTCCATTGAGGAGAAAGACCGAGCCCTCAAGGAGGCCAGGCACACCGTCCAAGACTTGGTTTCGCTCTCCGTGGAGGATCTTCGTCGAGAGATTTTAAGGAGGCTCGAGCTCAAGCATGCTGAGGAGATTCACGAAGTGGAGTCGCGGTTGAGAGATTTGTAATTTGCTTTTGATTCTATCATTGTATTTGAATCTCTTTTAGTGAATGGAATTATCCTTTTGTTCCTAGTCATTATTTCCCTTGTGCACGCCCCTTTTTTTTGTTTTTTTGTCATTGTTCAACGCGGATCAGCACTAGTCAGAGTTTGGCAGTAGGGGAATCCTAGCTACGGGCGGATTCCAGCTGTTGGCGGATTTCAGCCACAGGCTTATTCTTTCTGCAGGCGAATTCTGTCTGTAGGCGAAATTGGGGCTGTCTCGAGTTCCAGAGTGGTGTGCGAGCCTGAACGTCTGAACCCTCAGATGGGTTCAGACCTCATGAGTCCAGACGACGAATCCGCCTCGCGGGCGGGCTCCGCCTTTAGTGGTCCACTGATAAACATGAATATTATCTATATTTTGACTATGTTTCACCTATGGATTCATTGTTATTTGATGTATTTCCTTGCATTTTGGTCATGTTAAGCTCCCTAGTTCTTGTTTACTGCTCTATTTATATATTGTGTAGGAATTACTGGAGCTTAGCACGGATTCGGAGTCAAGAAGGAGTCAAGGAATGCATGAAAAGTGGCTACATGGTCACCCAGTGTTCAACAACACAGGCGTGTTGATTACAGAAGATAAGCCCAGAAAGCAGAGCGAAACAGAATTAAACACGGCCTGGTCATGTCGATCTGCACAGCCGTGTTGGATGTCAGCAGTCAGTTATCATGCGATCTGGAGCATTATTTGAAGTTATCTTTCAACACATTTTTGCAAGAGAATTAAAAGGAGACGCCCTGAAGCATCAGAGAGGACCCGGAGGCTGGAGATCTGGATATTTCTTTCTTCTTCTTCTCTTCTTCTCTCTACAAAAACTCTTAGATTAGGTTTTTCTTTTGCTTTGGAACCTGCTGTTTGTGGAGAATTGTGTGCAACTTCGACACTACGGTTTATCTTTCTGATCTATTTCAATTTCTAGTTTATGATTATGATCTTATATATTGTTATCATGTTTTCTATTTCAATTATGTGTGAGTAATTGTCTTATCTGGGATTGAACGAGGTTCGGCTGTGGTTATGAATTAATGAACTGATTGTTGTTGTTTTTGATCGTTCGATTTGCATTATTCAACTGCTAGATCTAATTGCCTAGGGTTAATTCAATTGGCCACTGATTTAATTCTTTTAGGATGTTGATTTGAACTGAAAGGTTAGATTGACGCCGGAAAATAGTAATTGAACAAGAATTAATTGATCACGAAAGTTGGTTAGTTATTCTTGAGAACATGAGGGATTAACAAGAACTTAATGGGTTTAATTTGGTTTAACACCATGAAAATAGGTTGCTTAGGCTGAATTAGGCACGACTTTTAGTCGTCGAAAGAGACTAATAGTTATCATAGGTTAGTCGTTCTTAATGCATTGAGAGATTCGATAACAATTGATTAATTCGTTGATTCAAACCAGAGTTGAAACCGAAGTTCAATCCTAGATTCTTTTAATTGAGTTAATTCGTCGTTGATACTAGCTAGCGTGTTCGTTATTGATAGTCAAAAATCATACTTTTTAACACGATTGGTTTAGATAGTCACAAAATAGTGAAAATCAGTAATTAACAACGAAGTCCCTGAGGATACGACCTTGCATCGCTATAACGATATCCGTGCACTTGCGGATTTGAGTTAACAATTTTTTGGCGCCGTTGCCGGGGACTTCGGCATTGTTAATATTGACTTTTTCATTGTTTGACTAGACTAGACATTTTCTTTCATTTATTTTGTTTTTATTTTTCTTCTCTTTTCGTTTGACTTATTCTTTTTTTATAGTGCAGGCACCCTTGTATGCCCAGATCCTTACGACTTGGAGAACCAATCGAGTGTGATCCCGAGATTGAAAGGACCTTGCGTCATATTAGGAAGAAGGCATGAGAAACAAAGGATAATTTGAAAAGCAAAAACACCATGGGAGACCAAGAAAACCAAGGCAATCAAGACCGATCCTTGAAGGAGTTTGCATCACCAACCACCCATAGCTCCCAATCTAGCATCTTGAAGCCTAATGTTGCTGCCAACAATTTTGAACTCAAGCCTTCACTCCTCTCCATGGTTCAACAAAACCAATTTGGAGGCACTCCAACCGAAGACCCAAACCTCCACATCTCAATCTTTTTGGAGTATTGCGACACATTGAAGATGAATGGAGTGTCGGACGATGCAATCAAGCTAAGGTTGTTTCCCTTCTCACTAAGAGACAAGGCAAGAACTTGGTTACAATCACTTCCACCGGGCTCCATCACTACATGGGACCAACTCTCAGAAGCGTTCCTTGCTAAGTACTTCCCTCCGAGCAAAACAGCCCAATTGAGAAATCAGATAACAACCTTCACTCAAAAAGAAGGGGAGTCATTGTACGATGCATGGGAGAGGTACAAGGATCTTCTAAGGATGTGTCCACATCACGGGTTAGAGGATTGGCTCATAATTCACACTTTCTACAACGGTCTTCTCTACAACACAAGGATGATCGTGGATGCTGCAACAGGTGGTGCATTGATGAATAAAAGTGTACGAGATGCAAAACAACTCATAGAGGATATGGCACAGAATCATTTCCAGTGGTCAGGTGAGCGCTCTTTACCCAAAAAGATCGGGAGGTATGATGTAGATGCATTAACCACATTGCTTCTAGAGTAGATGCTTTATTTCAAAAATTTGACAAGATGAACATGAATTTAGTAGCATCTAACTCTACTAACTGTGAAATATGTGGTATCATTGGACATTCTGCTGTGGAATGTCAGATTAGAAACTCCCCTTCCTCTGATGCACCACTATCTGAACATGTTAATTACATGAATAATTTTAATCAGAAAGGGGATCCTTTTTCAAATACGTACAACCCGGGATGGAGAAATCATCCTAATTTATCCTACAAAAATCCATCCCAGAACCCAAATCCTCACTCTAATTTTCGACCTCCAGGTTTTCAAGCCCCTAGACTCCCTTACCCCAGTCCCCAAAAGTCTAACTTAGAGAGCTTGATGGAGAATTTTGTGTCATCCCAGAATAAACAAAATGAAGAATTTAGAAATCAGAATAGAATCATGAGCGATGCCATCAAGAACCTAGCCTCTAAAGTTGACTCCTTAGCCACCCACAACAAAATGCTAGAGAATCAGGTCACTCAACTAGCCCAGCAATTTAACTATTCTTCTAGGTCTTTGGGTATGTTTCCTGGACAACCTGAAACCAACCCCAAGGAATCTATCAATGCCATTACACTTAGGAGTGGAAAAGAGCTAGAGACACCAATGATGAGGAGTGATCATAGGGATGTGATTGATGAGAGTGAGAAGTTGGTGACAAGTGAGAAAGAGCATATTGGTGAGAAAGGGGAGAAGGTTGAGAGATATGTAGCACCTGCACCTAATAAGCCTCCACTACCCTTCCCTCAAAGGCAAGTTAAAGCTAAGTTGGAAAAACAGTTTGGGAAATTCATAGAAATCCTTAAAAAATTACATATTAACATCCCATTTGTTGAAGCCATTTCCCAAATGCCATCCTATGCCAAATTCCTAAAGGAGATTCTATCAAATAAGAGGCGATTAGAGGAATATGAGACTGTAGCCTTGACCCAAGAGTGTAGTGACATCATACAAAATAAGCTACCACCTAAGCTTAAAGATCCTGGCTCATTTTCAATTCCTTGCACAATTGGTGATATGTCAATTAATCATGCTCTATGTGATCTCGGTGCTAGTGTCAGTCTTATGCCACTGTCTATATGTAACAAGTTGCAGATGGGATACTTGAAGCCCACTACTATCTCCCTCCAATTGGCGGATCGATCGGTTAAACATCCGGTAGGTATATTAGAGGATGTACCTATCCAGGTTGGTAAATTCTACATCCCGGTTAATTTTGTTATTCTTGAAATTGAGGAGGATTCTCAAATCCCCATTATATTGGGAAGGCCTTTCCTTACTACTGCTGGAGCGATAATTGATGTGAAGAATGGAAAGCTCTCTCTCAATATAGGGGATGAAAAGGTGAATTTTGATTTGTTTTCTGCTATGAAGTTTTCACTAATTAATGATACTTGCTGCAGGATTGATACAATTGACATGGTGGTTAGAGAAGATTTTAGCAGAGATATCTCAAGTGATCCACTTGAGAAATGTTTAGTAAAGAATGGGGTACCAGATGATGATGATCAGGAAATAACTTCCTATGTTACAATACTTGATGAAAGCCCCACCTACACTAAAACCACCTACAGCAAGGAACCTAATATAGTGGTCGAAATTGTAAGGGGGCTGAATGACCAGGTTGTGTCTGTAAACACAGCTATGTCAAAAAGCAGCAGAAATAGCCCAGAATAGGTTTGTGAAGAGAAAACTGCACCTGGGAAGATGCTGAATAATGATTCCACACGGCCATAGTGTGTCCGTAGACACAGTCGTGTCAAAAAGCAGCAGAAGAAGTCTAGAACCAGTCCATCTCCACCAGTTGAAGTGGAACATAAGGCACATTGGGCTATCAAGAGCATTCATTTAGATTTGAAAGAAGCAGGGGAACAGAGAAAGCTTCAACCAAATGAACTTGATGAATTGAGATTGGGTGCGTATGAGAATGCCAAGATTTACAAAGAAAGAATAATGAAGTGGCATGATCAACATATCCTCCGTAAAGAGTTTACAGAAGGAGACTTGATACTTCTACTTAATTCCCGACTCAAGCTTTTTCTGGGCAAACTTTGTTCGAGGTGGTCTGGACCATTCCAAGTGCGCAAGATATACCCATTTGGGGCTGTTGAAGTATGAAGTAAAGCCATGGGATCTTTCAAGGTCAATGGACAGCGATTAAAGTATTATTTCACAGGAACTCCGATCGAGAAGTTGGGTACTTTTACCCTTCCCGATCCATCATCATTGTGAGCATTGAAGGGGTCGAGCTCATGACCATAAACGAGCGCTTCTTGGGAGGCAACCCAAGTTTTTCTTTCACTTTATTTTTCCTTTTAGTGTTTTAATTATTAGTTTTATTAGTTTTCATGACATGTGAACTGGTGTGTAGGTGAATGACAAGGGGAAAATAGATAACAGAGAGTTCAAGGCTAAAGAGGACAGAAGGAAAAATATTGAATACACAGTTTACACGGCTAGGCCGTGTCCACCAACACAGCCGTGTAGCAGTCGGGACAGTCTTCATCTCATTTCCAGAGTCTACCACACCCTGGGAAGGCATCCACCACACCCGTGGCCAAAGAATAAAAAATTTCCAGACTCATTTTGCCCCACACCCCCCTTCTTTTTCGTTCTAAACTTCCCATCCTTCCATCTTCTTTGACCTAACCCATCAAACCCCCCCTTTCAAACCACCACCGACTGACCACCCCACCTCTTCGAGCAAACAACTGCCTCCCTTCCCTTCACCACCTCATACCACCGTCCTCTTTCATCCTTCACCATCAACATCGCCGACTAACAACTTCCCCAAAACCACTTCCCTCCCCAACTTTGATTCCACCACTCAACACTGCCGCCTCTCTCTCATTCATCACATCCAACACCACCAAACCGCCAGGCGTGCCTCCAGTGCTAAGACACCGCCCTTGTCGTTACGCCCAGAGCAACGCCAATAGTCATTGACCAAATTCTTTCATTCAACATCTGAAACTTCCGGATCTGTTCTCATCATGGACACCCGCTTGGACAATTTTCGCAATACACTTGGAACAATGAATAACCAGACGCAACATATGCACCAATGGTCCCTAATTCATGGTTATCCACCTCCACCACCTCCTCAATGAGCGGTGAGTCCCTCTTATCCTCCTTTCAATTATTCAAGCACATTGGGGACAATGAGCAATTCAAGCATGGGGGAGTGAGTTGGTCTGTTGGGATGATGTTTCATGTATGCTTTGGTGTTTTTGAATGCTTGTTTTCTGTGTTGGATTTTTCATTTAGCTTTTAAAAGAAAAAAAAAGAGTACCACTGTTTGAAAACTCTTCTAACACGTGCATCATTTATTTCACATGCCCCATTGTATAAAAAAAAGTCTTTGTTTCATGTTCAGTTGGTTAGGATGTTATCTGTTCGAGTTCCACTTTGTCGATACTTAACTCTAAACATTGGAGAGATAGGAATGGATTTTGGCTCAACCCATCTAATTAAAACCTAAGCTTCTTTGGTGACTTGGACTACTTTTTGGTTACTGGAGAAACACTCGGCCTTGTAAAAAAAAATTCCTAAAGTCTATTGCACCGAGTACCTGGCACCGCACCCTCAGAAGTATGGCTATCACGTCAGTAGGTGTTAATTATGACGAGATTTTCAAAAAAAAAATTGAATAAAATGCAAGGAAACCGAGTGCTCCTTTAAGACCTTAAGTAGGAAGAGTATGACCCATTGTGATGAGATATGTGTCTGTCACAAGGAGTTTTGGGCAATCAACTAAAAAAAATTTTAACTTTGTCATGTCATTTCTCTTTCCAATGTTTATGAGTTGAGTCACCTGCACTAATGTACGTGAACGATTACAGATACATTTTCTTTAACTTTGAACTTGAGACATGATTTCTGTTTTGACATGGGGTTGAGTGGAATAATGTTGCATGTGAACTTGAGAATAGTGGATACCTTTGTGCTTAATTTCTATTTTCTTTGAATCTGTACCCTCTCATGTGTGTGTTTCCATCTGTTTTGCTTGAGGACAAGCAATAGTTCAAGCATGGGGGAGTTGATAAACATGAATATTATCTATATTTTGACTATGTTTCACCTATGGATTCATTGTTATTTGATGTATTTCCTTGCATTTTGGCCATGTTAAGCTCCCTAGTTCTTGTTTACTGCTCTATTTATATATTGTGTAGGAATTACTGGAGCTTAGCACGGATTCGGAGTCAAGAAGGAGTCAAGGAATGCATGAAAAGTGGCTACATGGTCACCCAATGTTCAACAACACAGGCGTGTTGATTACAGAAGATAAGCCCAGAAAGCAGAGCGAAACAGAATTAAACACGGCCTAGTCATGTCGATCTGCACAGCCGTGTTGGATGTCAGCAGTCAGTTATCATGCGATCTGGAGCATTATTTGAAGTTATCTTTCAACACGTTTTTGCAAGAGAATTAAAAGGAGACGCCCTGAAGCATTAGAGAGGACCCGGAGGCTGGAGATCTGGATATTTCTTTCTTCTTCTTCTCTCTACAAAAACTCTTAGATTAGGTTTTTCTTTTGCTTTGGAACCTGCTGTTTATGGAGAATTGTGTGCAACTTCGACACTACGGTTTATCTTTCTGATCTATTTTAATTTCTAGTTTATGATTATGATCTTATATATTGTTATCATGTTTTCTATTTCAATTATGTGTGAGTAATTGTCTTATCTGGGATTGAACGAGGTTCGGCTGTGGTTATGAATTAATGAACTGATTGTTGTTGTTTTTGATCGTTCGATTTGCATTATTCAACTGCTAGATCTAATTGCCTAGGGTTAATTCAATTGGCCACTGATTTAATTCTTTTAGGATGTTGATTTGAACTGAAAGGTTAGATTAACGCCGGAAAATAGTAATTGAACAAGAATTAATTGATCACGAAAGTAGGTTAGTTATTCTTGAGAACATGAGGGATTAACAAGAACTTAATGGGTTTAATTTGGTTTAACACCATGAAAATAGGTTGCTTAGGCTGAATTAGGCACGACTTTTAGTCGTAGAAAGAGACTAATAGTTATCATAGGTTAGTCGTTCTTAATGCATTGAGAGATTCGATAACAATTGATTAATTCGTTGATTCAAACCAGAGTTGAAACCGAAGTTCAATCCTAGATTCTTTTAATTGAGTGAATTCGTCATTGATACTAGCTAGCGTGTTCGTTATTGATAGTCAAAAATCATACTTTTTAACACGATTGGTTTAGATAGTCACAAAATAGTGAAAATCAGTAATTAACAACGAAGTCCCTGAGGATACGACCTTGTATCGCTATAACGATATCTGTGCACTTGCGGATTTGAGTGAACATCCACGTGCCGGTTCATGCGTTAATGCGCTCGTCAGTTAAGACGATGTGGATGCGTCGCTTCATGTTAAAGACGGCGTAGTGGGCCTCTTCGTTCTCTACGCTCGATCTGGGCCGTTGGTGAGAGATCGTGTCTAGAAACTGCCAGATCTTGGCCGCTCATGCGAGATCCCGAATTGTTCGGCCTTACTCTCGACTGTTTGGCTCTGAACGGTCCAATCAAACGGCAGACCATTGTCCAGACCACGAGTATTTAACGCCCCTCCTCCTCGTTAAGGAAGATCGCAGCTTTCTTGTTGTCTTCTCTGGAGAAAACTCACGCTTCCTCTCGTTACACACGGAATGGCACCAAAGGTGAAGAGAGTTGCTTCGAAGAAAAGAAAGGAGGTGTCCTCTTCGGGTGCCACCGAGGCTGCTACCGCCGAAGGTACCTCTTTATCTAGGTTTTGTGTAGTTCGATTAGAGGGTCGCAAGTCAAGTCGATACCTCTCACCTTTAACTCCTCGTTGTGTCTTTGTCGTGTTGTGCAGTTCAGGATGAAGTGCCGACCACTGAAGAGTGTACGGCCGAGCCTATTTTGATTTCTGACGATGAATCTGAGGGAATCGCGACTTCCTCCGCCTCAAACTCTGTTCCACCATCTGGAGCCAAACCTTGTCTCAAGATTCCACCCATTGCGACATTCTCTCCGGGTCAAGAGCCTGTTTCCTCAGATTCCTTGTCCATACAGGCTCGCGTTGAGCAATTTGAGAATGTTGTGAAGCAAGTAATTTCCCTTGTCAATCTTAGCATGGGAACCTACGATGACTTCAAACAGTCCCTCCTGGATCGTGTGGCCGATCTCAGGTGGCTGGGCGAACGCCGGCTTGCCACACATTGTGTGCAGAGGCTACTTTTTCTGGAGTCACGCCTGACGAGTCTGGAGACCTTACTGCGAGAAGGTCCGGAAGCTGATGTGGAGCCTTTCTTGTCTCACACTAGGTGTCGGGAGGCCTGGGAGCAAGAAGTTTGCTCCAGGGAAATAGCAGATTTGGAATCCCATGTCGCCTTCTGGGTGGGTCAACAATGCTCACTGGAAGAGCGGATAGGCGACTTCACTTCCACCGTATCCCGTCTAAGGGTTAAGCTAGAGCAGGCGGAGACGACCCTGAGGGGCTTTAATCTGAGAGTGTAAAGGTCAGCAAGACTGCTGAGGAGGAAACTCGAAGCCTCCAAACATTGCGCCAGGAAGACGCTGCCGCCAAGTCAAGCTTTGAAGATCGAGCTCGGAAGGAGGCTGAAGACAAGGCCCGGGAGGACCACGCGAGAAGGGTAGCCGCGGTTAAAGCAGAGCTTACATCCTTTAGTTTGTTGGATTAGGCTCTCGGGTCTAAAACCATGTTTAAGACATTTTGCTTCGTTTTTGCTTTTGACGTTGTGTTATGATTTGTTTGATTGTGAAGTCATAACTTTGTTTAAATGTACTGTCTTAAGACTGGATGAATGTTAGGCTCTTTTGGTTTCCCAAATGTATTTGTGCATATACCCCTCCTAATCGATGTTGCCTCTTATCTTTCGGCTTTTATCTTTCTCTGTGAGGCCATTACAGGTAGGCCTTTAACTACAGGCGCATTCAAATTACAGCCGGATTCTAAGCACAGGCGAGTTAAAACCGCTGATGGATTCTAACTACAGGCGAACTCAAGCCGTAGGGGAATTATAGCCATAAGCGAATTCTGACCATAGTCAAATCAAGCTGAAGATGAAATTAATGCTGATTTGGGGGTAACCACGTGTCTGATCGCGGTCTCGAGTGCCCGCCAGGTGGACTGACATTGGCACGTCATCTCGCATTAAAGGCGGTGTAATGGACGGCTACGCCACCCAATCCGGACTATTGGATGACGGACACGTACTTGGTCTGTACGTCATACATTGCCCTCTTTTCTTATCAGAGGGAGCACTGTGTTGATTGTTCCCTTCTTGTTCAAGATGGCACCGCAAGTGAAGGCGTCTAGTGCGAAGAAGACATGGGATGATGCCTCTTCCTTGGCCCTCACGCCTGACCGTGATCCGGAGCCTAAACCCTCGGACTCCGTTCTGGCCCAGTTAAAGGAGTTGGAGGACGCCGTGAAACGAGTGATCTCGCTCGTTGATCAGGGTCGTGGTACTTTCGTGGAGCTGAGCAGTCCCTCTCAGACCGTGTGGCCTGACTCCATTGTCCGGGCATTTTTATGCTCGCCCTACGCTGCTCAATGAGGCTCATCGATTTGGAACTGCTCCTGACGCAATTGGAGGACTTGCGACATGCGGATTTGGAGTCCGAAGTGAAGCTATTCTTGGCTCCAGTTCGTCATCGTGCCGCGTGGCAACAAGAGTGCCAAAGGCGAGACATAGAGGACAAAGGGGCCCTTATTGATCATCTGGATCTTCGGTACCGCTTATTGCAATCTGACATGGAATCTTTCACTTCTTCGATCATTTTTGGTACGATTCCGCATGCCGAGGGAGAATGAGTCTTGACAGGCCTACGCATTCAGAGCGAGGCGGTGCAAGGCGATCTTGCCAGAGAGAGGCGTAATCTTCCACTGCTGCTTCAGGAGGATCCCGCTGCTAATGCTTCTTTTGAGGCGTAGGTCCAGCAGGAGGCAGAGGACAAAGCTCGCGCCATGCATGCGGAGAAGATAGGCGTAGTCAGAGCCAAGCTTGCATCTTTCAAACTCCTAGAATAAACCCGTAGGATAGGAGTATGTTCAAGATGTTATGTTTCATGTTTTGCTTCTCGAACGTAATGTTATAACTCTCTTGGTTGTAAAGTCATAACTTTATTCAAATGTACTGTCTAGAAGCACCTAATGAAATTCACACTTTCTTGTCGTGCACATGCCCTTTTCATGTTTCGTTGTGTCGCCATTCAGCGTCTTGCTCATGTAACGGGTAGACTCAACCACCAGCGATTTCACGTAGCAGGCGAAGCTCAGGCCCGAGCGAGTGTACGCTACAGGCGAACCGATGAGTTCGAGACTTACGCTGGTGGTGAGTTTTGTGTTGCAAGCGAAACACGAATCCTGGCGAGTTTGCGCTGTAGGCGAAACTCGAGTGCTGGCGAGTTCATACCGCAAGCTTAACTCAAGTGCAGGTGAGTTTGTGCTGCAAGCTTAACTCAAGTGCAGGCGAATTTGTGCTGCAAACTTAACCCAAGTGCAGGCGAATTTGTGCTGCAAACTTAACTCAAGTGCAGGCGAGTTTGTGCTGCAAGCTAAACTCAAGTGCAGGCGAGTTTGTGCTGCAAGCAAAAACTTAAGCGCAGGCGGATTTGTGCCACGCGTCTGCCTGTGGCCCTAAATGCTTGCCAACTAAGGCATTGTGGGCGCGTTAGTGCTCATTAATTATGAAGTGATGGGACGCTTTTCCTTCTGTGCTCAATCTGAACGGTCGGTTTGGAGTCCCAAGAGCTGTGGCTTTTATGGGTGTTGAGCTCGAAGCGTCGTGGGACATCTGAGCCGCTCGATTATTTGGGACAGGGAATTTCAGTCGTTGGGCTTTTGGCTATATGATGTACTCGCCATCCCTCTGGCTAAGTTCTCGTATTTACGAAAATACACCTCAAACGAGAAAGCTCCAGAATCCCCTCTATTCAATGGCCTCCGAGAGTGTTGGCTCCTCCTCCTCTGTTGCCAGCGCTGGTATGACGCCGCCTTCTATTCAGACCCGACCCGAGGGTCTTCTGCTCTGGCTCCCACCCCTAGTCCTGTGTTTGTCATCCTCCAGCAGCTGGAGGATGCCATACGCAGGACGGCTGTCATCGTTAGCGAGGGCGTCGGGAGGTATTACGACATGCTCCCCTTCATAGAGGAGAGCCTGGAGGAGATCCATCATGTGGGTGGTCCTCAGATTGCCCGACGATGTGAACGATAGCTCCATCACTTGGAGGGGCTGATGTATCGCCTCGAGGGCTTGGTGCACGCTGACCCCGGTGATGAGCTCCTACCACTTGCGATGAGCGCCATATTTGAGCGCGAGGTTCTGGCAAGGCGCATTCTGGCGCAGGAAGCTAAGCTTAAACGTCTGCAGAAGCGACACCTCACTTTGCTGGCCAAGATGGACGCTTACCATGA
>BQKN01000044.1:184569-203395 GCA_022839385.1 Asparagus kiusianus
AGCTAGCTATACCACTTCTCGCAGTGTGGTGAGCCTTCGACGAGTCTGTCTTAGACTTAGTCACTAGGACCCCCTTCTGCTTTTGTTTGCTCGCAGCGTGGGGTCGGGTTAACCTCGACTTTCGTGTTGCAGCTCAGGCGAAACCGAGAGGGTAACACTTAGCTTGAAACAAAGAGCAGTTGCTCGTGCATGCGACCAGCTGAAGACCCCAACAATGACTTACCATTTGGTGAGTTGCTGTTTGAGAGGATAGTTAGGACATGTCGCCTATTAAGCTGCCCTTGATAATTATCATCGTCTGCGAGGATGATGATGTAAATGATAATCGAATCATTCAGGGATGTAGGAATGTGACGATCGATTGCTGTAGGAGCCGTCGCGTGGTAGGCTGTTACCCATCGATTATTCTAAAGGAATATTAGGATATCTGGAATAGGTCAGGTAGTACAGGGACGTAGGAGTGTGACTATTGACCAAAGTAGCAACAAGTCGCATGGTAGGTTGCTACTTAGCCTGTGTTACTCATGGGAATAACGGCACCAGTTATCAGAGGTGATCATTAACATGATAGAATTTTGTTGTGATCGGAGCAACTATGAGGACTTATCATCCCATTGGAAGGGATTGGTAAGTTGATTTTGTCAGAGGTGATAGCTAACATGACAGGATTGTTTGTCGCGATGTGAGCGACTTTGGTGGGCTCACCATCCTATTGGAGAGGATTGGTAAGTTGATTTTGTCAGAGGTGATAGTTAACATGACAAGGTTGTTTTGGTCCCGACTGTAAGAAGGTTGGACCAAATAGCAATCTATGTCATACTTAAGAACACTGTTAGTAGCGTCTCGTATAGGGTTTCCCATCGGAGTAAATGAAGTAGGAACAGTTTAGCCTCGTGTACCAGTTAGAGGGAGTGAGGACCAGTTTAGACTCATGCACTCGTGGGAGTTGGTAGGGCAGTTTATACTCTTGCACCAGTAAGAGTTTGAAGGAAAATTAAGGGTAGTACTTCTTCAAGAACTTGTCGTTGATAGGCATCATGATCTTGTCACCGTTAGGTTTGACGAGGCGATAGGCTCCATTCGAATAGACTGTCTCTACCACGAACGGTCCTTCCCATTTGAATTGAAATTTACCCTTCTTTTTGGAAGTGAGGATCATCGGTCGTCGGACGGCAAGCACCAATTCTCCCTCCTTAAAGGATCGACGCTTGACTTTCTTGTCGAAAGCCTTGGCCATTCGGGCTTGATAGAACTTAATGTGTTGTTGAGCTTCCAGTCGCTTCTCATCCAACGCTTCAAGTTCTGCGAGGCGCCTTTGATGATTATCCTTGATCATCATTCTTATCGCCAGGGCGATGTGGAGGGATGGAATTTGAATCTCTAATAGTAACACGGCTTCATAGCCATATACCAATGAATAGGGCGTGTTGCCGGTCGGTGTACGAACCGTCGTGCGATACGCCCATAAGCTCTTACCCAGCTTCTCATTCCAATCGCGCTTGTTGTTAGAAGTCAGCTTGGTTAAGATCTTAATGATTGTTTTGTTAAAGGCCTCGGCCAAGTCGTTCGCCGAAGGGTGGTAGGCTGTGGAGGAAAGGTTCTGTATCCGGAATTTATCACAAAACCGGGTGAACGCATGACTAATGAATTGTGTGCCGTTGTCATGGATGATACATCGAGGTACACCGTATCGGTATACAACATGATGTTTGATGAACTTAATCATGTCATTGGTCTTGACTTCTCTTAAGGGGACAGCTTCGGCCCATTTAGAGAAGTAGTCAGTGATCGCGATGATGAAGAAATAACCTCTCACCAACGATGGGGATATTGGTCCGACGATGTCCATCCCCCATGCTTCAAAGGGCCAAGACGTTATTGTCGGTTGTAGGTCTTCAGGAGGTTGATGCGTGTAGTTGGCGTGGATTTGGCAAGCATGGCAACGCTTTGCGTAAGCAACCGCGTCGCTAACCATCCCAAGCCAGAAGTAGCCTATCCTCCGCAATCGATCCTAAAGCTTGGGTCCAGGCTGGTGAGCTCCGCAAGTGCCATCGTGGGCTTCATGCAGAGCCTCTCATGCTTCTGTCTTTGAAAGACATCAAAGTAACAAGCCGTCATATGACCTTCGATACAATGCCTTTGTAGTCGAATCGTAGTAGAACTTTAAGGTACGTCGACGGACAGACTCTCGCTCCCTAGCATCTTCGGGCAGAATGCCGTGCAGGACGTAATCGATGATCGGGAGATGCCAATCTTTTAGGTCGGGCTGATCCGAAACTTGATGAGTGGTGTTCGCTTCTGGAACGTCCTTTAGTCGAAAGAGCCTTCGGCTTGCCACGGTAATCCATTGAGTCATCTCTAGTGGCTGGGCCAAGTTAGCCACTAAGGATGCGAGGGCATCCGCGTGCGTGTTCTTAGAATGAAGCACATGCTCGATGGGAAACTTTCGAATGATTCCACCAGCTTGGTAGCTGCTTTGTGAAACGGGATCAGGTCGTCGTTTCTAACTTCGTACTCCCCCGTCATCTGCTTGACAATTAGCTGAGAGTCACCATAGGTTTCGAGATGTTTTATCTCTAACTCTCTTGCCAACTCGAGTCCAATGAGTAGCGCGTTGTACTCAGCCACGTTGTTGGTGCATGGCTCCGTTAGCGAAAAAGCACGGGGCAATACGTGATTATATGGGGAAGTGAGGACCACCCCCACTCCTGCAACGATAGATCCGCTCGTGCCGATGCGAGATGCGCCATCAAAGAACATCCTCCGGACCTCCGGTGAAGAAGTTGTGTTGACCTCGGGGGGTTCATCTGGCAAGTCTTCGAATAGGTCGGTCTTCGCCCCTAACGGATGACTAGCCATAAGGTCACAGATAGCCTGTCCTTTGGCCGACTTCTATGGCATAAAGTGGATGTCGTACTGAGACAGTAAGAGCACCCATCTAGCCAAACTCCAGTTTAAGGCCGCGGGCTGCGTCATGAAGACTCGGATGGGGTTCATTCGGGAAATGACGTGGATGGTTTGGCCAACCAAGTAGTGTCGCATCTTTTGGATGGCGAATACCAAGGCCAAACACTCCTTTTCAACCATAGGGTATCGTCGTTCGGCACCCTGTAGGGTCCTACTTAAGTAGTACATGCCCTGCTCATGGCCGACGTTATCATTTTGCGCCAAGAGAGCACCGAGCGATTGCTCCATAGCCCGTATGTAGATGAGGAATGGCTTTCCTAAGATTGGAGCCGTAAGGACAGGCGGATTCGAGAGATAAGATTTGATCTCCTCAAAGGCCTGTTGGTAAGGCTCGTCCCACACGAAGGAAATACCTTTCTTCATTAGTTTGGAGAAGGGTTAACATTTGCCCGAAAGATTTAAAATGAACCTCCGGATGTAAGCCAGTCGTCCCTGAAGGCCTCTCAGTTCCTTGAGGTTTCGGGGTGGCTGAAGCTCCTGAATTGCTCGTACCTTGTCTGGGTCAATCCGGATTCCTTTCGTCGTGACGACGAAACTAAGGAATTTACCGCTAGACATCCCTAAGAATGACTTCGTAGGATTCATCTTGAGTTGATGAGTCCTAATGAGTTCGACTATCACCCTCAAGCCTTGGAGGTGGTCATCTTTATAGCGACTCCTCACGACCAAATCGTCCACATAGCACTTGACCGTCTTTCGCATGTAATCTTAAAAGATTGTGCTCATGGTGCGTTGGTATGTTGCGCCGACGTTTTTGAGTCTGAAAGGCATGACCGTGTAGCAGTACACCCCCATGGGAGTCCTGAATAAAGTGTGTTTTTCGTCCTCGGGGTGCATTTTGATTTGATTGTGTCCTGAGAACCCATCCATGAAGGACATCCTCTCAAACCCACACGTGTTATTAATGATGACGTCCGTGATGGGCAAAGGAAACTCGTCCTTAGGGCACGCAGCATTGAGATCCCTAAAGTCAATACAGATGCGAATCTTACCGTTCTTCTTCAGGCCTGGAATAATATTAGCTACCCAGTCGGGGTGCTGTTCCTCTCTGATGAAGCCGGATTCGATCAGTTTCTTCACTTCGGCCTCGATTGCCTCCATGATCTGCGGACGAAACCACCTCTATTGCTGTTTGACTGGTTTGGCATCTGAGCCGATGTTGAGGCGATGCATGGCAACCCATAGATCGAGGCCGGGCATGTCCTCGTAATTCCATGCGAAGACGTCAATGTATTCCTGTATGAGGGCAATGAGATCTTCTTTCTCTCAGGGAGGTAGACTACCACTGATGAATATGGGTTTAGGATTAGTCTCATCACCCATGTTCATTTGGAGGATTTCATCTTCGGTCGGTGGTTCACATTGCTCGAAGCGACTATTCCATTAAGCGTTGACGTGGCGGTCCCATGTCTCGTCATAAAGCGGGACCTGTCTATCCCCTGCCATTTCAGTAGGATCAATCGCAGCCATGTTGACTGTAAGGTTGTCGAACAAGTCTCCTGTGCTGACGTCTGAGTCCCACGCTAAGGTTGTCGAAGATCAATCCCCCGAACGCGCATAGTCGGAGTCCTCGTTGACATAACAGAACAAATCTGATGAGGAAGATGAATAGCGTAAACCTCTCCGAGTCCTGTTGAAGTAATTTGAGGGTTTGTCTTTAGGTACATAAGCATGTCGGATGACCGTCTTGCACCCTCGGCCGTAATTCAGGCCCTTTGGGCGAGTGAGGTCGTACCCCATGTTGCTCATCATGCGTTTTGCGATTTGGCTGTACTGCGAAAACTGAGGGGCGGGGTCTTCATCTTCAGACTCGTCCCACAATGTGCGTAAGGGGTGATCGATTCGTCCGAAGATAATATCCTTCTGATAGTTATCCCGGGCCGGTATGACAAGTACAGCTTGTGAAGACTTGATCGGTTGTGCCTTCGCGACATACGACGACCATATAGGAAAGTGCAGGGAGTGGTCGTTATAGAGCTTCAACATTAGGTCGTTAGATGCATCATCCTCGGACGTTGAGCAAGATGACAAATAAGCAAAGTTAAAATTCTCATTCACGATAATCTCCTCCGCCTGAACAGCATCGGTTACATTGTGACTTTTGTAGTCCATTACAATTGATTCGAAATCGTTCAGGACCAGGTTGTCACCATACTCGGGCTCGCTATTCACTTCATTGCCGCTCTCAAGCTCCTCGATCGGTGGCTCGTCGGGGTCCTGGTATAGTAGAGAGTCCGTGAAGTAGTTCTCAACGCCCTTGAAGGGTTGTTTGTCGGCCACTACCGTTTTCACTTGCTCGTAATCATCCACATACTTCAAGCATTGGTGTAATGTGGACGGGACTATTCGGTTGCTATGGATCCACGGACGTCCTAAGAGCACATTGTAGGATAGCTCAGCATCGATGACGTAGCAGGTCACCTCTATCTTCATGTCGCCTATTCGACACTTCAGACGGATCTTGTCGAGCGGCCGAGTCTCAGTGGCATTGAAGCCAAAGATAGTCGTGGTAGTCGTGGATAGATGTTTCAGGGGTATCCCCAGGTGTTTGATCAACTTCAGGGGTACAATGCTTAGCGCAGACCCCGGTTCGACTTGAATTCGATCCACTTTCGAGGAACCGACGTACCCCATAAAGTACAGTGGTCGATCATGAGAGGTGCTTTTGATGAGCATGTCCTCAGGAGTGAATGTGATGCAAGGGATGCACCTCTCGGTGGTCTGGCAGCACATCGCACATTCCCGTCCCATGCCTTCCCTCACGAAGTGGGTGGAGAAGACTTCCGAGTCAGCCAATGCCTCTTGTAGGGCTTCTCGGGTAGGCCTGGATAGACGCAGGAGGTCATACATGGTAATTCGCGCGGGGATGCTCTTTAGCTGGGTGAGCACGTTGATTCGGAAAGGCTGATTACTCGAGCTCGGCCTGTCTGGATCTAGAGGGGTTGCTGTCGCTGGCCTCGTGGGAGGTCCTGTCAGGTTCTCCGCCCTCGTAGGGTATTCTTTTGCAAATTCCTTCCCTGCTCTTGTGGCGAGGACGGTGGTTTCCTCCTTGGAGTCCGTGAAGGTACATACTACAGTCTGGTCTCTATCTGGCATGCGGAGATGGCATTACAAGGTTTACCTTTGGTCTTCCTGGAGGGCTCTGCAGTCCACTGTTTATCGCTGAGAAGGTCCGGATGGACCCACATCACCTAACCCCATGGCAAAGTCTGGGGTACTAAACCTTTCCCTCGTTGGTTGTGAGGGTCGTCATTAGTGATTTTCAGGACTGCCTTGGGGATAGGAATTACCCCTGCCGGAGTCTGAATCTCCGGGAGATCTATCCCAAAACTCAAAGTGATCATATTCATGGTCAACTGCTTTTGTACCTTCTCCTTCTTTAGGACTCCTGCATCATAGAGGGCCTGGAGCTTATCTTTGAGGATGTAACACTTAGAGGTGTGATAGCCAAGGAATCTGTGATACGCACAGTAACCCGGGTCATTGGTCTTGTTCGCCTACTCAGGCTTTGTGACCTTCGGTAATTTAATTCGATTGCTCTTGAGTAGAGTATCGAATGTCGCCACCACTTGGTCTTCTTTGAAGTTGTATTGCCGCGGGGGGCGTTGCTCGAATTGCCTGGGCTTCGGCCTTTGAGCCATTTTGGGTGCCGGGGCGGAATCGATGGCCATGATCTCTTTTCCTCTTGTTCGAGGGGGATTCTTTAGTGCGGTCGGCTCTACGGCTCCTTTCTTGGGATGTGGCTCCTCAGCTTCTAGCCTTTTGATCATGTTTTCCACTTGCTCGCCCTGACGAACAAGTTCTTTCCAGGTCCGAGTTTCCACCGCGCCAATCTTAGACAGAATGTGGATTGAGAGATTATTACGGCACATCTTGATCAGTGTGGATTCGGAAACTTGGTCCCGACAGTGGACCGATCGGTTCCTAAATCTTTTCACGAAGTCGTTGACCGATTCAGACTTCCGCTGCTTTTCAACGAGGAGGGTGGCCATCGACACCGCCATGTCGTCGTCGAAGAAGCGGGCCAAGAAGAGCCTTTCCGCGTCGGCCCATGACTTGATAGAGCTGGGTTCTAACTTGCGAAACCATTCAAACTGTACCAAGGGTGCCTATGAATAACCGAGTGGGAATAGTGTCATTCCCCGTAAGGAATCCGGTCTGCGCCATAAAGTAGTAGATGTGCTGTGAGGGTGAGCCCTTGCCATCAAACTACACCAAGCTAATCGACTTGAACTTCGCTGGGTATGGGACTGTATCCCACTCGACAGGATAGGGTCGGACTACCCCCAGCTTGTTCATGTTCTGTTGAAGGTTTAAAGCGTTGAGCTGGTTTTGGAACTCATCGAACCTCTTGTCGTGGGTGCTATCCCCAGTATACGATGTCCCTAGCGATGTCTTGGAAGAGTAATCGGATTGTGGTTTGGCATTATCCTCCGTTTCAGTCGCTGGACGATGGGGAGGTACCCATTCCTTACTCCTCACCTGTCGTGGTAAGGTGTGTTGGGTTCTTTTCTTCTTCTTTTTCTTATTCAGAAGTTGCTCCAACATTTCCCTTAAGGAGTCGATGGTCGCCTGTTGCTTCAAACTTTTGGGCCACCGTCTGTTCATGCGCGGTATCAGCCATGTGTACTCTTGCCAGTACGTACTAACTTGAGTGCGATGTTTGGGATGTGACTGCTGCTGAGTACACCTCATCTTCGCCGCCGGAGGGAAGCGCTAAGGTTGAGTAGTCAAACCTAATGCTCACCCCCGTGCGACTACGGGTGCGTTGGTATATACCGTCTCATTCTCGTTGAACAATCTGAGGGTGAGGCCCCAGGAAGGAGTCCAGATCTGGAGAACCAGAAAGTACGGCCTTATCCCTGTCTGTCATGTTGATTGTAGCGGACGAGAGCTCTAGATCATCGGCGACGCATCCTCTTCGGTGACGATGCCTTCGACGAGAAGGTCTCGGTCGAGAAGGCCGTTGAGAAAGCCTCTCGAACACTGAAGGTTTCGTCGTTCCTATACATTGGCAGTCGGCGAGTACTGTTTGGATAAGCCTTTCGTAGTGGCACTGAGGATTCGCCTCATGTATGGTGCGTTTGCGAGTTAGGTAACCCCAGAGGTCTTCTGTGGGCGGTTAGCGACAACCCCCAACATTAAAAAGATCGCCCGAATGATCGCACGAGAGAGTTTTGGATGTACTCCCTGGTGCACACTGGGTGGAATGGTTAAGTGTTGGAATTGGGCGAGTTTGCCTTGGTAGGCGACTCTTTGCGCTTGGGCAAACACCAGCATGCAGGCGAAACTCAACCCTTTGCTCACGCAGGCGAGTTTGCGAGGTATCGCCTACTGCTTTGCCTTTGTAGTCAAGGCTCTCCCGTTTGTTACACTTATCCGTCAAGGGGTCATGGCGAGGCTCGCCCACCCTTGAGGGTTCGCCTACTCGGGTAGGCTCGCTCGTTCGGGGTGGTCTGTTCGCATCAGGGATGTGACCTAAGAAGCGAAGCCTACCCGAGCGGGCGGTATCGTCCATCTTGGTTGGTGCGCCTGATTTGGAGAGCCTTCTAGTGCCGGGTGAGTTACCCCTTCATCTTACACTCTTTGAACATGGGCAATAGTTTAAGCCGTCGTATGAGACAAAGGCTCGGGCCTCCTGTCGGGCGAAGGCCTGTCGTTGCTGCTGACGAGCTCTTCTGGAGAGAGGAGCGTCCGTGCGGATTGCGGCGGCATGGTCTGTGCCGAAATGAACTATCGTTTCCTCCTGAGTGGATGTTCGTGATGGTCGTTTAGCGACCCATCTGGCAGGCTTTCGCCCTGTGCTCTCAACCTCTGGCTTGGCCTTGATCGATTTGGAGGGAGTGGGCTCCCCCAAGGTGACTCGGGTAGAGTCTCCAGGTACGGAGGCTTTGACCGTTTGAGGTCGGCCCCTACGCACGACTCTATGGCATTTGCGGGACGCATCGCCACCAGAGGAGGAAGAAGACAAGTACTCTTCGTACATGGTTTGGTCGAACTCGATTTCTAGGGACTCCATAGTCGTCCCAACAGCAACCTCTTCGAACTAAGCTACCACCATTTCGGTTGAAGAAATAGATTCTCCCACTGTGGTCGCCATCGTCTGTATGTATGAATTTTGATCTCCTGAAATAGGGATTTCATTTGTATTTATAAGAATAGCTTATTACAAACTAATGAATCAAAATTATAATAGAAGCAGAGGGAATGCCCTCCTTGTTTAATGTGGGGACTTTCGATAGCTACAGGATGCTTCGTTCGGTTCTCGCACTGAGTCTGCTTCCCTTGGACGATTCGACCGAGATTGCTGGTGAGCTTCAGTACGTAGTAAAAGCTCGAGTCAGTAGAGTTCAAGTCTCCGAGTTCGACGACGATCAGGGCCCGAAACTAGGAGAAGATGCTACAGTACAAAGATTATGCAAAGAGCTTGTCGTCAACTCAGTTGAGAGTCGAGAGCTAGTGGTTTTGTTAACTGATTGAATTAATCAATTAACTATGAGAGAACCTCTTTTCTGAAGCCAGGAGAGGTTCTTAAATAGAGGAGAGACGGCGTGGCCGCTCCTTGAATCATGGGATATGACCATATACTGTTGGGAGATACCATGCCTTTTATTCGTATCGTGAGCGGCTGCTTGATGGGCTCGGAGTACTGTACTCTTTCCCTTCACATCGTGAGGAGTGGGATGACCTCTCCTTGTACATGGGATAGCGGTTGCCTAGTACCCGAGTGGGTTTAGCCAGCTTGCCGTTTGCAGGCGGATTCAGCTCTTGACTCGTGCAGGCGAGGCGAGCTTCCTGCAGGCGGACTTAGCGACTGACCTGTCACTCGTAATGTGAGCGGCCACTTGATGGGCTCGGAGTACTGTGCTCCTTCCCTTCACGTCGTGCGGGAAGTGGGAAGGCCCATTCCTGTACGTAGCGTAGCGGCTGCCAAGTACTCAAGTGAGTCTAGCCAGCTTGCCGTTTGCAGGCGGATTCAGCTCTTGACTCGTGCACGTGAGGTGAGCTTCAATCATGAGCATACAGGCGGATTTGGCGACTGCATGGATTTGACTGGTTGCTCGTACTGTGAGCGACTACTTGATGGGCTTGGAATACTGTGCTCCCTCCCTTCACGTCGCAGGAAGTAGGAAGGCATATCCCTGTATGCAGTATAGCGACCATCGAGTACACTGGCGATCCTAAAGTTCGTAGGCGCATTCGACTTTCGACTCGAGCGGGCGAGTCGAATAAACAGGCGAATTTTAGTCATTTGGATGATTTTGACTCATGCGGGTGAGTCGTCCATACAGGCGAGACTGGGGTCACCAAATGTAAGCGAATTTTGGTGATCGCGTGGTCTAGGCTCATGTTGGCGAAGCCAAGCTCATGGGTGAGCCTTACCCTTGAATCATGCGGGCGATCTTGAATCACAGGTGGATTTTACGTGAGTCTGCGGAGGTAAATTTTACCTTCTACAGGTTTGTAGAGAAGATCGTCATTCTTTAGGAGACAGTTGGCTTTCAAGCTCTTATACAATTTGAATCCTATCAAAATGCGGTGGACGTAATGAATTCTATACAAGGGCGCAACATTTATGATGGTTGTTGTCAATTAGCCATACAAATTTCCAATCTCAGTAAACTACAAGTTGATTACAACAATGAGAGATCGCAAGGGCGTGATGATTTCAGCGAAGAATTTCAGCCATCTTATAGTTCTGGTGGAGGTATACAAGGGATGATTATCGGATCTTGAGCTCCAAATCAAAAGAAAACAGAGAAATCTCTAGGCCAGGAACAGTGTATAGGACAAGAGAGGTGTCGTATCCATGTCCCGTGATGCACTATTCATGAATAGTGCATCACGGGAACAGTGTATCACGGGACAGGGAGACGACACATCTCCTGTCCTATGCAGGATCCCCTATTTTGGGGTCCCTGTAGCAGCACTCTTGTGGAAAATGTATCTTTTGATGAGCATGGCCTTGAACACGTTGTCGATCTTTTCTCCGCTTCTCGCCATTTTCAGCTACTACGGTAACCTCACGGATAGAGCAGAGAGAGGGTGAGTGAGTAGACGGGGCGTCGACTCGATCCTCGAGGGATCACGGGGAAAGGGAAGGGAGAGGACAGATGGAGGTAAGGAAAAGACGATAATGTCCCAGGCAAGTAAAGGGGCGTTGGAAGCTCAATAGGGGTGTTTTGGGTGTCGTGGTTTGGTGTGGCTCGTTGCGATCGGTCGGTGCTGAAGGTTTGGTTGACTCGGGGCCTGATCACATGGGACCGCCGACCGCACGTAGCAGGTAGGTTTGGGTCCTATCTCTCGCCTTTGCTTCGGCAGCTGCTGGGTTTGTTTCCAAATAAATTGTATCAAATGGAAAGCACCAAATCAACTTCAAATCTGTCGTTGGATACAGGTAATTTTATTGTGGAAAGAAAAATGGTTTAAAGACCCAAAAATAAGGGATCATGCATGGAACAAAAGAGGTGTCGTCTTCATGTCCCGTGATGCACTATTGACCCTGTATGGGATCGGAGAGGTGTCGCATCCCTGTCTTATGATGCACTATTCATGAATAGTGCATCACGAGAATAGTGTATCACGAGACAGGGAGACAACACCTCTCATGTCCTATGCAGGGTCCCCTATTTTGGGGTCCCTGTAGCAGCACTCTTGTGGAAAATGAATCTTTCGATGAGCACGGCCTTGAACACGCTGTCGATCTTCACTCTGCTTCACGCCATTTGTAGCTGATGCGGTAACCTCACCGGCTGGAACGGAGAGAGGGTGAGTGAGTGGACGGGGCATCGACCCGATCCCCGAGGGATCGCGGGGAAAGGGAGGGGAGAGGATGGATGGAGGTAAGGAAATGATGATAATGACCCTTGCAAGTAAAGGGGCGTTGGAAGCTCAATAGGGGTGTTTTGGGCGTCATGGTTTGGTGTGGCTCGTTGTAATCGGTCGGTGCTGAAGGTTTGGTTGACTCAAGGCCTGGTCACACGGGACCGCCGACCGCATGTAGCAGGTAAGTTTGGGTCCTATCTCTCACCTTTGCTTCGGCGGCTGCTGGATTCGTTTCCAAATAAACTGTATCAAATGGAAAGCACCGAATCAGCTTCAGATATATCATTGGATACAGGTAATTTTATTATGGAAAGAAAAATGGTTCAGGGACCCAAAAATAGGGGATCATGCATGGAACAAAAGAGGTGTTGCCTTCCTGTCCCGTGATGCACTATTGAGCCTGTATAGTATAGGAGATATGTCGCCTCCCTATCCCATGTGCACTATTCATGAATAGTGCATCACGAGAATAGTGCATCACGGGATAGGGAGGCGATACCTCTCCTGTCCCATGTAGGGTCCCCTATTTTGGGGTCCCTGTAGCAGCACTCTTATGGAAAATGTATCTTTCGATGCAAGTTCAGTGTTTGGTCGATTTGAAAAGCTATGTGATTGTCACCCTATAATGTGACATAGATGTAAATACTTTTTTTGGAATAGAAATGTCCTTTCAATTAAGGTGGAATTGTTTTTGTAATTTCCTTTTTAAGACTGTTGCATCTATTGCTTTTGCTCCATTAAATTGGTTTTTTGGCATTTGCCGTAAAAAAAGTTTTACGTACAAATTATAAGTTTAATTTAGTGGTAGATGTAGAAAATTCTTTTTTTTTGGGGGGGGAGGGTGTTGTAATATTACAAGATTATACTGCCCAAGGGAAATGCATATCGATACAATTTATTGTTGAAAGTTTAAATGAACTTCTACCTTTTAATGGGCTACATCGAAATTTTAACTAATTTCTTTAGTGTTTTTAGATAGTGTTGATGACTAAGATCACATAGTTAATCGTATCCAAGAGAGGATCAGTTTCGTGTATTATTGAAGTGGGCCCGCTTTCTTCCTTGACTTTATATTTGGTTCTTAAGTTGGGGTGTTAAACAACATGCACATGTAGAAATGTGTAAGAGGATGGGGTTAGGTTCCCCCGGTATTCCTCCGACGATTAAGTTAGACTTGAGTGGGCCAAAATAAGAATTGTATTCTTGTCTTTATCTCTTTTTCTGTTTAGGGTTAGAAAATTGGATTTGTAAACCCCTTTCTTGTTAGAATAGTACCTGTATTTATACTCGGTGCCTAAGGGGTAAAATAGTCACTTCGATCGAGCACAATAAGGCGGTGGTGCAGTGTGGGCTAACAGCTAAGTCAGCTTCTACTTTATAGGTGCCGGTTGGTGACTGGTGGGTAGATCACTTCGGCATTAAATGAGAAGTGATCGGCGGCACTGCAGAGCCCACGTGGTCTAATGAGTCATGAAGACTACCAGAGCTAGAGGCATGATGCTCCTGACATGTATTAAATGCGATGTGGACATGCTGGTAGTGTGGATAGCTTTGTTAAGAAGTAACGCTTGTTGAGCCGGTTTCGTAGGGCTTTGGACGAGTGGTTGAGCAGGTCCTTGCCCTATCATTCTTGACAAGAGGGTCGACTAACTTCGCCTTGTGTCGTCATATGGGAATGTCGACTCAACGAGTTATCCAAGTCGGACTCTTTATAGGTCTTGGGCCATCCAATTGATTGAGGTAAGTGGTATTGAAAGTGGTTTAGAGATTTCCTTGCTAATACATCATATGACAGTGAGTGGAAATATCATAACAGTTGGTCCTTTTTGCTTGAAGGTGGCTTTAGCCGGGTTCGAGCAAAAATAGAATAAAAATTGCTTTGGACAGACGTGGATGATTTGAATGAGAGCTGAAAAGCCTCTTCTGAAATGATGTGGCTGACATCATTGCACATCTTCTTTGTTGCTGCAGCTCCACTTTTCATGGCAGATTGCGGGCTGTTCGAGGTAAATGGCTCGTATTTTGCTCTTTGAGGGCATTTCGAATTTCACAAATAGATTTGAACCGTTGGATACACCTGCATCCAATAGTTTGAAATATAGCATTCGAAAGGTGAGGTTCCCATAAATAGGAATAGGTCCCAAGCGTTGGCGACTAATGCTTTTCTAAGTTTCCTTTCAGAGAACTGTTCATCTTCCTTATCCCTTTCTTCCCGTGCTTGGCTTTTTCGACCTCCAATGGCTTCCGAACCACTTGTTGATCGGCGAACTTTCTTGGAGAATATTCATTCTAAAGTGACCTTGGCATAGAAAAGGGGACTTTATAAAAGGTTCGACATTCCTGAGGGTTACAAACTGTTCGCTCCAATGACTTCAGAGGCTATATTCGACCATAGGCCAGGGCGGAATCCACTTTATGTGAGGCATTTCGAATGTGGTCTGAGATTACCTCTATATCCTTTTCTTAGGCAAGTATTTGAGGTGTTAGGGGTGTCGGCAGCCCAGATGAAGCCGAATGCTATTGCAGTCCTTGTGGGGTTCGTGGTGATCTGTCGATGGTTGGCGATTAAGCCTTCTTTGAAGGTCTTTGGTCATTTGGTGACCGTGAAAGTAACCCAAAAAGAAGCTCATTTTTATTTCCAAATGGCTGAAAAGCTCAAGCTTATCACCAACCTTCTTGAATCTAATAAGGATTGGAAAGTAAGATTTGTTTGGGTCGTTGGGGAAGAATTAGAAATGGGTTTCTCCAGATGGCCCGAGATAAAGAGAAAAGCGCTCTTAGGAGGCACACTATTTAATACTAAGAGGGCTGAGCTTAACCTGATTACAGCCTACGCTGACTCTCATAGGTTTCAAGAGTCTGCTCAATAAGTCGGTTCTGAGGGTCACCGGCGTGTCGATCGAGTCCTATACCGAATGAGATAGTGATATAGCCATAACTCTTATTTCAGGGATAGCAGAGATAGCACTGGAGTTTGTCGTTTCTACTGCTAGGAGGAATCGTCGGCTAGACCCATTAAGCATCGTCACCAATATATTCCTTCAGAGGCCGAAGAGGCCGAGGAGGATGAAGTCACTCCCCTTATCCCAAGATGAAGGCGGAGGTATATAGAATAGACATCTCAAGGGGAAACTGGCCAAGGGACAAGGACGGAAGCCGAACCAATTGAGGCGGACATTGCTCATTTGGACTGGTCGTCTTTAGGAGGAAAGGTCGAGGATTCTCAAAGAGAGGGAGTCGAGTTGAGAGCTGCTAGAGGGGGAGAGTCGTCTAGTTGCTATCGCGAATCATCTCGTAAGGGGAAAGAGCTAGCCGAGGAGGAGATTGTGCCTCCTCCGGGACTAGAATTTCCTTATCCTCACCGCGTAAGTGAGGTTGGTGATGGGAATTAGGATGAGATGAGAAAATATCTCATTGGGCTTACTAAGATCGGTGCTCAACATGGGCAAGAGCCCACTCCAGATTTGTGCTTTGACCTCGGAGAACATCTTGATGTTCGAGGGACTGTCTTGGGGTCACGTCGAAATCAGCAAAAGGCGATAGAGCAATTCTGGCTCCCTAAGATTAGGAATATTTATGGTAGGTCCTGAATATTAGCCTCCATCACTGTCTTCGCAGTTATCTTGTTCGAGGTGTCTTAGTGGAGGGAGAGTTGCATCGGAGGATGGGTAGGGTCTGGATTGCTAATCACAGGCTCCTTGGGTAGGTTATTTCTCTAAGGGCCAACCAAGGAGGCGACTCAGAGCAAGCCACAAGGGCACAAGTCCCGAGTGCTTTTAAGGTCGATAGACTTAAACAACAATTGGAGGAGAGTGGGAGGAAGGTCGTGGGCATGAAGGAGGCTCTCCTAGCAAAGGAGCGTGCCAAGGCGTTAGCAAGGATCGAGAGAGAGGCTGCTTCGCACGTAAGGCATCGATTAGACGAGGAGCTTTCTAAGCTTTCCAAACTTCAAGAAGAAATCACTCACTTGAAGTCCGAGTTTACCGGCAGGAGATCATTGACGAGTACTGCTACGGCTTGACAAGAAAAATGAAAGTGGCGATAGCCTGCAAAGCCGGGTATGATTATCTGTTGGCACAGCTTCCCGTTGGGATGAAGAGCTCGCCCGATCGTTTTCACTATCCTCCGATGGTGGCCACCTGCTTGGATGCATTGAGGAAAGTGGAGACGCTCGAAGGAGGACTCGATCTAGAAGAGGACGAGGACGAGGACGACTCGTATGATCCGTATAATGGGGGATACTGCTCGACTCCCCCGTCGGCTATTGCTAGGCGTTCCCCACCGCCAACTCCAGTGGTGAGAATGGATTTTCTTTAGCTTTCTTAAGATCTTCTTTCATTTTGTATTCTTGGTATTCTTGGTATAGGTATAAAAACTATTGATGACTAAGATCACACAGTCAATCAGATCCGAGAGAGGATCGGTTTCGTGCAGTATTGAAGAGGGGCCGCTTTCTTCCTTAACTTTATATTTGGTTCTTAAGTTGGGGTGTTAAACAACCTGTACATGTAGAAATGTGTATGAGCATGGGGTTGGGTTACCCCGGTGTTCCTCTGACAATCAAGTTAACTTGAGTGGGCCAAAATAAGAATTGTATTCTTATCTCTATCTCTTTTTCTGTTTAGGGTTAGAAAACTAGATTTGTGAAACCCTTTCTTGTTAGAATAGTAGCTGTATTTATACTCGGTGCCTGAGGGGTAAAATAGTCACTTCGATCGAGTAGAGTAAGGCGGTGGTGTAGTGTGAGCTAACAGTTGAGTCAGCTTCTACTTACAGGTGTCGGTTGGTGACTGTTGGGTAGCTCACTTCGGTATTAAATGATAAGTGATCGGCGGCGCTGCAGAGCCCACGATGTCTGATGAGTCATGAAGACTACCGAAGCTAGAGGCATGAAGCTCTTGACATGTATTAACTGCGATGTGGATATGTTGCCAGTGTGGATAGCATCGTTGAGAAACAACGTCTGTTGAGCTGGTTTCGTAGGGCTTTGGATGCGTGGTTGAGCAGGTCCTTGCCCTATCATTCTTGACAAAAGGGTCAACTAACTCTGCCTTTCGTGTCGTCATATGGGAATGTCGGCTCAACGAGTTGGCCAAGTCGGACTCTTTATAGGTCTTGCACCATCTAATTGATTGAGGTAAGTGGTATTGAAAGTGGTTTAGAGATTTCCTTACTAATACATCATATGTCAGCGAGTGGAAATACCATAACAGATAGTATGGAGGTGATGCGGCATAAACATGTACCAAAAATATTGCAAGTGCACAACCGTGTCAAGTTATAGTATAAAAAGTTATCGATCCCACGAGGAAGGTGTTTTGTAGGAGAAAATATAAATTCGGTTCTTATGTTGTGTGTGTGGCAAATAGGAGTGAAGAGTAAGTGTGATTGTGGGAGATTTAGAGAGTGAAAATGATTGTGTAAATGAATGTGTTTGAGAGTGAATGTGATAAAAAAATAAATGTGATCAACAAGGTAAGAAAGAAAATTAAATAAAATCAAGAAACAAATAAAAATCAAGAATGAAAAATAAAATTTAAGAAAGTAAAGATGATGGATTCAATTAAAGATATGGGTAATCTAAAATTAAACCCACTTCTTAGAAAAGGGTGATTCCCTAGAGGGTTCTAGCCTAAAGGCGAATCAAAGAAAATAAAAATAAACAAAAAGAAAAACTAAACCCAAGAGGGTTCTAGCCTCAAGGTGAATAGTATAAGAAATTAAAATCTAACTACAAAATAAATTGTAAAAATTTAAACTACAAAATAAATTACAAGAATTAAATATAAGAAAATAAATCTAATCTATAAGCATGAAATAAATCTAATCTATAAGCATGAAATAAATCTAAGGCAAGAGGGTTCTAGCCTCTTGGCTATTTAACAAGAAAATAAAATCTAACTACAAGCATAGAAATAAATCTAAACTAAAAAGCAATAAAAAAATAAAAGAGAAAAAGAAATACAAACCTCCAAATAATTCTTCATCTCCATCTTCATCATCCAACATAGAGAAGAAATATTTAAAGTGGTGAAAAAATTATTTTATTAATTGTAACAAAAGTTACAAATTTGGAAGGCCTTCTCAATTAAGAGTGGCCCTTCTCTCCAAATGGAGTTACAAAAATTTTCACACCCCTAACCCCTCACTCTCTATACCTATTTATAGTAAACATAAGTGAATGAGAGCTCTTGGATTGAATCCTTATCAAAAACCATCAAAAATCAGCCATTGATCTGTAACTGATTCGTAGCCATCGATACCAGCATCGATGTTGGCATCATGCCGACATCGATAGCATCGATGCTGGCATCGATGTCCAATCAAAAATATGCCTCTACAGATGGCTTCGTCTCGTCGAGATAGGCGATTTTTATATATTATATGTTAAATTCCGCCTTCCGGATTGAGAGATATCATCATTTTTTTACGGCCAACCATATTGAATATATTTTGTTTTCATATTGAATTTTTTTATTTTCTCTGGCTTCTACAAGCTACTCGGCTTGATTCTGGGCTTAGGATTTTTGGCTCTTACTTGTGTTCTTCATTTAATTCATGAGCTTTTGTTGAGAGATGAGATTTTTGGGCTTTATTCTTCATTAACCTGCAATTAAAGATGAAAACAATTATTAGTGGTATATTTATTCATTAAAAATAGATAATGAGGGTATAAAATTATACTAAAATATGATTATCAAATACCCTCACACCTAAACTTTTGCTAGTTCTCTAGCAAAGAAAGAAAAATCCTAACTCACTTTCGCAGGAATCGCGGTTGTATTTAGCGCATACAACAAGCCTTTAAACCCCTAGGTTACCATAGTGGACGAGTTGTAGTCCCGTGAGGGTTTGTAGTGAATATACCCATAAAATTCGGTAATCTTGCCAAATTAAAGATGTTAGTAAAAAACTAAATTTACTTGATAATTGAAGCTAGTTATTACTCAAGAAAACATTTTTATATATAACTCTAAGGTAAATTTCCTAGAAACTCTTCTCATTATAGCGATACAAAACCAAGCCAAACTTA
>BQKN01000044.1:203795-215153 GCA_022839385.1 Asparagus kiusianus
AAAACACGACGGGTTCACCCCAAAATTGATGTGTTTGGGTTTAAGAACGTGTAGATCAAGTTCAACAGAGCGGATCGTAAAAAAAATTAGGAAATGATGTGATTCTAGGCCGTGTCCTTAGGTGGGAGCCTAGAGTGTCACCTTAGATTCACTTTTCCCTATATATATATATATATAGTATTTTTATTTTTATTATTATTTTTTACTTTCCTTTTTTTATAACTCTTTCTTCCTTGGTGATTTTTTTCTACTTACGGGCTTTCTAAGTGACCATTTAACGAGTTTTGGGCCAATAGATCCCAACCCAATTGGGCTTAGGTCATTAAGTATGAAAATACTTCTTGGGTTTAATTACTCGGTCAGTTTAGGCTTTATAAGATAGAATCACCTTAAATTCAAGAGTTTTTTTTGTGCCCATTTTTCGCACTCTTCTTTTGTAATTTTTTTATGTATATGTATATATATTCTGAAAAATATGTAAATCAAGATACTTTGAAAAATTATTTTCAACTCTAAGCTAAGCATGCAAAAATTTTATTATTTTAAATAAAAGTCCAAGTTAAGACTTAAGTAAAGTATACTACTTTGAAAATTATTTCTTAAGAAATTTATTTAGAGTTATCATAAAAGGTGAACTTAAGTAAATAACCAACTAGGGATTCAAAAATTTTAAATTTATTAAATAAATCAATTATTACTTAACTCTATCAATTTGGCAAGTGACAATATTTTTATAATTTTTTTAAGAAAGAAAAAGAAATAAAAAATGCAACTAAAAAGGTAAAATAAAGAGGAAAAAGTAACTAATTCCCACCCCACACCTAAATTTTGCATTGTCCTCAATGCAAACTCTATGATGCACAAAGTAAAGTAGATAAGAAGTGAAGTACTTACAATTGTTCGGCTGATAAAAATCTGTAATTACCTTTGGTCTTGTGGAGGATGAAATCATCAAATTATTTGTTTATATATATTTTTTTCTTTTCTTGTTCTTTTTTTTGATTTTTTTTCTTTTTTTACAAAACTGAACAAGAAACTCTAAAATGAGAGAAGAATAAATTCTTTTTATTATTCTAAAATAAAACAAAACAAACAATATAGAATGAAGGGTTTAACATGAAGAGCTCATATTCTACATTAAATCCTACCTTATTGTTAAAAATTCTTCCCCGGATTTTAAACACATTCAGAATGATATAATCAATAATGTTAAATTTCAAGCATTTCGGGGTATTCAATAACAAAGTAAGGTATGTATTATTGGTGCCATGTATTTTGCATTTCTTAATGAACTTAGACTCTTGTACTGTAAATTTTTGTTTTCTAACAACCAATTCTTCTGTAGCATTTTCCTCAACCCAAAGATTCATGGTTGAGTTCTGAAAATTTGGTTGTTGATTATTCTCCAAGAATCTAAGTTCATCAAGAAAGAGTTCTTTAAATTTTCATTCAAGGCAGCAAATATTTAACACAGTTTCATCATTCTCAATGACCTGATCTGCTTGTTCTAAAAACTCCAACTCTACATCAAATATTTTCTCAAAACGCAAATCGGACTCTTCTTCTTCTTCTTCTTTTGATCTTTCCTGAATGTAATTTATTTCTAGAGGTTGATTATTTGGTTGTCCTCTGGATTGAAAATGTTAAGATCAGCAGTCAAATTCCTAAAGGACAGTTTAATTTGAGCAGTTCTACAGTTGATGAGAGCATTAGAAGTGGCTAAGAATGGTCATCCTAAGATGATGATAGGTGTCTGTCCTTTGGGATTAGAAATAGGCTGTGTTTCCAAGACTACGAAATCTACTGGAAAAATGAAATCTCCAACCTTAATTAGAACATCCTCTAACTCACCCATAGGGACCCTGACAGATCTATCAGCCAACTGCAAAGTGCAGCAGGTTGGGTTCATTACACCTAGACCCAACCTGCTTGAATGTTTCTAGGATCTTCTCTTCTTGAGGGGAGTGTTTCCTAGGCCTGAGTCTATTTGGAAAAGGAGCACTTGGTCTAAACCTATCAAAAGCAGGCTCAGGTTCGAGTTCAGGTTCTTGGTCATCTGAGGGGGGTGATTGTTGAATAGATTCATCAGAAGGAGAAGGAGAAGGAATTTGTACTGTATCAAGAGTTTGACTTGGAGGAGTTCTTACTTGATTATCGACCTGTCTACCTGACCGAAGTGAATGGATTGCATTCACTTGAGTTTCATAGGATGAACTGCATCTTGTGTCCTTAGGGTTGACCACAGGTTTGACTCGGAAATTTTCTTTTCTCTCTTTCACTCACGGCACTAGCTAGTTGACCAAGTTAGGATTCTAATCTAGCTATAGCTTGAGTGTTAGAGTTGAGCATTTGTCTGGTTGATTGCATAAAAGAATTCAAAGTGCTGGACGTTTGAGTCAACATATTTGTGGTTTGATTGGAGGCCTTAATTATGGTTTCCAAACCCCTTTCCAAGACATTAAGACGCTTATCCTAATCTGGATTGTGAGGAGTCTGAATTATAGCTTGATGAAGAGGAGACTGATTTTGATACGGTAGATTGGGTTGTTGAAATTGTGAATGAGAATTGAAAGGAACTGTGTTTCCCCTAGGAAATTGTTGGTTTGAAGAGTGAGTGAAGTTTTGAGTTCCGGAGTGAGTTCCCTGATTACATGCAAAGTTTGGGTGATTTCTCTAACCTGGGTTATAAGTTGGAGAGAATTGATCATTTGCGTAACGCTGGAATGTAGCGTTGACCTATCCTAATGGTTGATTATTTCCTAAGAGAGGATATTCTTCTGAAACATGAGATGGTGACAGACAGTTGTGACATCTTGAGGCTGAAACTTGATTGATTTGAGCCGGGGCTCTTTTCTTGATTTCTAAGGCTTCTAAGCTACGCATGATTGTGCCCATCTTAGCTTCATATGCAATATTCAACTCTAAGAAAATACCACTGGACTTGGTTTGGGGAACTGATGACACTCGGTCATCACAGTATTCCCATTGCATGGTTTTTTCAGAAAGACTCTCTAAAAACTCTCAAGCTTCATCAGCATTTTTCCTCATGAAATCCCCATGGCACATTGACTCTAAGGAAGTTTTTGAAAATAATCTAATCCCTCATAAATTATTTGGCATAATCGCCATTTTTCTAAACCGTGATGAGACATTGGATGAGAAGATCTTTAAATCGGTCAAAATACTTCTAAAAAGGTTCTCCCGGGACAATTTTAAAATTCATGATGCTATTTCTTAGCTTTATCGTTTTATGGATCGGAAAAAATTTCTTAAGAAAAACGGTGATAAATTCCTCTCAAGTTGTGATGGAATTTATTGATAAGCTGTATAGCCATTTTTTTGCTTTGTCTTTGAGGGCAAAAGGAATAAATATGAGTTTGACTGCATCTTCAATTAATTCTCTCATTTTAATCATCATACATACTTCTTCAAATTCTGAGATAAAAATATATGCATCTTTAGTTTTATTCCCTAGAAATTTTGGAAGCATGTTGATATATTACGGTCGAAGCTCAAAGTTAGTTCCATTTGCCTCGGGGAGCCTAATGCAAGAGGGGATTGTATTCCTAGTGGGATAGCATATATCTTGAAGAACGAGTGAATTAGGATATGTCATTTCTGGATTTTGTTTAAAACGAATTAATTGATGTGTATTATCCCTAATCCATGTTTGCATACACCCAAAACAACTTCTTTTTATATATATTTTTTTAAGGAAAAAAGTTAGTTTTTTTTATGAGAAGAAAAAGGAAGAAGGAAAAACCTAACTAAAACAAATAAAAAACATTCACTTTTCAATTATTCTAACTCTAGGGTTAAGCATAACTCAGCTAGACCAGCTCCTAACCAAAAACTCCTTAAGTAAAAAGATAAAAGTTTTACTCGGTTAGTTAGCCAGGTAAGGATAGGAACAGAGGTTGATCAGATATCGATTAAGTACCTCGTTTCTTGCGGAGCGCTTACGCAACCCCTAAACCTTGCCTTAGACACCAATTAATCCAAGAAAATTTAAACCGGTTCACTTAAGGATTCTTTGTTCCTTATTGAGCTCGAGTCCTTAGGGCCAAAGTCTAATGAGTTTTATTAGGCTTGGGTTGTGTAGTGAGGAATTTGTGATTTTTGGACTAAGGTAAGGGTGATGAAATCCCTCACCTTATCTTGATTATGGGGTTTTGTCCTTAAAAATAGTTTCAAGTGTGTGCCAAACCAAGATGCTCAAATCACTTTGGTGAATTCCTACTAACTATATGAAATGCAATCCTAGGAATTAAAAGCGACTAAAAAGAATGATAAAAAGAAAAATCTTTTTTTTAATTAGGGTTAATAATCAAACAAATGAGAAGGGGGAAAATTGTTTAAATTTATTATCTTGTTAGTAAATGTCAAAGTGGAGGGTGAATTTTATTATGGTCAGTGAAAATAAAATCTTTTTTTTAGATCCTAATTATCACTTATTGTGAGAAACTAGCTAAAGGTATGAAATTATAGGAAGAAGACTTACCACAAGTGAATCTCCAATTCCTTAATCTCCAATCCTTGATCTTTAATCTTAAAGTAGTTTTTTCACAAAAACACACAAGTTAAGGAACCAAATTAAATAAAATCCTACTTAAGCACCCTCCCCGACAACGACGTTAAAAACTTGATGCGGCATAAACATGTACCAAAAATATTGCAAGTGCACAACCGTGTCAAGTTATAGTATAAAAAGTTATCGATCCCACGAGGAATGTGTTTTGTAGGAGAAAATATAAATTCGGTTCTTATGTTGTGTGCGTGACAAATAGGAGTGAAGAGTAAGTGTGATTGTGGGAGATTTAGAGAGTGAAAATGATTGTGTAAATGAATGTGTTTGAGAGTGGATGTGATAAAAAAAATAAATGTGATCAACAAAGCAAGAAAGAAAAATCAATAAAATCAAGAAACAAATAAAAATCAAGAATGAAAAATAAAATTTAAGAAAGTAAAGATGATGGATTCAATTAAAGATATGGGTAATCTAAAATTAAACCCACTTCTTAGAAAAGAGTGATTCCCTGGAGGGTTCTAGCCTAAAGGCGAATCAAAGAAAATAAAAATAAACAAAAAAAAAATAAACCCAAGAGGGTTCTAGCCTCAAGGTGAATAGTGCAAGAAATTAAAATCTAACTATAAAATAAATTACAAAATCTAAACTACAAAATAAATTACAAGAATTAAATGTAAAAAAATAAATCTAATCTATAACCATGAAATAAATCTAAGGCAAGCGGGTTCTAGCCTCTTGGCTATTTAACAAGAAAATAAAATCTAACTACAAGCATAAAAATAAATCTAAACTAATAAGCAATAAAAATAAAAGAGAAAAAGAAATGCAAACCTCCAAATAATTCTTCATCTCCATCTTCATCATCCAACAAAGAGAAGAAATATTTAAAATGGTAAAAAAATTATTTTATTAATTGTAACAAAAGTTACAAATTTGGAAGGCCTTCTCAATTAAGAGTGGCCCTCCTCTCCAAATGGAGTTACAAAAATTTTCACACCCCTAACCCCTCACTTTCTACCCCAATTTATAGTAAACATCAATGAATAAGAGCCCTTGGATTGAATCCTTATCCAAAACCATCAAAAATCAGCCATTGATCTGTAACTGATTCGTAGTCATCGATACCAGCATCGATGCCGGCATCGATGCCGGCATCGATAGCATTGATGCTGGCATCGATGTCCAATCAAAAAATCTGCCTCCACAGATAGCTTCGTCTCGTCAAGATAGGCGATTTTCATATATTATATGTTAAATTCTGCCTTCCAGATTGAGAGATACCATCATTTCTTTGCGGCCAACCATCTTGAATATATTTTGTTTCCATATTTGATTTTTTTTTCTCTAGCTTCTACAAGCTACTTGGCTTGATTCTGGGCTTGGGATTTTTGGCTCTTGCTTGTGTTCTTCATTTAATTCATGAGCTTTTGTTGAGAGATGAGATTTTTGGGCTTTATTCTTCATTAACCTGCAATTAAAGATAAAAACAATTATTAGTGGTATATTTATTCATTAAAAATAGATAATGAGGGTATAAAATTATACTAAAATGTGATTATCAGGAGGGCAAAGTGTAAATATTATAGCACGTCAGATGCAATTTAGGCGTGCAACTACATCGGTAAAGAGTTTATAGATCCGCCAGTGGTTCGATTACTTTTCTCATGTTACAAACCAAACAATTAGAATAGGATAAATTACCAATTTAGCCTATAAGAGGATACATTTTGACCAATAATGCCTAAAAAGTGACACTGACAACAATAACACCTATAAATTGACACAGTTAACCACTTAAACCTACCATGATCACCAAAATTTCGGTTTGACTGCAAAAATACAAAATTTTTGCATACATACCCCTCATATCTCTCGCATTTACATGTTTACCCTCCAAATTTTAAAATATTTATAAAAAAATCCTCTGTCCCCTCTCTCTCTCTCTCTCTCTCTCTCTCTCTGTCTCTCTCTCTCTCTCTCTCTCTCTCTCTCTCTCTCTCTCCCCTCCATCCTTTTCTTCTCCCCTCTATCACATCCTCTCCACCCCCTCCCCAAAATACTTCCTCCCTCATTGTCTTCTTAAAAATAACACACTCTCTCTCCCTCCCTCCCCCCTTTCCCATCTCTCTCTCCTACCATTATCTCCTCCATCCTCCTCTTTTCCCTTCTATTTTATTCTCTCCATTTTCCTCCTTCCCAAAATACTTCATCCCCCATTGTCTCCTTCCCAAAACTCTCTCCCCCCCCCCCCCCCCCCCCCCCCCCCCCCCCCCGCCCATCCCCCCTCCCTTTCTCCATCTCTCTCTCCCACCATCATCTCCCCACCATCATCTCATTCATCCTCCTCTTTTCCCCTCTATCTTGTTCTCTCCACTTTCCTCCTTCCCAAAATACTTCCTCCCCTATTTTCTCCTTCCCAAAACTCTCCCTCCCTCCCTCTCTTCACCATCTGCTTCATCCTCTTCTTCTCTCCTTTCTTACTCCCTCACCTCTTTCCTCCTTCCCAAAATCCTCACATTCACCTCCTTCTCTCCCTCCTCCACCCATGTTCCTCCCCTTAACCTCTCTCTATTCTCTCATCTCAGTCGTCTCCTCTCCTTTCCTCCTCTTCTTTCCCCTCAAACACTAACTTAAAAGTATAGAAGGGAGTGGAGGAAGTGGAGGAAAGTGAGGGAAGTGGAGAGAGATAGGTTGAAAAGAAAGATAGAGTTAGGTTTTTATACAAATATTTTAATTTCAATGATGACTATGTAAGTGTGAGTGATATGAGGGGTATATCCAAAGTTTCATAATTTTTTTGCACAAACCAAAATTCCAGCGATCGGAGTAGGTTTAAGTGGTTAACTTTGTCAATTTATAGGTGTTATTATCACCGACGTTATTTTTTAGGCCTTATTGGTCAGGGTGTGTCACTTTATAAGCTAAATTGGTATGTTGGCCAATTAGAATATAACTCCAATTTTGATTGCAGTATTTACGTCGAACAGCTCTGTTCCCATACAATCAAACAGCTCCAGAAAACAACTACAGTGTGGGGGTGCAGCTGTGCCAGTAATAAATAAAACTTATAAGCAATCTCTCTAATATAGTCAATGATGCTCATAGTTAGGTAAGTTCACAAAAGAGTATGTGCAGTTTTTTAAAGAATGGATTGCATACACAAATTGAAGTGTTTAACAAAAAAGATTAAAAGAGATATAGAACAAATAGATTGGCCGGAATCATTGATTGTATTGAGAAACAATCCATACATTACAACGATTAAAGAAAATGATAATAATTTTATTTTAGCTAATAAAACATGTTTCAACTGTGTGCTAAACCGAACTGTAGGTTAATAGAAAAAGTATGCTCAACTTTCAGTTAATAATCAGGGGTTGTTTGGCTCATGAATTAATCTTGATGCATTTAATGGATTTTGAAAAACCCATAATTAAAATCATGTTTGTTTGTAACGGATATTAAAGATGATTTGTACGAGAGATTAAATCCGATCAAATTTTATTTGGTTGAAATCACCATAATTATAGGGAAATATATTGGATGCGTTTACCCTATGTGAAAACCCCAAATCCATGTGTAAATAATGACAAACAAACAATATATTTGCTAAAAGTCAATGATTTTAACTTGTGGATCCCTTTTTTTAATCCACTAATGTGAAATACACGAAAACAAACAGCCCTAAAAAAGAAAATTGTGTGCTAAACTCGTCTTGATATGTGTATGTACGTATGTGTGTATACACACACACACAAACTTTAAAGGGATAAACATAACAAAATTATAGTACAACAAAAGTTAAAAGATATGATATCCAGGATACAAGACAAAACCGTTATTTGAGTGAATATGAAAATCATCGGTTAAATAGAACTCGAACTTTTTGGGAGAAATACCTGTTGGATATTTTCAAACTATATATTTATTAAGTACTAATATTTTTCAGAAATCCTTAGTAGCGTAGCGGAAAGTTAAAGTTTTCATATCTCAAAGATCCTGTGTTTGAGGCTTGTCAACGGCTGTAAGCAATAAAAATTACCTTTAATCCCTATCAGAGAAGTTTAGAACAAGACTGCTAAAACCTCGTCCGAAATAGCAAAAAGGGGAAAAACGCTGATATCTCTCAAACCTGAAGGAATTTGGCAAAACGAACAGAGTCAAACCGAACCCTTTGGGTGGGTTTGGTCGGCTCCGTCTTGTCGAGATAGGCGATTTTCATATATAATTCATCAAATTCTGACTTACGGTTTAAAACTTATGACCTATTCTTCGTGGCATGTCATGGAGCTCGCCTGCATAAGGCAAGCTCGCCTGCACAGCCTCGCCTGCGGAACTCGCCTGACAGCTTGAAGCTCGCCTGTATGATCCAGGTTCACCTGAAGGCAAACTCGCCTGCACTGCCTCGCCTGTAGAGCTCGTCTGACAGCTTGAAGCTTGCCTGAAGGCTAAGCTTGCCTGATTCTGACCAAGCTTGCCTACAGACCCTTGGTTCGCCTGTAGAGTCACTAGCCCGCTTGTAGGGTCGCAAGCTCACCTACATGGGTCGCTAACTCTCCTGTAGGGTCTCCAGCCAGCTTGTAAGGTCACCATCCCGCCTGCAGGGGCGCCAGCTTGCCTGCAACATCGCCGACTCGCATGCATGCTCCAACTCACCTATTGCAGAATCACCGACTTGCCTGATGGTTGGTCAAGCTTGTCAGCCGTCCACTTGAGGTATGGGAACAGTCACATCAGTGGTCACATCTTATGTTTCAAGGAAGAGAGTATGGTACTCCTTGTCCTATCAATGGTCACATCACATAAATTAAGAGGGAGAGCATGGTGCTCCTTACCCAGGCGTGGCCGTGTCCCACAAATCAAGGGATTGGCCATGACTCTCCTTTCTATAAATAGCCATTCATGGCTATATGAGAAGGGGGTTTTTGGTCTTCTTGAGGTCTTGGACCTTTTGAGGGGCTGGCTTGGTCTTGGCCTTCTTTAGAACTTGACATTTTAAGTGGCTGGCTGGACCTTCTTTGGGACAGCCCCTTGGCATTTTTTTAGTCTCAATCTGAACTCTCAGATTTGGAGACTCTTGGCTCATTGGCTCTGCAAACTCTTTCATTGTAGCCTTCTTGGTACATTCGGCCTTGATACTCATCAAGCTCAGGCATTCGAGCTCCAACCGCAACTTCGATCGAATCATCCAAGGGAAGCAAACTCAGCACGAGCACTGAGGGAGGCGTCCTACCGTTGCCAAAGAACCCACGTTAAACAAGAAGGGTCATTCCCTTCTCCTTTGTTGTAAAACATTAATTATTAGTTTGTAATAAGTCGATCTTATAAATACAAATGACCCCTCGAGCGGGAAGTCAATTTTTACACCCAATAGAAGATAGTGATCACAGTGGGAGGAACCATTTCTTCAACCAAAATGGTGGTGGCGCAGTTCGACGAAATTGCAGTGGGGACAACTGTTGAGTCCCTCGTGATCGAGTTCGAGGAGTACTTATCTTCATCCTCTTCTGGCGGCAATGCGTCTCGCGAGTGCGATAGAATTGTGTGTGTGGCCTAGCCCTAAGTGGCCGAGGCAACCATGCCAGAGAGCTCCGCCCGAGCAAACATAGGGGGTTCTATCTCCCCCAAGCCTATCACGGCCGAGCCAAAGGCAAAGGATGCAAGCTCAAGGGCTGCGCGAGGGGTCGTTGAACGATCCTCGTAGGCCCCCATGCAAGAGGAGACGACGGTTAATGTTGGCGCAGACCCCTCCTTCGTCGTCAACATGAACACTCCCCTCTCCAAAAGAGCCAAGCAACAGTGATGACAAGCTCTTGTCGGCCAACAGACGCAAGCCCTCGTCTCTAATGATGGCCTGAATTACTATTCAGGCCTGAAGAGATCCAAGCCAAAATGCAAGGTTCCTAATTTTGGCGAACTGAACTGATCAGGTGAGCCCATCTACTCAGGTGGGCTTTGCTCTGTTGGTAAAGTTCCTAAAATTGGTGAATTTAGTGTTTTCGGCGAGTCTAGCAGTTCAGGAGAGCCCATGAGCTTCGCTCCATGAGCAAGGTTCCTAATTTTGGCGAACCGCTCAAATCAAGCGAGCCTACTTACGTAGGAGGGCTCTGCTCTTCAGGCGAGCTTCCCAAATCTGGCGAGCTTTGCAAATATGGTGAACTCTATAGTTCAAGCGAACTTCATCAAGTTTGCCTAACGGCCCAACTTCGCCCGCAAGCCGACCTTCGCCAGAAAGGCAAAGCTGTAGCTCGCCCAATAGGTAAGCCTCGACAGGCCGAATCTTGCCAACAAATGTGAGCTCGTCAATAGATGCAAGCTTGCCCAACAGGCGAACCTCGTCAAACTGAGCCTCGCTAACAAGCTCAACTATGCCAAACAGGCGGACCTCGGTAAGCTCGCCTAACAGCTCGACCCCACCTGCAAGAAGCGATAGTTCACCAAACATGCGAACCTTGCCTGAAAGAACTGGAGGTTGAACCTCGCCAACAGGCTCAATGTCGTCAACCACGCGAACCTCGCCTGAATGAACAGACGGCTGAACTTTACCAACAGGCCTAAGTTCGCTTGTCTAGGCAAGGTCGCCTGAGTTTAACACTTGAGAAATTTCCCAAGTGTTCCCATTTGGACTCCCTTGAGTCTCCTTCATTTGAGCGCCAGCAGTCAGCTGAGGCTCAAGCTCGCCTTGAGCCTCGCCTGAATGACCATTCAACTGGACCTCGCCAGCAGTCGGCTAAAGGTTGCCCAAATTCTTAAGCTCTCCAACAGTTAGCTGGAGCTCACCCATGTAGGCGTATAAAATTGCCTATAGGTCCCTTATCACAGCTCGACGA
>BQKN01000044.1:235153-257465 GCA_022839385.1 Asparagus kiusianus
TACAGCTGGGAAGCATATGTAATGCACCAAAGTTAGTTTTTGTTGTTCTGTGTACTATGGTTAATTTCTTGTACTCCATGTTGGATTATCCAAAGACTAGTAATTTGTTTTTTGGCACATTTGTGTTGACTCTTCTTGTATGCTACAACTTGGTTATGTATTAGTTTGAACCTTTAAATGAAATATTTGCTTTTATGGTTGCCACAATTGGAAGTTATTTCTAGTTCAACCTTTAAAGGTTTATAGGCACAACTGAAATGCTATAAGAAGTGGAAACAATTGCTGAAATGCTATTAAAAGAAGAAAGACAACATTCGTTGAAACGCCATTGTAGTAACTCAAACGCTATCAAATGTAAGACAATAGCAGCGTTGAAATGCTACGAATGAAAACTAACTAATAGCGTTTTTCAACCGCTATGAAAGATATTTGTCATAGCAATATAGAAACGCTATTGAATACTCTTTTATAGCTACATAAAAACGCTATGGTTGGAAACTAACTAATAGCGTTTTTATGTAGCTATAAAAGATATTTGTCATAGCAATATAGAAACGCTATTGAATACTCTTTTATAGCTACATAAAAACGCTATGGTTGGAAACTTTTTGATAGCGTTTGGGGAAACGCTATGTAAAGCCACAGACCTACTATAGCGGGTTATGACACAGCGTTGATTAAAACGCTATGAAATAATACCATAGCATTTTTCGGCCGCTATGGTAGATTTCAGGTGTTGTAGTGCTACTACTAGTCAAAGATGATCAGTGAAGCTTAAATGTGTCAATCGCCAGAAGACCTGCATCCAACAGCAACTTCATACCCATTTGTAGTAGAGACGGTATACTCGAGTGGGTAATGTGTCAGCAGAGGATTTCATCCTTCAACTCCCGTGAGGTAACCTAAGCTATTTTTATCCTTCAACACAGATTCTCGTCGGAGTGGGGGTGGTCTTGGTTTCTCTGCGAAACCATATACTACCCTAAATCTCCTCCAAATTCCCCCGTTGATCCTCTTCATCAGGACAGCGGGCCCACATGAACAATCATCACCTCTGATAGTCAAATTTTGTTCTACTGTGAGATGTATCACTATTCCAATCAACGTTGTTATACTCATTCCTGAGTCAATGAATGGCTTTCCACCCTCCCACTGGAGCATGAGGTTAAAATGCTCCTTCCACCTCCCACTCGGTCAAACCTTCCAACAGTTAGGACCAGAGCCAAAATCCCCTCTTGATTCCTTCTAAGAACGAGAGGTCTACTTTCAAAATGGACGACTAAAACTTTGAACAGTTAAAATCATCCCACATTTCCCACCTGGTCAAACCTTCCTATAGTTAGGACCAAAGCCAAGTTCCCTTGCCAACCTTTCTAATAAGATGGCGGGTCCCCAAAACTATCAAGGTAACTGCCACCTCTGATAATCATGGTTCCATCAGTCTCATTCAACTAGACAATGGATCTTGTAAAACTATCAACTTAACTATTACATCTGATAGTCTCCTCTAAATTTCCCTCGTCAATCCTCTCCAATAGGACGATGGGTTCGCTCCAACTATCAAGTTAACTGTCACCTCTGATAGTCATGTCTCCATCAGTCTCATTCAACTGGACGATGGATCTTGTAAAACTATTAAGTTAACTATTACATCTGATAGTCTCCTCCAAATTTCCCCCGTCAATCCACTCCAATAGGGCGATGGGACCACTCCCGCTATCACGTTAACAACCACCTCTGACAAAATCAACTTACCAATCCTCATTAATAGGATGGTGAGTCCTCAAAGTCGCTCAGAACGCAACAATCTTTTCAAGTTAACATCACACATTTGACCAAAATTTACTTACTGACTCTCTTTAATGGAGCGGTAGGTCCACAAAGTCGCTCCAATCACAGTAATTCTTATAACGTTAACGATTACCTCTGATAGCTGACACCGTCATTCCCATAAATAACATTGTCCAATCAGTCATCACACTCATACGTCCCTAAATGACCTGATCCTTTCTGAGCATCCTAATATCCTTAGAACAATTGATGGGTAGTAGCCTACCATGCGATGGCTCCTATAACAATCAATTGTCATACTCATACGTCTCTGAACAATTTGATTCCCCCAGCACTGTCCTTCCCACAAATGGAGTTGGTTGTTGATAATGGTCTATCAAGTGATGTGCCTTTATCCAAATAGTAGCTTACCATGCGATGTGCCGCTATTTCGGGTTCGTCTTCACCCCAAGAGAAGACAAATTTGGGTTCGTCTTTGCCCCAAGAGAAGACAATTCGGGTTCGTCTTTTCTCCAAGAGAAGACAAATCATGGTTCGTCTTTGCCCCAAGAGAAGATAAATTAGGGTTTATCTTAGCCCCAAGAGAAGGCAAGCTTCTTCTCAAGACTCCAACAGGTATACGAGTATAAACTGTTTCCTACCTTTGACGGGAAGTTTCCGGAGGATATTACCCATAATATTCTTAAGGATGACCCGACAGACTCCAACGGGTATATGAGTATAAACTATTTCCTACATTTGTCGGGAAGTTCCCGGAGGATATTACCCATAATATTCTTAAGGATAACCCCACAGAATCCAATGGGTATACGAGTATAAATTGTTTCCTACCTTTGTCGAGAAGTTTCCAGAGGATATTACCCATAATATTCTTAAGGATAGCCCGACAGACTCTAACGGGTATACGAGTATAAACTGTTTCCTACCTTTATTGGGAAGTTCCTAAAGGATATTACCCATAATATTCTTAAGGATAACTCGACCGGCTCTAATGGTATATGAGTATAAATTGTTTCCTATCTTTTTCAGGAAGTTCCCGGAGGATATTACACATAATATTCTTAAGGATAACCCGACAGACTCCAACGGGTATACGAGTATAAACTATTTTCTACCTTTGTCGAGAAGTTCCTGGAGGATACTACCCTTAATATTCTTAAGGATAACCTACCAACCTCTAACTGGTATACGAGGCTAAACTGTTCCTTACCTTTGATGGGAAGTTCCTGAAGAATATTCTTAAGGATAACCCGACAACCTCCAACTGGTATACGAGGCTAAACTGTTTCCTACCTTTGTCAGGAAGTTCCTGGAGAATATTCTTAAGGATAACCTGCCAACCTCCAATTGGTATATGAGGCTAAATTGTTCCCTACCTTTGATGAGAAGTTCCTGGAGAAAACTCCTAAGGATAACCCGACACCCTCCAACCGGTGCATGAGGCTAAATTGCTCCTTTCCTCCAACCGGTGTACGAGGTGAAACTGCTACTTTCCTCCAACCGGTGCACGAGGCTAAACTGCTCATTTTCCTCCAACCGATGCATGAGGTGAAACTGCTTCTTTCCTCCAACTGGTGCATGAGGCTAAACTGGTCCCTTTCCTCCAACCGGTACATAAGATGAAACTACTCCTTTCCTTCGAATGGTATACGAGGTTAAATTGCTCCCTACATCCAAACACCTCAAATGGCTAAGGATAGAGGAGAAATCTTAGCATTAAGTCTAAGAGAAATTCCTCAATAACTTATCATGTTAAGGGCAAGAGCATGGCTAGTCCAACTCAAACGACAGTTGGTAAAGATAAATCAAGTCCATTGATAGCTGAGGGTTTGCTAAAAATCCTAATTGGTGATCGTTAGTAACGACTGAGTAATTCAATCTTGTCGAGCTCGTTGGAAGGTTCCTCACTTCGTCTGAGCAGTGATCACTTTGCAGGTCTTCATATCCAAAGTGTTACAAACCCTATGTGGCCTGATTCAGGTCTAAAAACTTTGGAGGGGGTTCTGTAGGTAATAAAAATTACCTTTAATCTCTATCAAATAAGTTTAGAATAAGACTGCTAAAGCCTCGCCCGAAATAGCAAAAATAGAGAAAACACTGATATCTCTCAAACTGGAAGGAATTTGGCAAAACAAACAGAGGTAAACCAAACCCTTTGGGTTGGTTTGGTCAGCTCCGTCTCATCAACATATATGATTTTCATATATAATTCGTTAAATTCTAACTTAAGGTTTGAAAGTTATGACATGTTCTTCGTGGCATGTTATGGAGCTCGCCTGCATAAGGAAAGCTCGCCTGCACAGCCTCGCCTGTAGAACTCGCCTGACAGCTTGAAGCTCACCTGCATGATCCAGGCTCGCCCGAAGAAAAGTTCACCTACACAGCCTCACCTGTAGAGCTCACTTGACAGCTTGAAGCTCGCCTGATTCAGGCCAAGCTTGCCCGCAAACCCTTGGTTCGCCTGTAGAATCGCCAGCCCACCTACAGGGTTATGAGCTCGCCTGCATGGGTTGCCAACTCTCCTACAGGGTCTCTAACCCACTTGCAAGGTCTTTAGCCCGCCTGCAGGGGCGCCAGCTCACCTACAACGTCGCCGACTCACCTGCATGCTCCAGCTCGCCTGTTGCAGAATCGCCGACTCGCCTGATGGCTGGTCAAGCTTGTCAGCCGTCCACTTGAGGTATGGGAACGGTCACATCAGTGGTCACATCCCATGTTTCAAGGGAGAGAGTATGATACTCCTTGTCCCATTAGTGGTAACATCCTATAAATTAAGGGGGGGAGAGCATAGTGCTCCTTACCCAGGCGTGGTCGTATCCCACAAATCAAGGGATTGACCATGGCTCTCCTTTTCTATAAATAGCCATTAATGGCTATATGAGAAGAGGGGCATTGGTCTTCTTGAGAACTTAGACCTTATGAGGGGCTGGCTTGGTCTTGACCTTCTTTAGCACTTGACCTTTTAAGTGGCTGGTTAGACCTTCTTTGGGACAACCCCCTTGGCATTTTTAAAGTCTGAATCTGAACTCTCAGATTTGGAGACTCTTGGCTCATTAACTCTGCAAGCTCTTACATTGTAGCCTTCTTGGTGCATTCGTCCTTGAAACTCATCAAGCTCGAGCATTCGAACTCCAACCGCAACTTCGATCGGATCGTCCAAGGGAAGCAAACTCGGCACGAGTACCAAGGGAGGCGTCCTACCGCAGCCGAAGAACCCACGTTAAACAAGAAGGGTCATTCCCTTCTCCTCTGTTAGGTGTACTTTACACTTCGCACGAAGGCATCGGGTCTAGGTGGCACCCTTTGGAACCATGTTGACTGTTTCACAGCATGCGGACGAGCCTTGCGTTCACATGAGCATGTGACCCTCACATTCACAAGAGGGAATGCAACCCTTACATTCGCACGAGGCTGGACGCAACCCTCGTGTTGCGCAAGATCGTGACCCTCACGTTCAGACGTTACTACATGTAACAGTTATAACATTTATGTTATTTGCTGTTACAAATATAATTGTCATAATTGCCATTTTGTTTGTAATGGTCAAATTAAATGTGGGTGACCTTCAGTAAGTTTATCGAGTTTTGGACTTGTGTAGAGAAGCACCTTGGACTTCAGGTGAAAAGACTCTGGAGCGACAAAGGAGGAGAGTATCGATCTAAGGAATCGGAAGCATACTTTAAGGAGTATGGAATCATTGCTGAAACTACTGCTCTGTATTCTCCATAATCTAATAGAATTGTAGAAAGGAAGAATCACACATTCACCGAGATGGTGAATTTGATGCTAATCATACCTGGTCTACCTACTTGTTATTTGGGAGAGGCTTTGCTGATGGCAAACTGGATTCTGAATAGAGTACCCTATTCCAAAACTAATAGTACTCATCATCAGTTATGATTAGGATATCCAAATTCTATGGATAATCTCAACGTGTGAGGGTGTCTCGCATATGTTCGAGTTCCAGATATCAGAAGGCCAAAGCTCAGATCAAAGGCAAACAGGTGTGTGTTTCGTTTTGGCTTTGCTGAAGATAGCGATGCTTACAGATTCCTGGACCTTAGAACCAACTCCGTCATTGAAGCTCGGGATACAGAATTCTTTGAGGATAAGTTTATCAATGATAAAGGTTTATTGCTCAAAGATATATCAAAGAATGTTGGTACGTCACGAGCACCAGAGGAGCTAGTTTCACGAGAAACTAAAAGTGTCAATGATGAAGGAGTTACCAAACCACATTTCAAGCATGTTAGGAGACAGAAAGATTTTGGAGATGACTTCATCACCTATAATATGGAAGGAGATCCAAAAATTTTCCAAGAAATAATGTAGTTAATAGACGTTCTTCAGTAGAAAGAAGCTATAGATGATGAGATGGATTCATTGATCCAAAATCATACTTAGGAGCTGGTGGATATACCTGAAGGTGCAAGGCCTATCAGTTACAAGTAGATCTTTAAGAAGAAGCTTCGTCCTGATGGTACAATTGAGAAGTACAAAGAAAGACTGGTGGCAAAAAGATTCTCTCAAAAAGAAGGAATAGATTTTTTTGATATTTATGCACCAGTTTACATGATTACTACCATCAGAGTGTTTATCGCATGGGCGGTGATAAAAATGTTTATCATACATCAGATGGATGTGAAGACTTTCTTTCTCAATAGAGATCTCACAGAAGAGATCTACATGGAAAAACCAGAAGGACTTGATGCTACAGCTGGTAAAGTTTGTAAACTTGTTAATTCTTTATATGGACTTCAGCAGGCACTGAAACTCTGGCATAAGAAGTTCGATAGGGTTGTCCGTAATAATGGGTATCAAGTCAGTGAATCTAACAAGTGTCTATACATTAAGGTCGCTGAAGAAAAAGTAATGGTTATCTACCTCTATATGGATGATATGCTCATTATCAAAAGTGATTTGGAGATAGTAATATCTACTAAGAAATTTATTTCAGCACAGTTCAGCATGAAAGATCTTGGAACTGCGGACGTGATTCTCGGAATCAAAATCATATACTCTGAAGAGGGTATTGGATTGTCTCAATCTCATTATGTTGAGATCATGCTAAGAAAGTATGGCTACTACGACCTGTCAGAACTATCAGTATCGTATGATTACAACAAGAAGCTTTGACCGAATACTGAAAGACTAGTAGAGCGGCTAAGGTACTCAAAGATCATTGGGAGTCTTATGTACGCGATGAGCTGCACAAGGCTAGACATAGCATTCGTTGTAGGAATGCTTAGTAGGTTCACAAGTAATTTTGGAAAGCTTCATTAAAATGTTATTCAGAGGTTGATGAGATACTTGAAAGGAACTATTGGTCTGGACCTATTCTACACTGGATATCCGGTTGTAATCGAAGGCTATTCAGATGCGAGCTAGTGCTCAGAACCATATGAGTGCACATCTACTGGAGGATTTATCTTCACCATGGGTAGAGCTGTCGTCTTGTGGAAGTCTAAGAAGAAGACTATGATTGCACAATCATCGATGGAATCTGAATTCTTCGCACTCTGTGCGGTAGGAGATGAAGCTGAATGGCTCAGTTATTTTCTTTAAGACATTCTATTAATAGAATTGTAAGGTGCAATTACTATCTATTGTGATAATCAGGTGGCGAGTGCTGTGGCAGCAAACTCGATGTTTAATGGAAAGAAGCGGACCATTCGTCTAAAGCATGGCTATTTGAGAGAACTCATTTGCTAAGGAGTCATCTCTGTGAGGTCTTCAGAGAATGTGGTTGATCCTTTGACTAAGGGTTTGAAAAAGAACATAGTTGAAAGGACGTCTGTTGGAATAGGTCTTAAATTTTTGTGAGTCTTACAAATACTTACCATGTACATCAAGTTATTAGTTCAAAGCTTATGCTACTAATGATAATATAATTAGTTCAAAGGTCAAGTAAGATTTGTAAAGTTTGGTGAGTCTTACAAATACTTACCATTTATATCAAGTTATTAGTTCAAAGCTTACGCTACTAATAATGAGATGATTGGCTCAAAAGTTAAGTAAGATTTGCAAGTGAAATTCTATCATGGTAAAAAGGATGGATGTTAAGCCTTAATGAGTCCAAAGCATTTTGGATGCGGACTATTGGATAGGTAACATGCCTAAATGACTCACCGATAATCCTATCATGTAAAGGGGATGACTGTTAAGCCTTAATAAGTCCAAAGCATTTTGGATGCGGGGTGTTAGATAGGAAACACACCTAAAGGACCTACCTAGAATCCTGTCATGAGAGAGGATGACTCTTAATCCTTAATGAGTTCAAAGCATCTCGGATGCGGGATGTTTGATAGGAAACATGCCTAAAGAACTCACCTATGCCTAGCTGGAGATTTGACCGTCTCCTATGGTGTCTTGTGGAAAGATACCTAGAGCCCTAGCTAAAACCAGGATATCCACAGGGCCATAAATGTGCAAGGCTAAGACCAAGGTAAATGAAAGTGTGGTTCAAAGTGAAAATTACCACAGATGAGTTTGATCTTGTGTGATAGCTAGATTTTAGACATATGCTCGTTTAAGTCTTTGCGACAGTATACATCTATCTTTTATTCAGTTGGTTTAAAGGGGATTCAAGTCCTTACGACATCTACCTTATGCATAACGATTGAAACAACAACACTGTTACACGACACTAGTTTAAAAAACTTGTGGGGGATTGTTAGATATTTTTAGTCAAAACCGTTTTTCAAAAATGAGTTTTGAAACTATGTATTTATTAACTACTAGTATTTTTTAGAAATCCTTAGTAGCGTAGCAGAAAGTTAAAGTTTTGATATCTCAAAGATCCTGTGTTCGAGGCTTGCCAATGGCAAGCCGAGAATTATTTTTATTTAATTAATCCCTCGTAAGTTCTAGTGGGTCGTGGGCTCGTGAGCCGTGGGCCGAGGATCGGGGCTAATCGGGCTAAGACGCTAAGGGGCTGTTTGTTTCACCTTTTTATAGAAAAGGATTAGTATTTGGGGTCTGATAGTGGCAAAAGTGTAATTTATGAAATCTTTGTGGATCCTATTCTAGAGTTTGGCTGGGGAAAAATTTATGGATTACGAAATCCATAAAGTTGCCACAGTTGGCGTTTTTTCAAGAAACCCAAATCGGAGAGGGGGGAGAGGATTTGGGCGAGAAATCTGACATCGTTCTGGGGTTTTCGTTTTCTGATTCCTAATCCTCTCGATTTCGAACCCTAGCTCTGGAATCGCAACTCCCCGTTTCTTCTCCCGCCTCTCCCCAAGCTTCTTCGCGCCTCCTCTTCAGTTGTTCTTCGATATTATTTGGGTTTCGGTTTGTGGATTTGCCCTAGATTTTGGGCTCGGCTTCTCCTACGACCCGCTGTTCTTTGATATTGTTCTTGGCTGGTGGGGTTTGTTGGTAACGACATTAATTTTTGGGTTTGTTGGCTGTTCTTCTCCCGCTGATCTTTGATATTGTTGTTAGGTTCTTGGGTTTGCTGGTTGTTCCGTCCGGTGGGGTTTGTTGGTAACGACATCAATTTTTGAATTATTCCCTTTGCAACAGCTTGGCATCTGCAGGTATAAATCAATTTAACCATTTTAATGTGATTATTTAATTGTGCTTGCTCTGATGAAATTAACATTGATAGTGGAATTATTGATTTTAGTATATGTTTAATTATTGAAACAAGGGTATTGTTCGGTGGTTGTTTCATTTGGTATATAGTTTATTACTGATTTTATTAGAATTATTTGTCAGTGGGGTTTGATTCGCAACTACTTAGCATCTACATGTCTAATCTCTCATGAATCAAGGGTTTTGGTATATAGTTGATTATTGAGCTTTGGTTCTCTGGAGTTGTTGTTGTTGTAGTCCTTCAAATGACTAAACCATGGAATGAAAACCTTAATTATATTTGTTTGATCAGCGTACATGCTTAGGGTGCAAAATATGAAATAGTTGTTTCACTACTTGATATATATTTGTGGATATGTAGATATATGGTTTTACGATTTTAACATTTTTATTAGTTATTTAATTATCTTTAGTTTCCAAACATTATTACTGTTAAGTTGTAAATATATGCTAATTTTACAATGGATTTAGATGGATAACGTAGATGAATAACAGTTAAAGAGGATGTGTGCTAATACAGCTGTGTCTGCGGTGGTCACAATAATAACATGTATTCTGAGAATGCGTGCTAAGCGCAAGAGAATTTCATCTTGTACGAAGGAGGAAAAAATCCAAAAAAATTATTGAAGAGAAGCTTACTTCAAACGTGTATTGGAAGGCTATAGTGATAGTTGTCGGTCTTACATTAGAATGAGACCGAGTGCCTTTTTTAAACTTGCTGTAGTAATGAAAGAAAACGGTTTATTAGAGGATTCCAGACATGTACAAGTCGAAGAACAGCTCGCTATGTTCCTGAGTATAGTGGGGCATAAAACTAAAAATAGAATAATAAGGACTGAGTTTATAAGATCGGGAGAAACAGTGAGTAGGTATTTCAATAAAGTCCTACAAGCAATGAATGGGTTACGTGATCGCTATATGAAGCAAGCTCCAAATGCAGTTCCTGCAGAGAATGCAAACAACCCAAATTATTTTCCTTACTTCAAGGTAAAAATAATACATACACCTCAACATTTGTTTTAAAGTGAATATGTATTTTATTGAATATATTATCTTATATTTTTTTATAGGATTGTATTGGTATGATAGATGGCACACACGTTGACGCAGTATTACCCAGTAACCTAGTTGCCCGTTTTAGATGGAGAAAAGGTGTGACACAAAATGTCCTAGCAGCATGCACCCCTAATAAACTATTCACCTATGTCCTAGCTGGGTGGGAGGGAGCAGCAAATGACTATAGGATATTACAAGATGCTTTGTCGAGACCACAGCCTTACGGGCTTCGAGTTTATGATGGTATTAATTCTTACTTGTTCACAATTAAGAAAAAATTAAATACTTGTCAATATGTGTGATATGAAGATATTGTTTAATTGTAATGTAGGTAAATATTACCTATGTGATGCTGGATACACCACAATGCCAGGCTTCATATCCCCATATCGCGGTGTACGATATCATTTAAAAGAGCACACCGGTAGGACACCAAAGAATAGAAAAGAGTTGTTTAATTTAAGGCATTCAAGTTTAAGATCAAAAATTGAATGCACATTTGGTATATTGAAGAACCAGTTTAAAATACTATCGGCGAAGCCAAATTATCCATTTCCCACTCGAGTGGACATTGTACTAGCGTGTACCGTGTTACACAATTTCATTGCTATAGAAGATCCAGATGATGATATTTTAAATGAAAATATAGACATTGATGAAGATAATGGGGAAGTGACAAATGAAGATGACTCAAGTGTGGTGGATTATACTCAAACTAGGACACAGAGAGAGGATCGAGATGAAAGAAATGAATGGAAGGAGCTACGAGATCAAATTTCTTGGGCGATGTGGGTGGATTATTGTGCAAAGTATAATGGTGGTAACACAATGGAAAGTGGTTTAGCTTAATGTGATGTTTGTTCTATCTCGATGTAATAACTCGTATTATTTTCTTACTGTTCGCAACTATCCATTTTAATGTTTCTTAGCATGTACTAAACATTACTACGATTATCATCTTCGACCTTTTCATGTTGTTTCTATACATGTAGGCATTTCGTATATTCCTTTTCTAATGCAAATTGCTAAATGCATGCATATTATATATTGATTTTGCTTTCTTTAATAATAATGTCTACTTGTTCAATATATATTAGGTACGGTTAACAATCAGGCAGATAAGCAGCCCCTGCCTTCTCATTCTAATGCTCCGCCAATTCCAGCTACTAACATAAACATGAACTTCACACCTATTCAACCACAACCTTTCTCTTCACCCCATCATACATTCTCACCATTCTCATTATATGATGTTAATTATGGTGGAATGACACAGCAACCAATGTCATATGTGAGCATGTTAAGCAGTCCACAAGGTTTGCTATTTCCCACAGCCAGTTCTCAAAGTAGTGGACCTAATCAATTTTTACCAAACACTGGTGATTCAGCAGAGAAGGTTATTCATGATGTTGATGGTGAGGAGCACACTTCACCAATGAAAAAAGGAAAAAAATTAGCTCATAAGAAATCGGGCCTGGGGGCAAGGTTGAACTCAAGAGGTGTGGCTAATAAGTTTTGGCTTCCAGAGCACGATGACGTTCTCATTCCTTATCTTGCAGAATTAGCATTAGATGGGCTAAATCCAGACAAGAACTTCAAGGCAGAAGCTTATAAAATGGCAGCGATGAAAATCAACATGCAATTTATGACTGATTTCACTCATATACATGTCATTAACCACTTAAAATGCTTGAGAAATAAATTCAATGACATGAAGGCTTGCCTTGATATAAGTGGAGCTGGGTGGGATGAAATAAATAAAATGATTACACTGGATGACGAAACCTTGAAATCGTGGTCTCAGGTATAACATTCAGCATCTACATTGTCATTAGTAATTAATACATTTGGTTCACAACTTATGATTATTTGTTATTACAGGACAAATCCAAATCTAAGTTCAAAGTGTACATTAACAAACCCCTACCTCACTTCAAAAATTTACAAACTATCATGGGTGATGACCAAGCTAAGGGTGAATTTGTTAGGCCTGTGTATGCTAACATTGAGTCTAGTAGGTCCATACATATTCCTGAAGATGATAGTGAAATTCCAGAGGAGAGTGGAACTACACCACAATCTGATGCTTGTAACCAACAACAACCAACTAGATGTAAGTCTAAGAGTAAAGACAACATGAATTCATCTTCTAACAAGAAACCTAAAAAATTAAATCGTGAAGAGGAAATGTTATGTGCCTTTGTTGACTCAATGTCTTAGTCCATGAGAAATCAACACATTGTTCATTGGACTGAGCAATTGGCTGCAGCGTTGAAGGAACATAGGAATGAATACTCTGAGGAATTCCTAGATAGGATTTTAGATCACTTATATGACAATGAACGTGAAGCTAGAAGGTTTTTCATAAATGGAAAGGAAGGTCAGTAGAGGTACATTACCAACCTGATTAATGACCAAGGTTGGTCTATTAACTAATTTGTGCGGTTTGGATTACATGTTGATGGAGCATTTTATTTGCACACGTATATGTTGTTGCGCATATATCATTTTGTTATTTGCAAACTATTAATGTTGCAATACTTCTTGTTATGAAAATGCTATGACATCATGTAATTAATGAATTCGTACTTTTTAACTTTTGGTGCAGGTAAGTATGGATAGGCATGACCAATGAGTTCTTAATGTTGCTCCTTTGCTTTAGGAAGTCTTTGGCTTTGGGTTTTTTTGCCATCAGGTTTGTTGCTATTTTGTTCTTGGGTTTGTGCAGCTCCTTGAGTTTGGATTTGTGACTGTTTTTTGGAGCTTGTGTAGCTCCTTGCTCTTGTGTTTTTTGCTGTGTTGTTTGGAGCTTGTGTAGCTCCTCAATCCCTTTGGGTTTGTTGCTGTTATTTGGAGCTTGTGTAGCTCCTTGCTAGCTGGGTTAGTTGCTGTTTTATTTGGAGCTTGTGTAGCTCCTTGCTAATGGGGTTGTTGCTGTTTTGTTTTTGAGCTTGTGTAGCTCCTTGCTAGCTGGGTTTGTTGCTGTTTTATTCTGAGCTTGTGTAGCTCCTTGCTAATGGGGTTTGTGCCTGTTTTTCCTCAGTTGTGCAGCTCCTGCTGCAGCTGGGGTTTGGTGCTGTTTTGTTTGAGCTTGTGTAGCTTTCATGCTCTTTGAGGTTGTGATGGAGCTTGTGCAGCTCCTGCTGCAGCTGGGGTTTGTTGCTTGTTTACCCCCTATCTGCTGGGTTTGCTGCTGTTTTGTTCTTGGAGCTTGTGTAGCTCCTTGCTGCTGGGGTTGTTGTTGTTTTGTTTTTGAGCTTGTGCAGCTCCTTGTAGCTGGGGTTTGGTGCTGTTTCGTTCTGAGCTTGTGTAGCTTCTTGCTCTTGTGATTTTTGCTGTGTTGTTTGGAGCTTGTCTAGCTCATTTAGTTTGGATTTGTGGCTGTTATTTGGGGCTTGTGTAGCTCCTTGTGGTTTTGATATTCTTGCTGTTTTATTCTGAGCTTGTGTAGCTCCTTGCTAGCTGGGGTTTGTGCCTATTTTTCCTCAGTTTTGCAGCTCCTGTTGCAGCTGGGGTTTGTTGTTGTTTTGTTTTGAGCTTGTGTAGCTCCAATCTTTGTTGAAAAATACCTGTTATTTGGAGCTTGTGCAGCTCCTGCTGCAGCTGGGGTTTGGTGCTGTTTTGTTTGAGCTTGTGTAGCTTTCATGCTCTTTGGGGTTGTGATGGAGCTTGTGCAGCTCCTGCTGCAGCTGGGGTTTGTTGCTTGTTTACCCCCTATCTACTGGGTTTGCTGCTATTTTGTTCTTGGAGCTTGTATAGCTCCTTGCTGCTGGGGTTGTTGTTGTTTTGTTTTTGAGCTTGTACAGCTCCTTGCAGCTGGGGTTTGGTGTTGTTTTGTTCTGAGCTTGTGTAGCTTCTTGCTCTTGTGTTTTTTGCTGTGTTGTTTGGAGCTTGTCTAGCTCATTTAGTTTGGATTTGTGGCTGTTATTTGGGGCTTGTGTAGCTCCTTGCGGTTTCGATGTTCTTGCTGTTTTATTCTGAGCTTGTGTAGCTCCTTGCTAGCTGGGGTTTGTGCCTGTTTTTCCTCAGTTTTGCAGCTCCTGCTGTAGCTGGGGTTTGTTGTTGTTTTGTTTTGAGCTTGTGTAGCTCCAATCTTTGTTGAAAAATACCTGTTATTTGGAGCTTGTGCAGCTCCTGCTGTAGCTGGGGTTTGATGCTGTTTCGTTTGAGCTTGTGTAGCTTTCATGCTCTTTGGGGTTGTGATGGAGCTTGTGCAGCTCCTGCTACAGCTGGGGTTTGTTGCTTGTTTACCCCCTATCTGCTGGGTTTGCTGCTGTTTTGTTCTTGGAGCTTGTGTAGCTCCTTGCTGCTGGGGTTGTTGTTTTGTTTTGTTTTTGAGCTTGTGCAGCTCCTGCTGCAGCTGGGGTTTGGTGTTGTTTTGTTTGAGCTAGTGTATCTTTCATGCTCTTTGGAGTTGTGCCTGTTATATGGAGTTGGGTTTGCTGCTGTTTTGTTTAGAGCTTGTGTAGCTCATTGCTGCTGGGGTGTGTTGCTATTTTGTTTTTCCGAGCCTGTGGGTTACTTGCTGTTTAGTTTTGAGCTTGTGCAGCTCCTTGCACTTGATATATGGAAATGATGATGATCAGCGTTTACTGAGAATGCAATCTAACTTACATCGTTTATTATATCCAGATGAGGTAATAGGGGATGAGATTACAGCCTACATTGAATTGACAATGTCTAGGCGAGGCAATTCATCCTTATAATGCAATCTGTAATAAACATGTAAGTTATAGGTGGGGCAATCAATTATGACAAGTTGATCTATTACTGAGCCATACAATATCAATTAGAATTTGTACCCAATTCAAACAACAGTTTTTATTACATCCTCAATAGTTTTTGCAATTACAAGTACATGACATGAAGTTTGTAATAATTAAAATAACACAAAAAATTGCTAAGAAAATTGCAGAAATTTTCCAAGCTAGTAGTTTATTTCCGACAAGTCTCAATTCTTTCTTCAGCTTCTTTGATTGTAAAATATATTTATCTCCGTACCTATGTTCTTTGACATATTGGCTTCCTTGGGTGCTTGATGACTCTCCTCTTTCTTCAGCCCATTCGAAAAAATTACATTCTTTATTTGGGAATTTTGCACACCCCCAATAACACCTACCCTTATTTTTACCATTCTTGCACACTTTCATCGGTGTTCGGAGATTGCAGTCGCAATAAACTTCATAATTCTGCCAGCACTCTTCTGATATCATCCTTGATGTCGGGGCAGCAAATTGAAGACAATGGGAATTTTATTATTGCTGAAAATGAGAATGATGGGATTATTTTGAGGCCTCAAGGTGAATTTATAGCCACCATGCACCTGAAATAGCCGTTGCTACAGTGATTTGCCCAAGAATATTGAAATCTGGATTTTTAGACCTGGAAATAGCCGTTGCTACAGTGTTTATTGCTTGAAATCTGAATTTGGTGGCTTAAAACCATTGCTACAGTGAATTTAAATTTAAATTGAGCTAGCCGTTGCTACAGTAACGATCCCAAGAAAAATATTCTTCTTGAACCAAACATGGTATTAGGAATTGGACCAATTCTATAAAATTGAGATTACTAATCCTTTGGGTGAAACAAACATTGAAAACCAAAAAAAGTGGGATTCCATAAAACTAAAAATTGTCCATAAATTTTTTATGGATTAGGTTGGAATCCATAAATTAAATAGGATTCCTAATCCTATTCCTAGCCCTTGGTGAAACAAACAGCCCCTAAGTGACTCTTTGTTAGGCGCACTTTGCATTTCGTACGAAGGCATCGGGGCTAGGTGGCACCACGTTGGCTGCTACGCAGGACTGCCTCGCAGTCTGCTTCACAGCATGTGTATGAGCCTCGCGTTCGCATGAGGGTGCGACCCTCGCGTTCACAAGAGGGAACGCGACCCTCGCGTTCACGCGAGACTGGACGCGACCCTCGTGTTTGCGGGATCGCGACCCTCGCATCCAGACGTTACTGCATGCAGCAGTTACAACATTTATGTTATTTATTGTTACAAATATAATTATCATAATTATCATTATGTTTGTAATGGTCAAATTAAATGTGGGTGACCTTTGAGCTGATCTTAGAGGCCTATATATAGTGCCTCTTGGGAAGCTCTTGGATACAAGAGATAAAAAAATACGAAAAACACATTGAAGTGTTTAAGAAGTTGTTGTGCGCTGCTGCAGAGTTTGAAAGCGTGCAAGCTTTAGTCTGTGCCCGAAGGAACAGAGCCCTAAACCAAAACGTTATTTCAAATCGGAAGATCTTTGTCTTAACCGAAAGGTTTTTGTAACCGAAAGGTTTTGACGGATCAATGAGATCTTTGCCTGAACCGAAAGGTTTTAACCGAATGGTTTTTGAACCGAATGGTTTTTGAACCGAAAGGTTTAACAGATCGAGGAGATCTTTGCCTTGACTGAAAGGTCTTATAGATCGGGGATATCTTAACAGTATACTTGGTCAGTGCATGCACTAGTGTACTGTACTACTGTTCCTGGAAGTAGTTTGGTCTTGGGATCATTGCACCGGAGTAAGCCAAATATTGTTTTAAGCACAGCGTTTCATAAACGCACAGCAGCTATACTTGAAAATTTTTTAAAAATATAGCACTTTAGCTATCTAACAGATTTATCCGTTTTATTCCAAATTTAGTCATAGACGCTAACAATACCCACAGGTCTATCGTGAGGGGAGAAACTGCAGAGCAGAGATCCATACAGAAAAGACAACAAACAAGGCAGCATCAGCATGCTTCGTAGAATTCTATTACTAAAAAGACCATCTTGCAAACGTTCGATGAACCACAGACTCACAAAACTCATCCAATAGTGATTTTATTAACTTTTCGATGGCCAGAGACATTTCTCAGAGCTGATAGGTACATATATCTCACCAGTACTACTCAGAAAAGTTATAGAGCTGACATACGCACTGAAATAAAAAATAAAAAATAAAAAATAAACAAGAAACTCCATACTTAGAACCTAAAGGCTGGACTGGTTGGCAGCTGAGCTTGCGAGAGGAGCCTCCTCCTGCGGAGTCTCTCAGCAATGAGGAAGGAGAGCTCGAGGGATTGAGATGCGTTCAATCTTGGGTCACAGTGGGTGTGATAGCGAGAGGTCAGGTCATCGAAGGTGACAGTTCGGGACCCACCAACACACTCGGTCACATTTTGCCCAGTCATTTCCAGGTGAACTCCACCGGGGTGGCTACCCTCTTGATCGTGTACGTCAAAGAATGCCCTCAGCTCTGCCTGTATGTCATAATAGCAGGAAGGGATTATGTACAGCTGAGGTTAGGAGTTTCTTGAGCTAAATGATAAGTTCAAATGAGAAACGGAGATCAAATTACTGTAATGGAACCTGTCTAATAAATAAATATAAATACATGGACTGAATGCAAACCGGGTACCTAAAGCATGTGTAAAAATCTCAAATCGAAACATATGAAGACCAAACCGGGAACCTACAAGAATGTTTATCTTTTACCTAACAACAGAATGACATATATGGAGTGCTTTTGAAGCAGCTGTCTTATGAGCAAAAATGAAAATTAATATGCTGGCATTTGTTTCCAGCAATGTAGCTAAAATGATATTTGAGTGAAGAAATCCATTCAGTACAGGCTAACATGGATGGTCAAAATAACCAAAAATAAACAACGAGATTAATAGCACCTTATAATTCTATGGTCTCGCATGGCTTCTACCTATTCAGTAAATGATTAGTCTAGACTGATGTTCGAAGTAAAAATATTCAAAAACCCAATCCAGATGCATTGCAATCCGTTTTATCATAATTCTTTAGCCTCATATGATTTCTTTAAAAATATGATGGATCTTCAGCTAACATATATAGACATAAACTCTGAGACCTAAAAAAATGCTGGCGATTTTGATTATAATAGAACATATTGACCAAATTAACATCTTGATATTTGAAGTAAAACATTCAAAAGAAACCCCTCATACTTTTAAAGAATACACGAGAATGTTCAAATAAAAATTGAGATTCTAGGTATTGAAATATACTACACTAAACTGTTCTATCTACTATTAATTTTTTTAACCACACATCTTATCTAACAACTGTTGAGGTGCCCTAAGAAACTACTCTAGCCTGTAAGAACTTTCGCATGAAGACCTTTTGATATCCAATCCACAAGTTAGTGTAGAGTAACAAGATTGAACAGCTAACATTCCACCTAAATAATATGTGGATCCTACAATAGCAGATAGAACATCTCTTTGTAGACTCAAAGGAATCTGCCAGACTTCCTAAAGTAAACATATGGAATTAGAGATCAATAATATGATAACACAAGTTCTGACATGCTAGGCCAACCAGAATAAATCGTTGGTTATTCAGCAGCTCACTTATCAAAAAGAGAAAGTGAAAGATTAATACTTCATATCCCATTATGCGTGCGTAAAATTAGCTCTGAAACGTGGAAATGAAAAAGATAAGCACAGAAAAGAGAAAATATTGGAAAGCATCATGCTCTTACAAATTCTTTCGACAATTGCTCATTTAGATAGAGGAAAAGACTATCAAACTTTATATTGTGTAAAGGACAATTGTGCATTAGCATTTGAAAGAAAACAGTAAAATAAAATTCTCAACTCTGTGAAATGACAAGCACCGAAAGGAGTAAAGATCAGAAACTACTTGCTCTATAAATTCTTTTTGCAATTGCTCCATTTAGAAAGAAGGAATTGCGTAAGGAGAAAGGAAGGGAGATGATTAGCATACCCGAATCGCGTCAAAAGAACGAGTCTTGAGGCCACAGGGAGCCTTGATTGTATTCCCGTGCATCGGATCACTAACCCAAGTAACAATCTGTCCTGCTCCTCTCACTGCCCTAATCAGATGAGGCAGCTTCACTCTCATATTCTCCGATCCCATCCTCGTGATAACAGTGATTCTTCCTGTTTTGTTCTGTGGGTTCAAGATCTCAATCAACTTCACCAGTTCCTTTGGATCCATCTTATCACTTACCTACACCCATCATTCCTTGTGTTAATATGAAAGCAATCAAAATATATTTAAAGAAATGGTTAATTACACATAGACCCCTGTAGTATTGTTGTTTTGAACGTACTATCCTTGCAATTACATTGTTGCGGATGAACCTCGATTTAAGTTTTTTTACTCTTTTATCCTACATGAATTTTTGGCACACATTGCCAAGGGTGCAATTACTGAGTCTTAGTTGACGGTAAAAAAGCCCAAAAAGTTTAACGCAAGAGGTCTATCTGCAGCAATGAAACTACATGGGCAGTAAGTTTGGAAGAATGATAGTGCAAGGGGTCTATGTGCAACTAACAATTTAAAGAATGCTCATCAATACCTTGATGCCAAGGGGATTGGCGATGCCTCGGACGAACTCGACATGAGCTCCATCAAGCTGGCGAGTTCTTTCGCCAACCCAGAGCATGTGGGCTGAACAATCATAGTAGAGCCCGGTGGTGGAGTCCTCACGAGTGAGTGCTTGCTCATAAGGGAGGAGCAGACATTCATGAGATGTCCAGAAATTAGTGGATTTCATGATGGGGTGGTCGAGTGTGAGCCCGGCTGCAGCCATGAAACCTAGGGTCTCATCAATGCGATTTGCCAATTCCAAGTACCTATTTTTTTGCAGAAAAAAATTATGAAAGGAGTTTGAGCCTGACTAGCTAATTTCATCCGGATCACAACCAATCTGTACTAATTAAAGACAGGATTTCACAGATCCATTGTCTTATCCCGCATTTTGCACTGTCACTCCAGTTCTCCAGTGAAAATTCTGACGAGAACAACCTATATAGAGTGGTCTCCAAATGGGTATTTGTTAATACCTATGACAAACTAAAATTGAGCAGGAACATCAGAAATTTCTTCGGTTGCTTTTTATATGGACGATAAGACATAGGTGTTTCTTTTCTACTCCTATGGTAATTTATGCTCTTATTTTTTGAGTTTCTTCCGGCCACATATTTTACAATACAGCTCCTGGAGCACCCAAAATTGAAGCATGTGAGCTTCCAAGTCACATATAAAATCTCTTCCCAGACACAGAACATGTCATTTCAGTCCTGTTTTGAACAACGGTCCAGACTCTTTCTATTGCAAAATTAAGATAAAAAGTGCAGATAATTTGGACCCATGTACAACCTTTTAGTTTTCGGGAAGGAACCAAATTTCTTCCCTGGACACATTTGGTACCACGTGAGATGGATAAATGTCTGCTATTCTTATCATGTTTGGCATATGTGAATCAGTTATCACCACATGTTTTTTGTGTAGGATGTTTTGCCCATATAAATATCTAGTTACTTTTATAGACATTTCTTACAACAACAACTTGAAGTTGAACCTCTCATGGCTCCAAAAGAATGATAAAGAATAAAATATCACCTCTCAGAAATGAGATAAAACTAGAAATTTAGAAATATCAATGTCTCCAAAAATCAAACATCCAAAATAAATCTTGTCAATATCTCTACCATTTGGTAAGGAGAAGATATAAGTTCAAGACAGACATGGAACAGATGTAACGAGAGAAAGTAGAAAGGACAAATTTTCAAAACCGACCCATTTGGGTTTTTAATTGCAAAAAACGACCGGTTTTGAAAATATTTATAAAAACCGACCTGTTTTCAGCCAGAGGTTGAAAACAGGTCGGTTTTTTTAAATTTTTTCGGGAAACTTCACGGGAGTTGAACTCCCGTGAAGTTTTTTCTCATAACAAAACTTCACGGGAGTTCAACTCCCGTGAAGTTTGTGAAAAAAAATTTCAAAAACCGACCCAGTTTCAACCAACTGGGTCGGTTTTTATAATTAAAATTAAAATGGGTCGTTTTTTGCAATTAAAAACCCAAATGGGTTGGTTTTGAAAATTTGTCCAAAGTAGAAATGATATGGCATAGCTGTGACTGAAAACCAAAGTCCAATTTATATTCCTTGTGATAAAAAAGGGTAAATTTCCTACAGGTTCTTTCCATGACAACTTTGAATTCACATGTATTAATCACATTGGAATTAATATCAACTCTTAAAATCAAGAACTTGCCTATTATCAAGTGTTAGATTTGGGGGTGGAAACAAACCTCCGCCGGCGAAGCTCCGACGAGCTCCGACGAGCTTGAAGATGATGCAGGCGAGCGTGGCGATGTAGACAGCGAACCCCCTTTTTTGGTCTGCGTTCGAACCTTCCTTTAGCTCTGCGTTCGAACCCTTCGAACCCTGTGTCACAGCGAACCCGACCTCGGCGTTTTTTCGCCCCCCACCTTTGCGTCAAGCTCATCCGCTGGCGACAGGCTGTCGCCAGCTCTTCCCTCCGCCTATATAATCCCCTTGATGTCCTAGGGTTTTGGGTGGCTGAGCTTCTCCCCCTTTCTCCGATTTTCTCTCTGGCGGCAGCAGCGGAAAACCCCCAAAATCGCAGCAGCGATTTCCCCTTTTTAATCTCAGCTTTCAACAGTGCTTGGAAGGAGATTTAATTAGAGAGAGAGAGGGAATTAAAGAGGATATTTATTGTGGGGTATTTATTCTCAAGTTGAGAATTGAAAGGGTTCATACCCTTTAATTATTAACACTGTAGCTACAGTGTTTCATTTGAGAAATCCCAGTTTAGGGATTTGCTCTTAAATTGTAATTTCTTGTTTGATTAATAAGAAATTATCTGTGTGGCTCCCGAGGACGTAGGCAGTTGCCGAACCTCGTTAAACTTGGTGTACTGTTCTCTATTCTGCGTTTCTGTTGCATTAGGGGTTTTAGCGTTAGAATTCCCAATAACTGGTATCAGAGCGTGAAATGATCTAGAGGAAGTCAGATTCAAGTGGGAGCCATGGCCGCAGATGAAGGAAAAATCAGACTTGAGAAATTTGATG
>BQKN01000044.1:274142-313384 GCA_022839385.1 Asparagus kiusianus
CCATCAGAGCCTTATGGCAAGATCTCTTAACTGCTGTGGAGCTTAAATGGTGACTGTCGCTTCTTCTGATGCTTGAATATAGGGGGATCCATAAAGAGAGATGAAGAGGCAACATAGTGGGCGCCATTGTTGATGTCCTAGGACTCAGCGCGAGATCAGCAGATAATCTCGAATCAACGATGGTACTTAGGGTGGATACGGATGAAGTGCATTCCCTCGTCCCCTCAAGCGACGGATCCCCTATTTTAAGATAAGCAAACTACAAAGTAGGCACGTTAGAGGACTGGAGTTGGGTTCTCCTATGATTCCTCCAATGACCAAGTCAATGTAGAGCTTGAGTGGGGAATCAATAAACTGAATAAGTTCAGAATATGTGGATGATGAGATTAGTTGGTCAGAAATGACGTACCTGCGACCCCTAGTAGGGCTTGAAGATATCCCCCCTCTGATGGGCGATGAGTCCACACACATGCACGCGCACGTGGTGCACACACACACACACAACTGAGAGGGTTAGAAGCGTAACGTTGGCCGAGTCCAAGTGGATAGCTAAATTGATAGATAGCTTTACAAGTGTCGACTACAAAGTGTGATGAGTCACCATTGATTTAACATGATGGTGATTGAGGAGGTATATGGGTGGTGAGTCATGGAGGCTAGTGGTACTAGCCATGATGACGACGGACAACTGTTGGTGTGGAATTCGAGGATAAACCGCCTTTTGACTCAGCTCTACAAGCTGAACGATAAGTACTGTTTTTTTTGTCGGCCTCACAAGTTGTCAACCTGACTTTGAGTGAATGAAGGGGGTTGACTCGGATGACGAGGTCGACTGAGAGTTTAACTTGACTTGGCCTGGCTCGGGAAGAGTCGAGTGCTCAGGTTGACCAAGTCGCACCTGGCGGGGGTGAACTGATCAATGCTAGATTAACACTAATATGGGACACGTGTTGGCTTCAAGAGGAAGATTAACACTTAGTAGATTATCGCCGCAACACCCTTATAGTTTAGAAAAATATTATATGTTAATGGAATAATTGCACTTAAATGTCCTATAATTTCCTCTAGCACTTATATACCCTTAACTTTTTTGAGGCACTTAAATATCCTAGAGTTTTTAAAACTTGCACTTATATCCCCTCAATTGTTTTTGGTAGCACTTATATAAGCTAAAGCTTTTAAAACTTACACTTAAAAACCCTAAAGTTTCTAAATTTAAACTTAAGAAGTTTCTAAAACTTGCATTTAAATATCCTCATTTATGCAAAGGCTAGATTTTCCCCTCAAAAAATTCTCAATGATGCTCACATGCGAACATTAATTTTAGAATAATTTAACTCTTAATATTTATCAATTTTAATGTTAGACAAATCACGTCTTATTTTATAACATGTTATGGTAATTCAAACAATAAATGTAAAAAAAAAATCTAAAATTAGTGTCTGACTGCTACATGAGAACTTTTTGGTTGAAATTTCCGTATTTGCATAGTTGGGGGTGTTTAAGTGCAATTTAAAAAACTTTAGGGCATTTAAATGCATGTTTAAGAATTTTAGGGCATATAAGCATTGCTAAAAATAAGTGAGGATATATAAGTGCAAGTTCCAAGAACTTTATTAGGGTATATAAGTGTTACAAAAGGGTAATTGATGGTATAAAAGTGCAAAGTAGGTAACATAAAGTGTTAAATGTAAATACTAATACATATATATTTTTTTTGGTAATTCAAGAGGGGGCCAGGGCCCTGTTAGGCCCTCTATGGCTCCGCTCCTGGCTCAAATCATTGAAATTGCCAATGTATCCCCAGATTCTTACATTGTGTTAAAGTTAGTCCCTCTAATCAATTATAGAAGTAGGAATTAGAAGGTAGTTAGTCACTCAAATCATCAAAATTTCTATTAGGTCTCCCAATTCTAATTAATTCTTTCAATTTAATCCCTTTAGTTGCTAAATTCTACCATTTATTTGAGAAACAAATTTAAGGATAGCTTAAGAATTGGGATACTTTATAGAAATGTCAATAATTTGGAAACTAATTTAAAAATAGCTTAAGAATTGAGGGAATGACAAAAAAATTCAATGATTTGAGGGACCATACAAAATAAAGATGATTTAAGGGACACACCCATTTTGAGAGTTGATTATTCACTTTAAATGATTTATCCCCATTAATTTTTAGCTCACCCACTTCGTAAAATCTTACTAGTTTTTACTTTTGAATACAAAATTTTACCTCCAATTTAATTTAAGCCAATATGCTCTCTCATATAAAGAATTTTTTTGACTATAAGTCCAAAGTTTCACCTCTTTTTGTGCACTTCAAAAGAGGGATTTTTCCCATAAACCCAAAACTTTTACCCATGTTTACTTATTAAACAGCTACAAGCTTCAAAAATACTTAAGCTATCATGCTTTTCTTTTCTTGTCGCACAAATTTCTCAACGTGTCAACCGTTTTTTTTTTTTTTCTGCCAATAAACTCAAAGTTTTACCCTTGATTTGTTTTATTTAAAACTTAACCAGTTTCAAAAATAATTCCGTGCATGTAAGCCAAAGTTTGTCCCCCATTTAGTCTCAGGCTCGCTCACTTTCAAATCAAGTGATAGACACAAAACACTCCATCAACTTAATTTCAACCTCACTTTGCGTTTTAACAGTTTGATATTCGTTGGTGTAACTCGCTACAATTTTTTAAATGATTAGACGCATGACGTATCATTAAACTAAAATGTTTAAATTTAAATAACTATTTTTTTCTTTTTTTTTTAGTTTTTCCACACTAAACGCCGCGGCGTCACATTTGCTGGCTAGTGAAAAATGCCAAACTGATACAGGGGCGAGGAAAGTAACTTTTTTGCTTGCTGCCTAACTAGCGACGCGGATAAGATCTACCCCAGTCAAAAGCGATCAGGCGTCCAAAAGCACGCAGTACGAGTTGGTGCCGTCCCCTTTATTAAGCGCAAACAAATCCAAATCAATTGCCCGCATTAAACCAACAAGCAGTATTTTAACATAACATTACATTACAATTAGCGCAGCCACCCCCTCGGGCAAAACGCCAGTCTCGTAGAGGGGTCCCCACCAGCGACGCGACTCCACGAACCCACCCAAGCTCTCACCAAACAACGAACCACCGGCAGAAGCTCCCGTGTCCCCGTGGGCCCCCCTGCTCTTGGGTGCTGTTTTGTGGGTGCCGCCCCGTGCTGTCTGTCCCCCACTGTGTGAGAAGCGTGAGGGGGGGGGGAACTGTATTTGCTGGTGCTTCGGAGCCTGCCCAGTGCCCACCATTATTTTCCCCCCGCCCCCACTCTCTATTCTTCTTCTGTGTTTCTGTCTTTCTCTCTCGGGAAACAATAATTCGCATCCCTCGGACCCTCTCTCAACCTCTCCCCGCGAACCTCTTACGCCTGTGTCCGTACAGCCTGGTGAAGGTACAGCAGTTCCCCTTCTCTTGCTTCTTCTATATATATATGCTGTACTTTACTGGATCTTCTCTATGATCGTCGTTTCTGTGCTCTTGGGGTCTTGTTCTTTTCCGGTAAAATTGGGATTTGGGGTTTCTTTTCTTAGCTCTTAAGCTGCTGCTTTGATGATAAAGGCTCGGTTGTGCGGGCTGATTACGAGGGCTAAATTGTAATTTGGGGGGGTTGAAGGGCACCGCGTAGGTGGTGTCCGCTCCGTTTTATGGCGTTGGTGGGGGGTTTAGAATTAGAAGATGTTATTGGAGGCTTTGTGCGTAGAAAGGTGAAGAGAGAAGGTTTTTTTTTTTTTTTTTTTGGGACTTTAATAGAAAGACGAGACACAAAATAGTTAAGTTCCATATTTGGGACCCAAATTTTGGATGGATAATGTACGTTGACCGAGTGGGAGGGGGGCTTGGGCTTGTTTGTAGATACATTATAGCGTACTTATTGGAAGGATAGTTACAATCAACCATGGACTGCATTTCGAACATGTCCAATACATATAAGGTGGCTGATAATGACCACAATTATGCCTAGATTTCCTTAGTATGCCCCAAATCTGGGTTTCCTGTCCTCGGATAAAGTTCCATCTTAGTCTCTGAGAGCCCTGAGGTATTCTCAATAGTGTTGTCAGAGCTAAGGTTGTCGTCCACTAAGAGTTGGTCAAAACCCAACGAGTACGGAGGTGATTCCAATAATTCCAGGTTTGGAATAAATTGGAAAGAAGATTTTCCTCCCCTTGACACTACAAATTTAGGCTCTTGACGTAATCGCTTTCTAGTGGGCTTCACGACAAGCTGCTGTTATTAAACTTTCCTATAATGCGCCGAGCTTCCTGATAATGTATATAATTCCTGTAGCTCGACTCGATCTGTTGGCTATATCATTTCTCTTAATTTTGAATCACTTTGCTTGCAGTACATGGCATTACTATAGCTTTAGTGGGGGGATCACTGTCTTTCTGTTGCACATTCGTTTTTGTGGGAAATTCCCATATAACTTGTTTCTTTTCCTTTGTGTTTCACTATTATTTATTTGTGATGTATATTTCTTGATGAGGAGATGCTACTTTTCCAGATAATGGCTAGCTTCGCAGAAGTTAGATAGTCTCGTACAATCTAAGAAGTGAAAATCATCATAAAGAAAGATGGAGATTGTGTATAGACTGTGTTTAGTGATTCCTTTACTGTCCGTTGTTTTATCTGATTGGCAAGGTATGTTTATTTCTCCTCCTCAATCCATTCTTTTTGTGTATCAATATATCATATCTGTCATATTTTTCATGTTATGCTTTTTTCGTATTACAAATCTTGCTAGTTTTATGGCTCGTGAAATACACAAAATGATACATTAGAGCTTGCTATGTGGATGCCTTAATTAGAAAGTAGGCCTCAATTAGATGCTCTTTATCAATTCCGTGCAGCTTAATATGTTTAGCCCTTGGGAGGATACTGTAGATTAATGCCTTCTTCAATTGCTTATGAAGAGTGATTAATTGTTGCTAATCAATACATAATATTAAGTGCCACTCTATGTTGCATGGGTGCGGGTGCGGACACGGATACGGGTGTGGATACGAGACACGGTAAATTTGTAAAATGTAGGATACGGGGACGCTTCTCTATATATACTTATCGAAATTAATAATATATATGTGATCAAATATTGTTTTTTTATTACATATCATGAGAACTAAAGACCGTATACCTTTTTTTATGTTTTTTTATTGAGTAGATTATAAATTAAAAACTACTCACTTTTGGACTAGATATCCAAATCATCGTTTAAAATTATACTTATGAACATGATATGTGCTGAAATGAACCTAATATGAGTCCAACAAGTTGCAAAAATTTGATGTGAAGTGTAACGTATACATCCAAGAAGTGTACTACGAGTGTTTTAAACTAAAACATGTATTGTCTAATTCGGCACATGTCTACATAAATGTATGTATATACTCAAGAGTCAAGAAGTGTCCAAGGAGTGTCTGAACGGACACGGAAACGGATACAAGAGCCAAGGTGAAGTATCAGGGTAATGAACGAGCCACTATAACCCCCTCTAACCAAGGTTTTAAATTTTGAATGTCAGGTTCATGTCGGACGGCTAAAATTCACGTCGGATAGCGAAAATCGGGGATATGTCGAGGGATATAAAAAAATATTGGATTGTCATATCGGATGGTGTGCATATGTGCAATATAATATCATAAATAAAATCTAAATATACTTAAATTCTATTATCTAAACATATAAAAAAGTAAATAACTTGTGATGCTTAAGGTTGATGCTGAAGGAAAAAGGTGAGAACAGAGAAGCCCGATGTTGGCGGTTAAGGAGAGAGAATGTCGCCCGACATGGATGTCGAAGGAACAATTCGGAGAATAGACCAATGAGATGTTGGAGGAGAGAGAATAGGAGTGACGGATATGACATTGGTCCTTTTTTTCTCCTAACTGATCGAATTTTGTCTTTGGAAGCATATTAAGTCAATCAGGAATTTAAACCCAAACCTGATTAGATAAACATAACAAAAAGTTAATTTTTTAAATTGAAAAATCGGCCGATATGGCCGACATGTCCCCGATATATTTGGCCAACATATCCGACATGCCCCCCACCATATCTGACCTGAACCCTAAAAATACAATACGCGTTGTAAAGCTCCATATTGTATCGGTTGGTCTCTAGATTCATCATGTCAGTCGACATGTCAGACATGGCAACCGACATTTAAAACACTGCCACTAATCCCCACCCACCCACATGAACACTAAATTAACACATACACGTCTGCTGATGCACACACCTACATAAGAGGAGAGAACTCAAAACACCCACAAAAGAAAAAGGAAGGAAGAGGAGCTTATATGATTTCTTAGCCTTTTAATATCAATTACTGCTCATTTGTTATCATCTCATGAAAGCCGCATGCTACTTTTGATATGCTCATAGGTTACCCAATGTTTCTACTTTTTGTTTCTTGAGCTAGGTCACCCAAGATAGTACTCCCATTGTTTTCTACTTTTTGTTTTTTGAGCTAGGTCACCTAAGATGGGGAAGGATTAGGCATGATTGACACCTAAATGTTGATAAGAATTTGAGGAGTATCATTCCTACGATTAAAATAAATCCATACTCCTAAATATACATTTAGGAGTACCAATGGCACAAAAAGTAAATGATCACCACACTTATAGTCTCGGTGTCCCGCTTAATTTGGTGTAGTCGGTTACATGATTTACCACCGTCAATTTTGTAATTAATTCCTCTTTTAGGGGTAGATAAAAAGCTTGTTGTCATCTTTCTTTTTCCTCTAGCCCTCAATTCCTCCCTCCATGCACATGATTCGATGGTGAGCTGTCTCTGTCAAGGGATGGTCTTCGTTGACGACGCTTGGTAGCAGAGGCGGTGGACTCGTTTATGTTGTTGACGGTTGTAGGGTCTTGAATTAAGGGGATTGGGTTTTGTAGACAGTCCAGAGTTGTAAAACATTGGTTCGAGAGATCGAAGAAGAAGATGGTTGTAAAACATTGGTTTGAGAGATCGAAGAAGAAGATGCTAGCAATACTTAGGATGTTACGCTTTAAATAAAATTAATAAAGTTTATATAAAAGCCTATCTTTGGACCACCGAAGCAAGACTCTTAAAATAATCCAGTTCAATTCACCAAGCTAGGTGAATAAGGAGCACTCAAGAAAAACTACCAATTGTTTTCTAATTTTAGTCTGGTTCCACTGCAATCATTTACATTGCTTGTTTGTTATATCTTTTTTTCTCTCTTTAATGTGTAATTTGCTGAATACTATCAGATCTTAATTTTCAAGCATACTCATATTATGTTTTAGAGAAGACCGACATGTCTCTGTTCATAAAGATGACTTAGGATATGTAATCTTTCAGGAGATGCATTGTACGACATGAAAATTAAACTGAATGCCACTGGAAATCAGCTGTCTGACTGGAATCAAAATCAAGTCAATCCATGTACATGGAATTCTGTTATCTGTGATGGAAGCAACAATGTCATTCAAGTGTGAGTTGATAATTTTCCCATTTTATGCTGCTTATAAGTGTGTCATTGTTTATGAAATGAATCATTAGTCATAACCAATTTCACTTGCTTTTGTGAATTCTTAAAACTGTACAATTTTGATAAATATATGTTTCTATCCTTACTTGTTGTAGAACACTGCCTTCCATGGGGTTTAATGGAATCTTGTCACCAAGAATTGGACAGCTGCAGTATCTCAATGTTTTGTAAGTAACACAACAGTCACAACTTTCTCGTTCTTGAGTTATCCTAATACTAAAGTATGAAAATAATGTATTTAATTGTTTCCATCTGATAAAACTGACTGTTCTGTACTCTTTAAAAATAGCCCTATGGTTCAATGTCTCTTTGGCTTTTGAAAAGTTGATTATCCGTATCTGTCAGTCAGTTTTTGATATTGGTCCTTCATTTTTAACTGAAGTATATAAGGCTCTTACCACATGTTGGTTTAGAGGGCTTAAACAACGATAGTTCTTTTATCTTCTTATGTAAACAATAATTAACCTTCTGTTAGTCTTGATAATTTCTATACTCTGTCTTTGTTAAGAGGCTCCACTAGATTGTTCCTGTAAGCTATCTCATGTTTTGACATCCTGCCTTTCTTATGTATTTATTCTTATCCCTTCCTATCCCAACCTGTTGTATCTCATTGTTTTTAAGATTTGAGATTCCAATAGTCCTCAATAGTTGTTGGGTTATACACACATCAGACTCCTAGGCTTTTATCTATAATACCCAGAAAAACAATTGTTTATATATACTAATTTGCCAAGGATCAGTGGCGACAGTTGACCCTAAAAACTAGGGTTTCATATTAACTGAATTAATCGCAATCAGTGTACTCTGCTATGATAGTATCTCTACAAATACTACTAATACTATAAGACCAGTCTACCCTTCTATGCTAATACTAATTACATTGACACCCCCCTTCAAACTCATGGTGTAAGCATAACGAGTTTGTCACTGAGAAACTGAAATCGCTTTACTGTAGTAGACTTGGTAAACAAGTCTGCTAACTGAAGGGAGGACTGCAGGTATGAAAGAGAAATAGTGCCTTTTTAAGAGTAGTGTCAAACAAAGTGGCAATCAATCTCAATATGCTTTGTTCTCTTGTGAAACATGGCATTATGTGCAATCTGAATGGCGCTCTTGTTATCACAATACATAGGTGTAGGACTGTCTAAAACTACACCTATATCACCAAGGAGCCATCATAGCCAAACAATTTCTGATGTAGTAGATGCCGTAGCTCGATACTTTGCTTCTGTTGTAGAACGAGCAACAACATCTGACTTCTTGCTCTTCCATGATGTGAAAGAATAACCCGGAAAAAATGCTCCAAACAGTAGTAGATTTCCTATCCTTCCCATCCCTCGTCCAGTCAGAAACAGAGTATGCTCAAAGAGGAAGAGAAGATGAAGTTGGGAACACTAGACTGTGATGTAATGTTCCATGTAAATAGCATAGGATCCTAAGTACAACAACTCAATGTACTTATCTAGGAGCATACATAAATTGACTGACCACATGAACAGGATACTGAATGTCTGGACGAGTAAAGGTAAGTTATACCAAGGAACCAATAACTTCACGATATCGAGTAGGATCATCTAAAGGGACGCACATCAGTAGGAGAAAGCTCCATAGTGGGTTGAAGGGGACTCTCAGCAGGCTCAATATTAGTCAGGAGTAGCCCATACAAATATATCTAGTATATACTTATACTGTGATAGTAAATAACCGCGAGGAGAAGACCACCTCAATTCCAAGAAAGTAGCGAAGGTGTCCTAGAGCTTTCATATCAAAAATAGAATGTAATTGTTTCTTAACCAAACCATATCAATGCCGGAAGAATCATCTCACCTGTAATAATCATGTCATCAACATACAACAACGATAGAATATGTCTATGGGAGGAGTGACACATGAATAATGTAGGATCATATGTCGAGCTTGAAATCCCAAGAGTGAGCAGAGATGTACTAAATATCTCAAATAAAACATGTGGTGCCTGTGTAAGTCCATATTCTTGTGAAAATCCCTTAGCCACATGCCTTGCCTCATAGCGGTCAAGGGAGCCATCAGCTTTGGCCTTGATCTTGTTCACCCATTTACAATTAATCGCATTTTTGTCAGGTGGGAGTGGAACCAAATCCCAAGTGCCGGTATTATGCAAAGCATCAAGCTCATCCTGCATAGTTTTTTGCCAATTTGGATCTGCAGAAGCTTCCTTATAGGATCTGGGCTTAACATGTGAATGAATAGTAGATAGAAAATTGATAAATGGATCTGAATAAAAAGAGGACAAATTAGAGTATCTAGGAGGACGACAATTATGAGAAGTACTCGTCTGGAGGACTCAAAAGGGTGCGGATGAGTCAGAGGGTGCTATGGAATCCACTGGCAAGGGTAGATCAGAAATAGGCTCAATAGATGCAAGTGATGCATGTACTGGAGCAATATCAATAGAAGTTGCACGTGTTGTAGCATTCTTTTTCTTGCGGCTGTAAACAAGAGGAAAACTAGGTACACCTGAAGACTCGTGATGAGGTAAATTCTGAACGTCAACTACATGTGAAAAATGCTCTGAGAGATCCCCTTCTGGAAAAGGATCAATATAAATAAGATCAGATTTCTGAGGTTTCATTTCAGAAATTTGAAAATATGGAACCACATGACGAAAAACATACAATCTTTGAGTTACAGGATTATAGGGATTATAGTAATGATAGCCTTTTTGACCTATTCTATATCCTGGGAAAACGCAGATGTGTACGGGAAGATAACTTTGTACATTCAACTGCAGGCAATAAGACAAAACATGCACATCTAAAGACTCTTAAAATATGTATAATCAGGACGTTGGCCAAAAAGATGCTCAAAAGGAGAGACCCTAAATTTAAGACAAGATGGAATGCGATTAATCAAATGCGATGTAGTAAGAATAGCCTCACCCCAAAACATAGAAGGGACATCTGCAGATAGCAATGATGAGCGAGAAGTCTCAACTAAATGGCGATGCTTACGCTCAGCAACACCATTTTATTGAGGTGTATGAGAACAAAATGTCTGATGAATTGTACCCTCATGTGCAAGAACATTATGAAAAGTCTTGGACATATATTCACCACCCGAATAAAAACGAAAAACTTTGATGTGCTTACCAAATTGTGTTTTAACCATAGCAATAAACTCAGAATATATAGAAAGGAAATACATATCGTGAATACCCAAGTAAAACGAGTAAAATCATCCACAATAATCATGTAATATCAGGAACCTTCTTTAGTAGCTAAAGGTGCAGGTCCCCACACATTAGAATAAACTAACTCAAAAGAATCTGTGGATAAAGAATCACTTTTATTAAAAATTAAAGCAGTTTGCTTGGAGAGTTTGCATCCACTACATATAGAAATATCACGAGATTCCATAAGACCTAATGCACCAGTGGAGACTATGTACTGTAATCTAGATTGAGACACATGTCCTAAACGAGAATGCCATAAATAAAACAATGAAGACTCATAACTAAGACGAAATGAGGACAAATCTGGGGAAGACGTCATAGCAGCCGTAACAGATACATGAAGATGCTCTAACTCAACTATTTCCAAACAATTTTTCCTTGCAAAAAATGTGTCATAACATAACACCAATATGCATAATTATTCCCATTCAAGCAGACACTCATGCAGTGCAAATCGTCAAATTTATTAGTAGACATCGTGATGATGTTTCAAGTGCCGATTAAAAGACTTTCCTTATGTTTCCCGCAATTGCAGTGCAAAATCAGATTTTGGTGATGATGTAGATCAGATTCTTACCCCCAATTGAAGCAGTGACAGCAAGAATTATGATTTGAACAATGCAAATTTTGATGATCAGAAAATAAGTGTTTCTGGTTGGTATCGACATCAGAGATCTGATCGAATAAGAGGGAAGAAAGCAAATGAGGGATTCAGATCTCGAATGAAGTGGTTGGAATCGGAATTAGAAATCTGCTTGAACGAGGGTCGAGAGGGAACAAGAGTTGAGAGGAAAACTGGTTAGAGTTTAGTCAAAGTTGGAGTCAAAATTAGAGACTGAGTCGAGGTCGAAGGTGGAGGCGTCTGCTCAACCTAGCTTTGATACCATGAAAACTAGGGTTTCATATTAACTAAATTAATCTTAATCAGAGTACAATCTACTATGATAATATCTCTACAAATACTACTAATACTATAATGACCAGTCTACCCTTTGATATTGATACTGCTTGCATTAACAGACCCCACTGCTCCCTTGCTAGATTCGCCTCTAATAGGTAGTCTTCTTCAATTTACACACTTTTTCTTTCCTTTATCCTGAAGAAAATCCTGGTGGCACGTATATATAAAATCTACAAGAAGCCCATCTAGAAGTATAGTTTAACATCCACTGGATGTATTCTCCTATTCTCGTTTGCTTCACTTAGCAGCAATACACTGACTGTATTCATCTTGGGCACTGACACAAAGGTTTCCTTCTATATGGTATCATCTTGTTCTATGTGAAGCCTTTCAAAAGTAGTCTACCTTACTTGATGATGCAAAACTTGTTACGTTGAACCAACTATTTTCATTTAGATAAATCAACAATGTCTATAGTCCCATTTTGAATTAGTTCCATCTTCTCTTCATCCATCTCATTTGTCCTCTTTGGATCAGTGACTGCTTTAGAAAAATAAGAACATGAGTAGAAGAAATGAACAATAAGGAAGCATGATAGGATGCAAACATGAACTTAGGAAACAAAATCAAATACAAGAACCTAAGTTTACGTTGAACTTTGTAGAGAGCCCTACACAAAAATTAACAGTCTTGAGAAGTTAATATAATGTTGGGATTTGGATTCGAGGGCTCTAATTGAGATGGCGGTGGTTTTACTAATTGAAGTATTTTTCTACTTGCATCTGGAGTAAACCTATACGTTAGTGTTTTTCTTAGTAGTTGGGCCCTAACAAGGTTAACACCTTTATTAGTTTCTGGTATACAAGATGAGCCACCGGAATCAGAGTCAAGAATGAGAGTTTATAAAGCAGCAAATGAAGTTGAAATTTGATAAGGTAATTTTCCATGGAAATATATCCGAAGTGAAGTATTAGTTTGAGAAAAATGATTTATGGTAAAAAAGGTGATTTTTTAGAACTATATATTTTTTAGAAATATATGTATGTATGTATGTATGCATGTATGTATGCAACTTTTTTGGATGACAAAATAACCAAGACATCCCACAGACAGCTTTTGCATCAAGTTTATCATGTGAAGGTCAGAGTTCCGAATAAACTATAAGCACCCAACACATGAAGAGTCACCATGAAGGAGATAGTGTAAATGCATTAAGGAGGAAGGAAAAAAACGGGAAATTAGGTGACATCCGATTTATAAGGTACGTTACTACTGTAATAGCAAGTGAACAATACGCCTTCCAAATATAGGTAGATAGCATAATGCCGCAAACAACCTCAAGCAAATGTCTGTTTTTCTTCAACTCGGTAAATGAGAATAATCATATGCGAAACCGATCAACCTGGTTTTAAGTAATGGCGAAAGGCCGATATGGATTAGCTAAGACCGTACACATCAACTAACATCGATTCAATTTGGCTAACATTTGTACATGTCGACCAACATCAATACATATGAGCTGTTTAGAGTTTTAGTATGTCAATCCGATTAAGCCGAAACGAGTCAATAACTTTGATATAGATTCATAGACTAATAACTAGTGTTATATTAGAGATATTAGCAGGACATCAGTGAATACAAAGGTTGTTATTAATTTTCTTTACATGTTTGATACTTACCGATCTGAAGCTATCAAAACCTGAGGTTTGAAATACCAAAAGTTGATTTGATGGTGTTATATTGGAAAAAAGATAAAAGAGAAATCAGTGATACAATGATTACAATGATTAAATTAACTCATCATATACAATGGCACATGCAATATGAAACTGTTGAAACCACCAACTCTCTCGATACCAAAACTAATAAAGACAAACTAGAACATAGTCCAATACCAAGATATTTTTAACCTTGGTGATAACTATTGAAAATGATCTTTAAAGAGAGAAGGCCTGAAACATCTGAGTGAATCACACTCAATTTAAGTGCCTCCTTTTTGAAGGAAAAAAGTTCGAGAATCTTTAACATGGTGATGAATTTCATACGTCAAATATTGAATAGAGACACACATTTAACAATCTAGGGATTATTTAACAAAGAAAAAGAACGGTGATCTAGTCTGAAATGCCAAAGACTAATTTCAGCAAATCATTTTCTTATGTCAATCACAAGTATTAGATATAAATGCCACAAGTTGTCTAATACTAGGAAATAGAAGAAAAAGAATTATTAGCTGCTCTTAACTTGATCTTTTACAAATTGGAGACTTAAGGTAGACAAAAGAGAAGAGTTATGCATCATATGACTAAAAGTCAAGTTTAGTGTTATCAAAATACAAGGCACAATGCAGGGCGCAAAACCAGTTTACGTGCACATGCGCAATGCGATGCGCGCTCCCAAGTGAAGCGAGGCGCATTATACAGAATTTTTCAGGATATACAAACATGCATAAAGAAAGTTGTGGTCATGAAACTTCACATAAAAAAGATGTCAATGACTCAAAATAAATAATATGAATTACCAAAGTCATAAATAGTGTTTTCGTCATAATACTAACACACTCAAATAGTTCACTAATATCGATGAAAATTAAGTAGTCTATTAAAACAAAGTAAATAAGTAGCAAGATAATAGTCTAATGACTCTAATCATCCTCTTCAATATCATCATCCCCTTCAAGGGGAATATCCTCCTCAGTTTCCTCTTCTTCGTTAAACTATTCTTCATTTTTCGACTCCGAAACCGGTTCCCTCCTCGATGATGAACCACCACCACTCGAAGATCCTTGCCCCTACTTGTCGACCTTAAATATCTAGCATCATCCTCACCAGCTCATATTGCATCTCCTACAATACCAAATGTAAGGTCATCCTCGCCCTCGACCAAGTCATTTTCTGCATTGTCAACTTCACCAAATTTCCCAGCAACCACTCGTTGCTTTCATCTATATCAGACAACTTGATCAGATCAATGACATCTCTATAGTCAAGTCTCTCCTTCAAAACTTGGTTGTACTTGCAGTATACAAGATCTTGCATCCTTTTATGATCCAATCTATTCCTCTTCTTGTTGTGTATATGTAGTTCATACAAAGTAGTTAATTGAATATACTATATCTTTAAAAGGTATGAATCAATTTTGTTGTATTAAAAGAAACTTAACATACTTGCTCAAAAGTACTCCAATTTCTTTCACAACCTTAGGAGCTACAAGTCAAGCTGACTCTTACAACAAGCTTTGGCAACTCTGGAGCTGATGCACTGTAAGACTCCCACAAATCAGCTGTCAATATAGATTATTAGATAGTGTTAGCAGCGTATTTTTATTTCCTATAGAACACGTGATAAATTGAAGAATAGGTTATTGACATTTATCTGGAGACTTCTTTTTTCGGTTTCTCTTGGCTATATCCATACCAAAAAGATCTTCGATATTTCTGTGTATATCTAGTTGTTTATCAACCTTGTCTTGCTCATTAATGGACACCATCTTCTCAATGACTTGATAAAGGATTTTCATAACCTCATTATCCCCTTGTATATTAGGGTGATCATAGAAAAATACAGGATTAACGTAATATCCTGCCGCGTGCAAAGACTGATGAAGTTGATCTTGCCACCTCTTATTAATGATCTAAAAAACAAGTGCATATTTTGTTGCATCATCATTAAAGGCTCTTGCAATAGCCTCCTTCGATCTATCCATCGCCTCATAAATATAACACATAACAAGCCTCTTCTCATTGTCAACAAGCTTCAAAACATGAACTAGAGGAGCTGTAAGCTTAATATACGAACAATATTGTTTCAGAAAGAAGGCATGTGAACTATCCTCTCAGCTGATTTGCTCTTTGGATCTCTTGCCTATTTACTTTGTTACCATTTCTCTAAGTTGAACATCTTCCTGAGATTGCTTTTTTACTTGTGGATGTTAGACAAAGTCATAAAGGAAGTTACAAATCGTGTCATTGCCGGTTGGAGGAGCTCTTTGTAGTTAGTCTGGCCTCTCATCAATTTTAAAACCCACCCATGTGAGTAGATGAATCCTGTCAGCTCCATAGCTCGACTCAAGGTCGACTTCACAGATGGTAATTTGTCAATATCCTTCAGCATAAGATTGATAAAATGAGCAGCACATGGGGTCCAATATAAATGATGATATTTAGCCTCCAACAATTTTCTTATATCAAAATTAAAATCATGATCAGAATTGAATATCATGCATAATAAATTACTTACAATGAAAATGAACTTAATATCTAAAATTTTACATGCTAGGTTGAGACTAGAATGATTACTTATAACAACCTGCACAACATTCTGAGGTCCTATTAGCTTAATCTACTCATCAAATATTTGATACATTCTTTCACTCGTCTTAATCTCCTCGGAAGCATCAATAGAAGAAAGAAATACTGTATAAAGAGGAGAATTTGTGAGAAAATTGAACAATGACCTATCCTTCCAGTCACTTTGACCATCTGACATGAAAGAACAACCTTTGGTGACCACACCTCTTTATGAGGTTTCAGAAAATCTTCGGTGTATTTTTTTCTCCTTAAGCAAAGTCTCACTTAAATGGTGGAATGTCTGATGTGGCAAGTTAGGCCCAAAAGCTCCCACAGACTTCAACATAATTCTGAATGACCTAAGTCGTGCTGCATTAAAGGAAATATCGGCTTAATATCACCAACAAGCAATGTCTTTGTGCACTTTAGCTATTGCATCTTTGTTGAGGCTTTCATCAAGACACGTTTGCCTCAACTTACGTCTTCTATCATCCTTAGCGACCTCTAGCGCTAGATCAAAGGTGAGAAATGCATTTATCGGCCCCTTCCTCTTTGTTGAAGATCCCCACACTATTCAAGCCTAAACTTCCCTTCCTCTTGCTGTTATGGAAGATGATCTACGAGTAGGAGTCAATGGACCTTTCCCCTTGTCTCTAGTTGCTTGTAGTTATTCCTTTTCAAGCTCCTCATCTTCATCGATCTCTACCATATTTTCATCTCCAAGTTTTGGAAGGTAATCATCCATAGCTTGTTGTCTTTTGGCACTCTCTTGCCTTTCTTCATACTCTTTTAGCTCTTAAAGTACATCAGGAGGGGCTTTTTGACAAAGGGAAACATTTTGCGTTTCTTGTTTGCCCTAATAAGATACTCCTTTTGTCTTGATATACCGTCATTTGTGATCTTATTACAAAAGATGCACTTGTACTTGTTGGCATTCCTTCATCCATAAGTGAAGTGTATTTCCACGTAGGGTCCTGTCTTCTCCCACTACCTGCCAATGAAAACATACCTAATACCTACACAAAAACACATAAATTAACAACTATACTACGTAAGTACATAGATTTAGGGAATCACACTTCTACTTTAATTTTTATTATTTCATAATCATACAAATTATACATAATCATATTAGTGTATTGCATCAGTGGCAATTACATCACTAACAATTACATTGCTCATTTGCTATTTACATATTACAAAAGGAAAATTGGCTACGACGGCTAGTAGCAACAATATTCATGAGTCCCAAAACAATGCTAAATGAACAATTTAGCAACAAATATCTAATAAATCATATTAGTCTCAAAACAATGTTCAATGAACAATATAGCAACAAATATCTAATAATGAACCAAATCTTCGGACTGTTACTGTAGCAGAAACAGTACTCTTATTGTAGTAGCAACAGTACTATTACTGCAGCAGCAACAGCAACAGTAGGGCAGTCGGTTCAAAAGAAAAAGAAAGAAAAAAGAAAAAGAATTAGAAGAGAAAGGAGCTGTAGCAGTGAATTAGGGGGAAAAGAAAATAAAGAAAAAAAAAACGGATAAGAAGAAGAAGAACTGAGGAAGGAGAAGAAGAAAGAGAGACTGACCTTGGCCCCGTTGCCATGCGTTGTTGCTCCGACCTTCTGCAGTGTTGTTGTTGCCGGCCTTTTGTAAAAGTGAGAGGAAGCAGTGGAAAAAAGAAACCCTAACTCTAGTTGACCAGATTAGGTGAGGTAAGTCTAGTAGGAATTGGGTCTAGACCCGATAACCCGCTATTTCTAAATTAAAAAAACCTATTAACCCGCTATTTCTCAAGCGCGCGCCCCACGCAATGTGCGAGGCGCTTGAGGGCCGCTCTCAGGCGCGCGCCTGAGGTAAGCACAACACCCCGCACATGATGCGGGACGCTGTGCTTGCGCGCCGCAGTGCATCGCGCCTCAGATCGCCTCTAATAACTCAAATCGCCTTTAATAACACTGGTCGAGTTGAGCATCCAAGAGTGCTGGTAATTTTGGACACCCATGTGAATAGCAGGGCATATCTGAGTGCGCAAGAGCTGTGGATGAAGCTGATTCATCCAATTAATTCAATAGTTAACAAATTCCATCACGTTTAAGTAATATATTCAGTAGACTATGCTGTGACTTTAGAAGTTGACAAATGTTGGTCAAGCGCAACAGTTACAAATCTGACCTTTGAGATGGTACAATGCAGTATGGACTAGTTTGGGCCTTATTATAGATTTGTTATCGTCACTACCATTCATCAATTTTAGTGAGCGACGTTATTTTCTCTCTCTCAGGAGATACTCTGGTAAATCTTCTGGTAAATCTTGCCTTTCCTGAGCGTATACGTCCATTATCCTTATCACCAGTCGTCTCTCTGTCCGCTAGAACTATATCCATTTCATTTGTGGGAACTAAAGATAGTGCCAAAGACTATTGGTCAGGAGCCACTTACTATATTCCTCAAGATTTGAGAGTAGATGTTGAAGAGCAAAGAGAGATCATCTTTCCCAGAATTAGTCCATGTTCAATTCATACTCTAATTTAATCCCTCCAGAGAATCAAAAAATATGATTCTTCTGCAGTTGCTTTTGATGCTGTTGGACACCAGGTGCACACTTCCATTCCGGCAACTGAGAGTGGTTCAACTCCTGCCTCCTGCCATAGGCGTTGGGTTGTAGAAAAATAAAAGGCAACACTCTGATACCCTTAATGAAGATTATAAAACTTCCGGTGGATCTAGTGAACAGGAGTCAAACTTCTAGATTCTGCATCTCATTATTTCTCTTTCCCATTCTCTGAGAGTTTGACTAATAGAAGAAATCATTTTTCCCGACAACAAAAACTCCGTCATTGCGTTCTCTTGTTCTCGATTCACGTTCTTCAGATTATCTTTAAACTCCAATTTCCTAATCTTCCTTAAATGACATTTCTTTTGGACAAATATACATCCACGCTGAATGAGACCTCTCAAAATAACTTTCATTGTCTAACTTAATAGAAGTGACTTGGAGGTTAGAATGTTTACTCCATGGAATAGCCTGAACACACACATCACTCACCAGATTAACAGATTTGTTGATATTTCTTTAACTCAAAAGCTCATTTCAGCTTATACAAGGTGTCTAGTTCCTGGAAATATTCAGGTTATCTTTTTTTATTAAAAAATGGAAAAGAAAAATGTTTCTCTCATGAATTGAGGCTAACCATCTGCAGGTAATTTATTCCATTGCATAAATTTATGCAGATCTTTGCCTGGTAACAAAATAACTGGTGAAATTCCAAAACAGTTCGGGAATTTGTCAAGCTTGACAAGTTTGATCTTGGAAAATAATCAATTAACTGGAGAGATTCCAAGTTCTCTCGGGAACCTCACTAAGCTTCAAATTTTGTAAGTTGGATCATATGTCTACCTTCTATATTAATATATAAAATTTAAGCCCACCTGATTCTTAATCTGAAACTGTGATTTGGTGGTTGCATAAGCAGGATTCTGAGTGAAAATAATCTCAATGGAAATATTCCTGATTCTCTTTCAAATCTTTCAAGCTTAAACGATGTGTAAGTGCCTTAATTACAAAATATTTATGTTTCTTTCACTAGTTTATTTTATATATATCCTTTAGCCAAGTTGAATAATATGATGTTATAGTGGGTTTGTCTTTCTATAATTGACCATACACATTTTTGGTTTCACTCGCAGTCGTCTAGCATTCAATGATCTCACTGGTCAGATACCTGATCGTCTGTTTAGAATTGCCAAGTACAAGTATGGATAATTCTGTGACCTCTGATCTTTATGCTAACATTATCTTTAGTCGATCAAGACTATTGAATGATATTATGTTGGTTGCTTGTCTCATTTTTATGTCTCAGATGGTAGTGCCTGATGAAATCATTATATTGACAGTTTTACAGGGAACAACCTAAATTGTGGGACAAAACTTGAATTACCTTGTGCGTCTAATTTATCTGATGCTGGTAAGCTACAATATTTTTGGTGATGTTATTTAACTCGATTTTCTCTAAGTTTATATAATAGTGAAACATTAGGTTTTGACTAGAAATCCTCTCATTTCCCTATCCTTAATCTTGACAGGAGGATCTCATCATTCAGAGCTTGGTGCAGTACTTGGAAGTATTGGAGGAGCATTGGCGCTCCTTATTGTTGCTGGGGTTGCACTTTTCCTGTGGAAGCGTAAACGGAGAGGCTATCGGCGTGAAGTTTTTGTTGATGTTGCAGGTTTGTCCTTTGATTCTTCACTGGACTTATTGTTGCAGTGACTTTACAATTGTTCAATACAATTAAATTCCTCCCCTTGGTTCAAACTGCAACATCTTTTGATTCCTCTTTAACCAGAGATTTTGTCTACATTGTTGATACGCAGGTGAAGATGATCGACGAATTGCATTTGGACAGCTCAAAAGGTTTGCATGGAGGGAATTGCAAATTGCAACAGACAACTTTAGTGAGAAAAATATTCTTGGTCAGGGAGGATTTGGGAAAGTTTATAAAGGAGTCCTTCCAGATAATACAAAAATTGCAGTAAAGCGATTAACTGATTATGAAAGTCCAGGCGGAGAAGCTGCATTTTTGCGTGAAGTTGAATTAATAAGTGTTGCTGTTCACAGAAATCTTTTAAAGTTGATTGGTTTCTGTACAACACCTTCAGAGCGGCTTCTCGTTTATCCTTTCATGCAGAACTTGAGTGTTGCCTATCGCTTAAGAGGTGAAAGTTCATGCCTTTTTTACGTCCTTCCATTTATTGATGGCTAATGATGTCTTTAGGAGCATTTGTCACTTGCTAGATATTTTATATAGTGTTTTACTGACGCAGCTCACACCGTAGACTTTGCAATACATATAATTTTGTATTCATGATCTGTTGATTAATGTGTTATCTCATGTGTCTCCACTGTTTTCTCCTCTCTTCTAGTTCTTTGTTCATGTATTATTGGTTTGCTTTCCTAGCCCTAACGTCATTGGTAATATTAACTAATCTAACGCAAGCTTGAGTGCCGTGTTAAATTTTTTGATCTCATTTAATATCTTATTTTTATATTTTATACTATATTTACGACCTTACTGTCATCTTGATGTGGACTGAGAATCTGGAAGAAGTTTTTCTGTTGATTTACTTTTATTCCCTACTTAATACTGTAAACCGTTGTGCAGATACCTACTAGTGATGTTCTAGAGTAATTATTTTATCATGCTTTACAAAAGAAAAAGTTATGTGTAGACTCTAAAAGACTTGTCTACTTAGTGGCATGGAAACGGGTATCGGTACGGGTGTGGGTACGGGAAGGGGACATGACAAATTTGTAAAAGGTGGGGTACAGAGACACAACTACATATTTATATTGAAATTAATATTTTACATGAGATCATTATGTTGGATTGGGACGAGATGTGACCACGACTGGGAGCAAAGGAAAGCAAAGCCGCCACAAGACCACGTGAAGAGATGGAATTAAGTGGGGACCACGTTCTCATTCGTGAATTCTTAGCGCGTGGAGGCCCACCCGATGTGACCTGACCTTTGTGCCTATAAAAACCCAGCAGCTAGGTTTTTTATTCTTTGGGCTTGGTGAAAAGGGGGAACTGCGAGAGAATTTTAAGCGGCGGCTGCAAATTTGTGAGCGAAGGCAGAGGGGAGAAAGAAATATTCAGCGGCTTCTCATTTGGCAGTGATCAAAAGCAGAGGATTAATTTTGGCGGCTGCTCTTTGGTTTTAGTATCCCTTTGAGAGAGTATTTGTGTGAGGGATCTGAGAGATTATTTGAGGGTTTAGATTTGAGAGATTATAAATCTTATTTGTATTCTCTTTCCCTTTATTAGTAGATCCCCCTCCTTACCCCGTGGACGTAGGCAGTTTGCCGAACCATGTAAAATTGGTTTGTTTGTGTTTGTGGTCATTATAATAGTTTAGGATCCATCGACAAGTCAGTCCTAGAACTGATGAGAGGAAAAACCGATATCTCACTTTGTTGAGATATTCGCTTCAGATTCTTATTTCTTTGGTGAGACAAGAATTCTTATTGGATCTTTCTCTCTTATTGTGCATCAGAAATGCTGTCGAAATTTTCGCTGCGCACAAGTGGTATCAGAGCTCGGGCTACGCTTGGGCTATTTGGAGGAGTAAATCAATTTGGAGGCTCGTTTAGGACTTCGTTTGGTGATAAAGGTGGGATCTTTTGGTAAAGACTCTATCTTTTTAGTTTTGGATCTATTCTTCGTTCGTTGGTGCGTTGATAAAGGATGTCGGGGAAAGAATGTGCTTCAGGTGTCGAGGGCGGTGCTTCTGGCGCGAAGACCATTCAAAGTTTGAATATCCACTCTATGAAGATAGATGTGAAGAAATTTAATGGCACAAACAACTCTGGATTATGGAGATGCAAGGTTTTGGATGCGCTGAACGCACAGAATTTGGAGGATACCTTGGAGTTAGATGGCAAGCCAGATGAGATTGAAGAGAATGTTTGGAAGAAGATGAATCGAACGGCGTGTGGTGTGATTAGGTCTTGTTTGACTCAAGATCTAAAATATGATGTGATGAATGAGACTTCTGCAAAGAAGATTTGGGAGATTCTCGAAAACAAGTATATGACAAAGAGTGTTGAGAACCGTTTGCATTTAAAGAGGAGACTTTATCGTTTCTAGTTGAAGAAGGGAACCTCAATTAGAGATCACATGAACACCTACACAAAGCTTCTTACGGATTTGGCGAATGTGGATGTCATGATTGAAGATGAGGATAAGACGTTGCTGTTGTTGAGTTCCTTGCCTGACGAGGAATATGAGACATTCATCCTTACTCTGATTAATGGGAAGACATCTCTTTCGTATAGTGAGGTCACTGCTGTACTAGTGAATTATCAGCTTCGGAAGAAGGATAAGGAGACTTCGACTGAGTCGGTAGCAGAGGCGGCCGTAAGAGAGAAGGGTCCGAACCGGAAGAATTGGAGGTCACAGTCTAAAGTAGGGCATCCTACAATTGGAAAAGATCAGTGTGCTTAGTGCAAGGAGACTGGTCATTAGAAGAAAGACTGCCCAAAGCTCGAAGAATGGATGAAGAATAAGCAGAAGGAAAAATGGAAGCAACCATCATCAGAAGCAAACATCGTATCGGATGGTAATATTTCTGACTCTTCTATTTATTCGTTTTCTATCAGTCCTACAGATAGCTATTCGGAGGAATCTGAATGGATGTTGGATAGTGGTGCGACCTATCATGTGTCCTAGAAGGGAATGGTTCTCCAGTTTTGAGAAGCTGGTGGATAGTGGTGTGGTGTACATGGCTGATAACCGTGTATGTCAGATCCTTGGGATAGGAAGAATTTGTATAAAAATATTTAACGAGACTGTTAGGGAGTTAAATGATGTGAGATATGTTCATTCTTTGAGGAAAAACTTGATCTCGATTGGAGCTTTGGTTGGAGAGGGTCTGAATGTTCGAATTGAGGACATGATTCTCAAGATTGTGGAAGACTCTCGGATTGTGATGAAGGGCGTCAGGAGGAATAACCTGTATTACTTGACTGGAGGTATAGTGACAGGTGAAGAGCTGACGACTTCTGTTGATTCGACTAGATTGCGGCATTTGGGGCTTGACCATTCCAGTATTGATTCCTCGCATAGATTGAAAGCGGGTACGAAGACCTGCAGTTTAAAGTCCAGTGAACATGTTGATGTGAGCAAGAAGATCGATGTGAAGTTTGACACATCTATTCACCGTGCTAAGGGTCGTTCTGGAGGAGTTCACGTGGATGTTTGGGGCCTTCCAAGGGGGCATCATTGGGAGGTAATAGACGTTTAGTTTCTTTTGTTGGTGGCTGTTCTAGGCGTGTTTGGGTTGTAACCAAATTCCTATTGGAGAAAGTCCTAGTAGTCTCTAACTGTTTGAAGAAGTGTGTGATAGACAGAAAGGTGAAGGTACTCCATTCTGGTAGGAGGTACAAGATGGACCTGTTTCTGTATTGGAGCCGAGCTCACGGCATTTCGAGACACTTCGTTGGAAAGGAAATCTTGGGGCAACTAGATAGAGTGATAAATTTAGAGAATCGTGCCTTGTTGGAGAAGGATCGGTGTTTGTGGTCGACCAATGGTTTGCAGAAGAGGTTCTGGACTGAGGTTTCGACATATTTGAGTCATCCTATTAAAGAGTTGTCAACTGTTGTGATTGGAGGTAAAACTCCATTGAAAGATAGGTCTGGTAGTGTCACTTTGATTGAGGCTTCGATGAGGAAGCTAATTGACTCTCAGCAGGTGGAGAGTTTTGGACAGACCTTAGAGGTATCGCAACGGGTGGAGAGTGATGCTACTCCACATTGGGTGGAGATTATTCCATATACTTTAGATCATACTGTATTGTTTGGGATTCCAGCTGAGGTGACAGTTTGGATGTCATTTAGATTTGGATGTAGATGATGAGTTTGTTGATTTGAGTGCAGCTGGCAGACATAGTTTGGATATAGTCATTGGTTCGCCTCAGGTGGAGGTGTTTGAGACCATTGGAGATGCTATCAGCCGCAGAGTTGATGATATTGGAGAAGGGTTGCGAACTCTTCTATTGGATTGAGGTCGTTCGTGGCCATTTGGGTGAACTACGTTAGACTTGATTCTTTGGGCAAGAGGATACGTAGGCAGTCAGTTTTGATGCAGCCGATTTGGTGAGAGACATCGACATTTGGGAGAGTGTTCGCACTCCATTTTGGGTCTCGACTTGTGGATGGAGTCCGTTGTCGTGAATTGTTTCACTTCGTACTCGACGCAACAAGTGAGATATTTGGTTTGGTTGGTGTCGGTTCAGTTTTGAAAAAACTTCACCGAGGTGGATAATTATTGGATTGAGACGAGATATGACCATGACTGGGAGCAAAGGAAAGCAAAGCCGCCACAAGACCACGTGAAGAGATGGAATTAAGTGGGGACCACGTTCTCATTCGTGAATTCTTAGCGCGTGGAGGCCCACCCGATGTGACCTGACCTTTGTGCCTATAAAAACCCGGCAGCTAGGTTTTTTATTCTTTGGGCTTGGTGAAAAAGGGGAACTGCGGGAGAATTTTAAGCGGCAGCTGCAAATTTGTGAGCGAAGGAAGAGGGGAGAAAGAAATATTCAGCGGCTTCTCCTTTGGCAGTGATCAAAAGCAGAGGATTAATTCTGGTGGCTGCTCTTTGGTTTTAGTATCCCTTTGAGAGAGTATTTGTGTGAGGGATCTGAGAGATTGTTTGAGGGTTTAGATTTGAGAGATTATAAACCCTATTTGTATTCTCTTTCCCTCTATTAGTAGATCCCCCTCCTTACCCTGTGGACGTAGGCAGTTTGCCGAACCACGTAAAATTAGTTTGTTTGTGTTTGTGGCCATTGTAATAGTTTAGGATCCCTCGACAAGTCAGTCCTAGAACTGATGAGAGGAAGAGCCGATATCTCACTTTGTTGAGATATTCGCTTCAGATTCTTATTTTCTTGGTGAGACGGGAATTCTTATTGGATCTTTCTCTCTTATTGTGCATCAAAAACTCTGCCGAAATTTTCGCTGCGCACAACACATTATTGTTTTTCAATTCATGTGTTACTAGAATTGAAATTCCTATCATATTTTAAAGTTTTTTTTTCTCATTATGTTTATTATATATTGGACTAGACAACCAAATGACCATTTAAAACCATAGTTTTTGAACTTGGGTATGCGCTTAAACAAATCTGACCCACGTCTAACAAGTAACGAGTTTCAAAAATGATGTGAAGTGTATGATATATGTCAAGAAATGTATGAAAAGTGTTTTAAATTAAGACATATATCATATAATTAAGTACAGGAACGTGTCCGGTACGGGTGCAGCTTCATGATAGAACTATCCGGATAACATAGCTCTGCTACTTTAGTTGCAACCTTCATTGCGAATCCAGTCTTAGGCCATTCAAATTGCAAAATGTCTCTTTTCATGTTTGTTTTATAACATTTAGAATGGCAAAAAAAAACTACTGAATTATTGTGAGTTTTCTCGTCTATGTTGCATGTTGTAAGTGCTGTCTCAGATGTTTCAATATGCTATAAAATTGGGGTGTGAGATTTAAAGTGTTCAACAGTTTGGATCTCGGTTTATATGCGAAGTAACCATTTTTTCTTTCTGATATGCTGCTTTTTAGTTTCTCGTTGGATTGCCTTGCTTTGTGATGTATCATCGAGAAAAGTTGAATTGTACGTGTTTTTCATGTTTAGATGCCTACATGTTGTTGATCATATAAATGAAACAGATTTTAGGTTGGAATGGATTATTATTGGTTTTGATGGAAGGTCGGTAGTGGCCAAATTTTTTGCCTTTTACACTCTTGACATTCAGATTTACATGTTATGAGATAAATGAATGCATATTTTTTGAATGAGTCAAATATCTTCTACCATTTTCTTTATAGTATGTTGCTTTTTAGTTTCTTATTTGATTTCCATTTGATGTATAAACGAGAAAAGTCGAATTGTTTGTTCTTTTCTTGTTTAGGTGCCTAAATGTTGTTGGTCAGATAAATGGAGTGGGTTTTCAGTTGGAATAGTTTATTATTGGTTTTGTGGGAAGGTTTTACTTCTAGATTTTTCTGGAAGAAACTTTCTCTAAGTTATACTTTGTAATTACTGTTCTTTTGCCTTTTACACTTTGAGTTGAGAATCACCACGTTAGGATATATACGAATTCAAAATGTTGGGCGCAGAGTCACGCCCACAGCCGCGGAAGCGATATCACCTGAGAGAGAGCCCTGGCTTTTGTTGTCACAAAAGCACAAGTCAACCTCTATATTCTTGTTTCTCAAAGGAAACGAGAATAGATAATGAAATTCTTATTTCTCAAAGAAAACAAGAATCGAAAGTGATATATTTCATCAAAGTGAAATATACACTCTTCCTCTCATCAGCTCTAAAACCGAATATTGAGGGAACCTACAAGCAATAGCCAACAATCAGAAAATAATAAATACACGAGATTTACGTGGTTCGGCAAACTTGCCTACGTCCACGGGAGGGGTGAGGGGAGATTCCACTATGAGAAGAACACCGACGACTTGTACAACCCACAAACTCGTCTCAAAGAAAAAAGATATGATTTTACCCAAAAGAAATTAACATCTCTTTTGTAAATCCCTAAAAAAAAGCTCTCTCTCCTTTTATCTCTCCTCTAAAAACCCTCAAAACAGCCGCTGTTTCTTTTATTTTTCCGCTGATTTTTGCTGCTGCTTTGCCTCTGCAAATTTCCGCTCAACCTTTGTTCCCCGCAGCTTTTTCACCGCAGCTTTTCCCCACACAGAAAAAAAAACCTAGCAGAGAACATAAATTTATAGGAAGTGATGCGGTGCGGTTATAAGCCTAATGGAAAAATAAATGGGCCTTTGGCTTTACCCGCTGGACTGGCATTGGCCAAAGCACGCGCACTTGGGTGGCCCCCACGTGCACAATTCTCCACCTCGTACATCATTTGATAAACCTCAAATTTTAGACGAACACCAGAAGAAACACCGCAAACTTCACCAGAGAGATCACCATCAGCCAAACCAGGTCAAACCAGCTGCGTCACTTTACCGCGACTGCCTACGTACCCTTCACCGGGATCAAGCTAACCGTAGTTTTACTATTGTTCTCCATCAAAGTCTCCACCTCACCCCATCACCGCCCCGAAGGGCCATGCCCTCTTAGGCAGTTCAACACGAGCTGATATGAAGCAAGTCCAAGCAATGCTTAAACTTACTACCTGTCACCACCTTGGTCAACATGTCTGCTGGATTCTCATTCGTGTGCACCTTCATGAGAGAAATATCACATTCCTCTATGACGTCCCGCACGAAATGATATCTGACGTCGATATGCTTGGTACGAGCATGATGAACTTGATTCTTCGCCAAGTGAATCGCATTTTGACTGTCGCACCACAAGTTCACGTTCTCCTGCTCAATCCCCAAATCGTCTAGAAGACCCCATAACCACAATGCTTCCTTCACTCCCTCTGCCATAGCCATGTACTCGGCCTCTGTAGTAGAAAGTGCTACTGTAGCTTGTAACATCGATCGCCAACTAACTGGAGCTCCATGTATCCTGAATACATAACCAGTAGTAGATCGCCGTCTATCTAGATCTCCCGCATAATCCGAGTCAACAAACCCATCAATCTGACATGTATCTTCACCAAAACACAGACCCGTATCCACTGTACCTTTCAAGTACCTCAGGACCCATTTCACAGCTTCCTAGTGTGCCTTTCCCAAATTTGTCATGAACCTGCTGACCACACTAACCGCTTGTGAAATATCTGGGCGTGTACACACCATTACGTACATTAAGCTGCCAACTGCACTAGCATAAGGGACACGATCCATGTGTGCCTTATCTTCCGCTGTAGTGGGAGATTGTTTACCTGAAAATCTGAAGTGTGGAGCCAATGGAGTCGCCACCGACTTTGCACTTTGCATCCCGAACCTTACGATCACCCGCTCAATGTAGCCCTTCTGACTCAAGAACAATCGCCGATTCGCCCGCTCTCTTCTAATCTCCATACCCAGTATTTTCCTAGCAGCGCCCATGTCCTTCATCTCGAACTCTTTACCAAGTTGAGATTTCAACCTATCTATCTTCACCCCGCTCTTAGAAGCAATAAGCATGTCGTCCACATACAAAAGGAGATAGATATAATCACCTCCACGAAGCTTCCGAATGTACACACAACAATCGTAATCGCTTCGGGAAAATCCATGCTTCAGCATGAAGGAGTCAAATCGCTTGTACCACTGTCGAGGAGATTGCTTTAGTCCATAAAGTGACTTCCTCAAACGACATACATGATGCTCCTTATCCTCAACCTTATAACCCTCAGGTTGATGCATGTAGATCTCTTCATCCAAGTCTCCGTGCAAGAAGGCTGTTTTAACATCGAGTTGTTCCAGCTCAAGATCACCATGAGCAACAATACTCAATAGCACCCGAATAGAAGTGTATTTCACCACCGGAGAAAATATCTCATTGTAATCCACACCCTCTCTTTGTGCAAACCCTTTAGCCACTAGCCTCGCCTTGTACCTTGTGCCACCGAGCTCTGAAGGATCTTCCTTTCTTTTATACACCCACTTACAACCAATAACTTTTCTTCCTACGGGCAATGGGATCACCTCCCATGTTTGGTTCTTCCGAAGGGATTCCATCTTCTCCTCCATCGTAGCCAACCAACTCTCACTATCTTTATCCCGAATAGCTTTCTTAAAGGAGACCGGCTCATCTTCCTCCACCGAGAGTGCGTATTCAACCAAATTAACCTGTCCATAGTGCTTCAGGGGTTGATCAGCCCCCAGCTTATGTACCTGCTTGTATGCTCGCTTTGGCCTAGTGGAAGCCAAAGTATCCTCGAGCTGCTGTTGTAGTGCATGTGTATTCTCTTGCTGAACCTTCTCCTGCTCAAGCTCATCATCTACCTGATTTTTCACTTGAACATGACTAGAACCTGGTTGGTCTTTAGGTTCTATCTCAATAACCTGGGACTTTGAAGTCTTAACAGTCCCAACATCATCATCCGTGGGCGTTCTAGCAATCATGGATTTTTCATCAAAGGTAACGTCTCTGCTGATCACGAACTTAGAATCTTCTGTACACCAAAGACGGTAGCCTTTTACGCTCTTCGCATACCCCAAGAATATCGCCTTCTTGGCCCTCGCGTCAAGCTTTCCCTCGTTGACGTGATAATAGGCGGTACATCCGAAAATTCTGAGCCTCTCATAATCTGTATGTTCCCCTGACCATACCCTATAGGGTGTATCACCATTCAATGTCGAATGTGGAGAACGGTTCACAATGTAACATGCTGTAGCCACCGCTTCTGCCCACCATTCGTTGCCCAATCTAGCATAGGATCGCATACTCATTGCCTTCTCCCGCAATGTTCGGTTCAGTCTCTCCGCGACCCCGTTCTGCTGTGGTGTTGACCTGACTGTCCAGTGTCGAACAATGCCCTCCTGATCACAGAACTCCTTGAAAGCACCGTTTGTATACTCTGTACCGTTGTCAGATCTCAGTGTCTTCAATTTCTTACCTGTCCTGTTCTCAACCATTGCTTTCCACTTCTTGAATGTCTCGAATACCTCATTCTTATGCTTAAGAAAATAAATCCAAGCATACCTAAAATAATCGTCTATGAACGAGACAAAATACCTGGAACCACTCTTGGAAGTTGTCTGAGCCGGACCCCAAACATCTGTGTGCACATAATCTAGTATACCTCTGCTCTTGTGATTGTTTTTTAAGAATTGGACCCTGTGTGCCTTTCCGTACACACAATCCTCATAAAAATCCATGCAAGGTTTCTTCAGATTCTTCAGCAAACCCTCCTTACCAAGCAAAACTAGACCCTTCTCTGACATGTGCCTAAGCCGTCTATGCCATAACCGTGTGTGCTCACATGGGTCTCCATCACTTCTTTCAGTTCCAACTGCTGCATCTCCCGTCACCGTCGTACCCGAGAGAGTATATAAATTACCGTGACGAATACCCTTCATCACTGTTAGAGAACCTCGAACAACCCTCTTCACTCCGTTCTCTGTTACAATCTTGCAACCCCCGGAGTCCAAAGCACCAACTGAAATAAGATTCTTCCGCAAGTCGGGAACGTGCCTTACATCCGTCAAGGTTCGAACCACTCCATCATGCATCTTGATCTTGATATCGCCTAGTCCCATCGTTTTACAAGCATGGTTGTTCCCCATCAATACGGTTCCACCATTAATGCTCCTGTAGATAGTAAACCACTTCCTATTTGGACACATGTGGTAAGAGCAACCAGAATCAAGTATCCACTTCCCGGAGGTATCATCGCCACCCGTGACGATATAGCATTCCTTATCGCTCCCTTCCTCTGAGGCGTAACTCGCCTCTTCCTTGCCTTCTCTTCTCTCGGTCTTGTTGTTCTTTTTCCCACCTACTCTCTTGTTAGGGCAGTCGACCTTGAAATGCCCAACTTCACCGCATTTGAAGCACGCTCTTCCCGCAAGAGGTCTCGATTTAGATCTAGACTTTCCTCCCTTGCATTTTCCCGCTCATTGCTCCTTCCTCTAGCAAACAATCCCTGCGCTTGTTCTTTGTTACCACCAGTAGTCATGTCACTGGTTGCAATCTTCCGAAGGTCATCCGCTAGAAGCGCCGTTCTAGTCTCATCCATCGTCAAATTGTCTCCCACAAGCATCAGTGTTTGCACCAGGTTCTCATAAGACTTCGGCAGAGATAGAAGTAGTAGAAGCGCCTGATCCTCGTCTTCTACAGTCACATCGATGTCCTTCAAATCCGATATTATCCTATCGAACTTGTTGATGTATTCCCGGATTGATGAGCCCTCCTCCATCTTGTAAGTATACAATTTGGATTTCAAATAGATCCGGTTCGTTAGACTCTTCGTCATGAATGTGCTTTCTAACTTCGACCACACGCCCGCAGCCGTTTCCTCTCCATCTACCAAGAAAGCTACATCCCTTTCAAGGCAAAGGATAATCGACGCCCGTGCTTCCAGATCCAGCTCCTCCTAATCCTCATCAGACATATCATTGTGCTTCTTCTCTTTTCCCGCCAAAGCTTTGTGCAATTTCTGCGAAATTAATGAGTTCTTCATCTGTATCCTCCAATAGGAAAAATCATTCTTCCCATTGAATTTTTCAATCTCGTATTTTCCCACTTTAACTGTTTTGCTAGTTGACGCCATTCTCCGCTTGTATTAATAAATCCGCTTCTCTCAGGAAATTACCGAGCACCACCTCAAATCAGAAGCTACACCACTCCCAATCTGAATAACAGCTCTGATACCAATTGTTGGGCGCAGAGTCACGCCCACCGCCGCGGAAGCGATATCACCTGAGAGAGCCCTGGCTTTTGTTGTCACAAAAGCACAAGTCAACCTCTATATTCTTGTTTCTCAAAGGAAACGAGAATAGATAATGAAATTCTTATTTCTCAAAGGAAACAAGAATCGAAAGTGATATATTTCATCAAAGTGAAATATACACTCTTCCTCTCATCAGCTCTAAGACCGAATATTGAGGGAACCTACAAGCAATAGCCAACAATCAGAAAATAATAAATAAACGAGATTTACGTGGTTCGGCAAACTTGCCTACGTCCACGGGAGGGGTGAGGGGAGATTCCACTATGAGAAGAACACCGACGACTTGTACAACCCACAAGCTCGTCTCAAAGAAAAAAGATCTGATTTTACCCAAAAAAAATTAACCTCTCTTTTGTAAATCCCTAAAAAAAAAAGCTCTCTCTCCTTTTATCTCTCCTCTAAAAACCCTCAAAACAGCCGCTGTTTCTTTTATTTTTCCGCTGATTTTTGCTGCTGCTTTGCCTCTGCAAATTTCCGCGCAGCCTTTGTTCCCCACAGCTTTTTCACCGCAGCTTTTCCCCACACAGAAAAAAAAACCTAACAGAGAACATAAATTTATAGGAAGTGATGCTGTGCGGTTATAAGCCTAATGGAAAAATAAATGGGCCTTTGGCTTTACTCGCTAGACTTTGGCATTGGCCAAAGCACGCGCACTTGGGTGGCCCCCACGTGCACACAAAATTTTAAATGAGTCAAATATTATTGGAAAAAAATCCCCTTTGTTGGTTCTTAATGCGAGCATTAACATGTTATAAAAAATGAGTTAAAAATTTTAAAATAGGTCAAATTATCTCAGAAAATTCCTGTTCAGTGGTTCTTAATTTCAGAGCCAACATGTCATAAGATAAATGACTTGAAATGAGAGAAATATATATCTAGAATTATGTGATAGTTATCTGACATGAATATGATTAGTTAAATAACATTGATTATCTGTTGAAAATGACCGTATTGATGAAACTGGACAAAGCACCATCCTACCTTGCGGATGGGTATATTGAAGCAACTTGCACCTTAAGTTTCGTACTATTGTACCTTGCAGATTGTTATATAAAACAAGATTTTCCTAGGGAAATTTAAGTTTCTTATTATTATACCTTGCAGATGGGTATATGAAGAAACATGCACCTAAGAAAATTTAAAATTCTTATTAGAGTGTAAATTACACTACACTCCCGAGAATTTTCAGCGTTTTGCAGTAAACCCTCAATTACTTCCAAAATCACATTGAACCCCCAATAACTTTTGCAAGAAACCCCCCAAGTTAACATTGTTACATCTGACATGGCACATGCAACTCCCATGACTTAAAATGACCAAAATACACCTAAATTTTGAAGAAAGACCCTTTATGACCTTTTTTATATTTTCAACCCTAAAAACAGAAATCTCTTGTCTTTTGTCATTTGTTCTCTTGCTCGTGCCTAGGTTGGAGTCCAGGACCCTAAATTTTTTTTGCTGAAATTTTCCTTCAAAATACCTTTTATGTTGTTTTTTTCCTAATTTATGGGGGTTATTTGCAAAACGCAAAAGCTTAGTAGGGGTTTTCTGCAATCCCAAAAGTTATTGCGGGTTTAGTGCGATTTTGAAAGTAAGTGGGTGTTTACTGCAAAACGCTGAAAGTTCTTGGGGGTTTAGTGTAATTTACCCTTATTATCGTACAAGGAGAAAATGAACAATAAAAGTAATTAATTAATGGCGGCTTATGATTCTCAATGAAATGAATTATATAAATGTTAGAGGGTGCTTGCCATGCATAACAAAGAAAGATTGTTCTTTCTCTTTTATCTTGTTGAATAAATCCACGCATTCTTCTATGAAGGACACGGTTTCCCTGAAGTAATTTTTGTTTCCATGAGGCTTTCATGTTTGCAGGATTGTGCCTTTATTTCAGTCCCTTGTGTTGGTATTTCACTCTCTCCAGCATGAGTTGTAGTATTTCATAGATAAAGCTTTTTTAAGTTATGATATATTGCAGCAAAACTGCAATGTAATGATATATTGCAGCAAAACTGCCCTACATTGCAGTTCCTTTATTCTTTCCTTTGGCTACTACAGTTTAAGAAAGCAGAGTATCTCTTAGAGCTAGTGAATCCTTTAAATGTTATCGCTTATTCCACATTCTACTTAGAGGGAGGGTAATGACTGGAGCTTATTCTGAGTGGCTGTGGAGCAACTAGTATATATAGACTGCTATGAGGCTGGAAGGCCTCCTCAACAAGGATGGTTTTGTAGGAAAGGCATATTAAAAACATCTGGGAAATGTTGAAGAACTATTGTCAATATTTAGGGCAAACTGTTGGCCTTTTGAACCTTTGCATTGTGTTAAGTAACAGTTACTACAAAAAAACCCAAGCTTATGGATTATGTGCTAACAATGAGTCACAAGCAATTCTAACATCCTAAACTAGATTTGTTTCCTGTGACTCTTCATGTTTGTCTTTCCTGACATCGTTAAAAGTATGTATACCTCTCTATTATCCTTGATAGCTTGAGAGCATGTTGGAGTTGGAGAACTTCTGAATAGTAACACACGATTGTTTGAGGATGTAGATGGGGCTTTTTGAGCCTCGTCTTCTCTTTATTCCTGTTAAGGAATATATTATAGAAATCTATGATATTAGGAATAATATATTTGGAATATATGATTGAGAGATATTAGAGATATGATTGAATATGATTTTATCTCATACCTATTTTGTAATATCCTCCTAACCTCTATTTGATAGAATTTAGAGTTAGATAAATAACATAATCTTGGACTTTTTCTATTTTTCTACGTGGTATCAGAGTCAGGTTCTTGATCCTAGAGAGACCTCTTTCTTCTTTCTCTACATTTGTTGTCGGATTTTTTAAAGAAGGATCATTTGTTGTTGAATCCTTCAAGGAAGGATCATTTATCGTTGGATCCTAAAAAAAACTATTTGTTGTTGGATCCTTAGAAAGAATCATTTGTTGTTGGATCCTTCAAGGAGGGATTATTTGTTGTTGGATCCTTCAAGGAGGGATTATTTGTTGTTGGATCCTGAAAAGGATCATTTGTTATTGGATCCGAGAAGGATTATTTGATTGGTGGAGCCCTAGAGGGGATTAGTTGATTTGAAGACATCCAAGTGAAAAATAAGAAGATCAAGTTTACTTCGATGCATCGTCAGATATTAGAGTGTGCACTTTTTTTGTAACAAGCTGGACATGTATGATATACATGCTCCACTTTGAGGGGGAGTATTAAGTAATATATTATAGAAATATATGATATTAGGAATATGTGATTGAGAGATATTATGGATATGATTAGATATGATTTTATCTCATACTTATTTTGTAATATCCTTCTAATCTCTTTTTAAGAGAGGTTAGAGTTAGATAAATAATATATAATCTTGGCCTTTCTCTATTTCTCTACAATTCCTAAGTTGCATGGAAACAGGTACGGGTATGGGTACAGGTATAGGACATGACAAATTTGTAGAATGTTTTTATATTGAAATTAATAGTTGACATGAGATCCTTATTGTTTTTCAATTCCTATGCAATTATAATTGAAATTCATATCACATTTAAAGTTTCTTTCATTATGTTTATTGTCAATTGGACTAGACACTCAAATGACCTTTTAAAATCGTAATTTTGAATTTGGGTATGGGCTAAAACAAACCCGACTCTAGTCTAATAACAAGTAACGAGTTTCAAAAAAATGATGTGAAGCATATTGGCTAAAACAAACCTGACCCTAGTCTAACAAGAAACAAGTTTCAAAAAAATGATGCGTCTTAAACTAAGACATCATTTAATTGAGTATATGTCTAAACAAATGTATGCATATCTCCAAGGAATGTCCATGAAGTTTGGATATAGGAACATGTTGGGTATGTGTCCAGTATGGGTACGGTTTAACTATAGACGTACCTGGGTAACATAGCTTTATTCCAAATGCTCTTTTATTTTGTCTGTAAACTTCAGATCTCTTAGTTTAATTCCTGCAAATGCCATGATTACATTTTGTGAGATCAGAGAGACAATTGGCAAAGCATTGAAATTGGAGATCACTAGTCTGATTTTCTGCTATGACATGACATAGCTCAGATGGCTAAATTGGAAGGCCAAATTCTTGTGTGCATGATAAAATAACAATAGAGGGAAAAAAGCTAATAGGTTTGAAGAAATTCACTACTTTCGTTTGGTTTACTAGGCTGTAATAACTACTAACAGTATTTATAGAATGACTCACATTGAGAGTTTTCCTTCAGCTTGAGTTATTGCTTTTTCTTTCTTTTATTGTTGATGTTTGTGGCTGAGATATCAGTAAGGCATGTTCTTTCATTTTGGACATGTTACAAGTATGACTTTGCTCAACTTATTAAAGGGACATTTGTACAAACTGATAGTTTGTTGCCAATTCATTTTGCAGTTCTATCACATCATCTGGAATGTCAGACATTTTGTGCATTTATATCGTCGGTTCTTCATTTTGTATCTGCTCCTTTAGTTGCTATTGACTTTTAGTAGCTTTGTCAGCAAGTTACATGTTGTATTGGGCTTATGGCTGATATAGATTTTACAATTGCACCTTTATTTCCAGAAATATGACCATTCATTGTTTAAAACCTAGTGCAGACTTTAAACCCGGTGAACCAGTGTTGGATTGGCCTACAAGAAAACGTGTAGCTTTGGGAACAGCTCGTGGGTTAGAATATCTTCACGAACATTGCAATCCCAAGATTATTCACCGTGATGTGAAAGCTGCAAATGTTTTGCTTGATGAAGATTTTGAAGCGGTAGTTGGTGACTTTGGCTTAGCAAAGTTGGTGGATGTAAGGAAAAGCTCGGTAACAACTCAAGTTCGTGGGACTATGGGTCACATAGCACCTGAGTATTTATCTACAGGGAAATCATCTGAAAGGACAGATGTTTTTGGTTTTGGGATTACGCTTCTCGAACTTGTTACAGGGCAACGTGCGATAGATTTTTCACGCTTGGAAGAAGAAGATGATGTGTTACTTCTTGATCATGTAAGATCATTCTCACCTATTTTTTGGTTGTCTTCTTTCTTGTGTAAGTAGGTGTTGGCTGGAATTTCAGTGGGTAAAGTGGTAAAAACAATTTCGCTGCAGAATTTTTTCTGTTCCAACCTATATTGGCAACTTCTTAATTTGTTGATTTTGTTCAGGTTATTTGCACCTAATTACCCCAAGTTTACTCTAAATTTAACTTTGGTACCCCAAGTGTTTTTTTGCCCAAAAAGATCCCCCCATGTTTTGCCTTAATTTTTAACTTTGATGCCCAAGGTTTTCTTTTGCCCAAAAGTACTCCAATGTTCAAGAAATTCTACCTTTGATACCCCAAACTTCAAATTTTAACTTGATACCCCAAACCTAAAAATAAATTTAACAAATATTTAAGTTACTGTATAAAAGTTAAATATTGTAGGGGTTTGAGTTTTTTTCTTTTTCATTTTTTGGGAAAAAGTTATATTGGCAACTTCTTAATTTGTTGTTTTTGCTCAGGTTATTAACACCTAAATACCCCAAAGTTATACTCTAGTTTTAACTTTGATACCCCAAAGTGCTTTTTTATCCAAAATGATACCCCAAAGTGCTTTTTTATCCAAAATGATACCCCAATGTTTACCTTGTTTCTAACTTTGATGCCCAATGTTTCCTTTTGCCCAAAAAGTACCCCAATGTTCAACAAAATTTAACTTTGATACCCCAAACTTAAAATATTAACTTGAGACCCCAAACTATAACAAAATTTTAAGTTACTATATCACAGTTAAATTTTGTTGAACTTTGAATTCCTTTTTTTTTCCTTTTTTCTTTTTTGAAAAAAGGAACTTTGGAGTGTCAATTTTAAAAAGGGGTAAACTTTGGGGTATTTAAGTGCAAGTAACCCTTTTTCTTAAATTCAAAATTATGGTTTCCAGTTAAGTAAATATCTATTTTTCAAAAAGAAAATTTCCATTCTACTTTTCCCTATGTAGTAACAGCTTAGCAGATAATTTTAGTAGGATAGTGCTGAAGAAGGGACTTAACTATTTGTGCTGTTAGAACACCTGCAAATATGTGGTATGATGAAAAATGTTCTGTTAATGATTAGACAATAGAAGTGTTATAACAAGGCGATCCTTTGATTGAGTAATTGATGGTATCCACTCTTTTGATGTGGTGTTTTGTTAACTAGAAACAACTTTTTCTTCGAATCTGTCAGGGAATCAGCTTCATGTTCTTCTGAACGATAGTATCTGCATCGGAAGAAACTCTTTCATGTCATATTAAAATTCATTACCCTATTCCAATTCTACTAACAATACAACTTCTAATTGATCTTTTACTGATATATTATGTCTCATTCTTGCTTTCTGCTCCAATAGGTGAAGAAACTGGTAAGAGAGAAGCGCCTCGATGCCATCATCGATCGCAACCTGAACAAGAACTATGACATCGAAGAGGTAGAGAAAGTGATCCAAGTGGCTCTTCTTTGCACGCAGGCAACACCAGAGGACCGGCCTTCGATGTCGGAGGTGGTGAGGATGTTGGAAGGGGAAGGGTTGGCGGAGCGATGGGAAGAGTGGCAGCAGGTTGAGGTCAACCGTCGCGAGGAATACGAGCGCCTCCATCGGAGATTCGATTGGGGGGATGACTCCATTTATAACCAAGACGCCATTGAATTATCTGGAGGAAGGTAACGAATCATCTGTAATGAAAGAGATTTCCACCAGTTTGTTCGCGTGATGTATCATATTGTTGTATGGACGTGTTGTCACTGGCAAGCTTTTATTAATTAGGAAATCCAGTAAATATGTCTTATTTCAAAGTTATATATTGTTATTGTTATTATAACTATTATCATTATTTTTTCTTTTGTGTTAATCGCTGATAGACCCCTTCTATTGTCACCTGATTGTGGATAGACCTCATGTAGTTCTACTCTATTGTTGCAAATATAACGCCAGAGCGAAATTTATCTTTCAACTCTTTTGCCCTTGGAGGAAGATAACTTTTCTTTCTTTCTTTTCCTTTTATTCTTTTTTTTTTTTTTTGATAAATAAAGCTTCTGAGGTAAAAGACTCAATAAGTTTTTACTTTTTTTTATCAGTTAGGGATTTATCCGCAATTCGGCAACTGTACAAGGGGTCTATCTAGAATTAACCATTTTCTTTTGTTTAACAAATGGAGTTTGCCTGTGTAAAGGTTTGGATAAAGTTGATTCATTACGAATTTCTGGGGAAATAATCAAAATGTATTCATTCATATCATCAACTGATCCTAAATTCTCCTTTTAACCCATGAAAACCCATTTAAGTAAAAACACTAGACAAACATGACGCAACTATGGATGGAAGGATGATACGATAATTAGGACTAATAATTAGATAAACAGGGGGG
>BQKN01000044.1:319446-329579 GCA_022839385.1 Asparagus kiusianus
CGGCGGTCGACCGGTGCGGTCGACCGCGATCCATCGCGGTCGACCGCCCTCCATCCAGCGACTGATCCAAATTCCAGAGAGTTCGTCGGTCGACCGCGGCGGTCGACCGGCCCTGATCCAAATGCCCAGTAACTTCTGTGCACGAATACGGTCGACCGGACCGGTCGACCGCCAACCTGTTTGCCTGAAAACTTGATCCTGAGCACCATCTCTTCAAATCTCCACCTCGGCGAAGATTCTTCCAAAACTGAGCCGACACCGAACAAACCAATACCTCAACTGTTGCATCCAGTACGCCATGGCAACGGACTCATGACAACGGACTCCAATCACAACACGTCGAGACCCAAAACGGGAGTGCGAACACTCAACCCCAAAACGTCGATGTCGCTCACCAAATCGACTGCATCATAAAGACTGCCTACGTATCCTCTCCGAGGAATCAAGCCTTCACGTAGTTCACCCAATGGCCTCCAAAGGCCCTCAATCCAACCTGCGGCTGATAGCATCAACAACGGCCCCAAACTGAAGCGATCCAAACACCTCCACCTGAGGTGAAACTATGGCCGTATCTAAAACATATCCACCAGCTGCATCCAAATCTACCAACTCGTCATCCGCGTCCAAAACCAAATGACTCACATGCTGTGTCACCTTAGCTGGAATCTCCAATAATGCAGAATGACCTGGAGTATGTGGGGAAATTCCCACCCAATGTGGAGTAGCATCAACCTCCACCCGCTGCGATATCCCTCTGATCTGATCAATACTCTCCACCTGCTGAGAGTCCAAAGTGACAAACCTGCTCAGACCAAACTCAGAAGCTCCCAACTGATAACCGAATGAACTCCTGAATCCCAAATGCGCAATCGGATCCAATCTCACATCACCGATGTGACCAAGTGCTGGGCAGCCAAATATCCGACGCTGACCAAAATCTGAAGCAGCTCCATCAGATCTAACAACTCTACACGCAGCAGTCGGCAACCTCATAAGATAGCCCAATCGTGTCGAAGCCCGAATATCAGATCCACTGCTCGACAACCAACGCCGATCCTCCTCCAAAAAAGAACGGCCCACTAAATCTGCCATCTCATCACGTCGCCCCATTGTTTCCTCTCCTTTGAAGTGTCTCCAACTGCCATGAGCTCGGCACCAATGCAAGAAAGGACTCATATTAGAACAAGTACGATTGTTAACCTTTCTGCCCATACACCTCCTCTAACTGTTATGGACTACTAGGGCTTTATACCAACGGGACTTGGTTGCAACCCAAATATGCCTAGTATAATCCCCAACATAGGAAACAAGATAACGATTACCTCCCGATGATGCCTCCTTGGAAAGCCCCCCAATGCCTGACTGAACACCTCCAATAAGACCCCTCGATCGATGGATAGAAGTGCTGAACTCCACCTCGGTCTTCTTGCTCATCCCAATGTGCTCACAGGACTTCAATCTGCAGGTCATAGCACTCCTCAACAATCTGTGCATGGTGTAACCAATAATATATCCCAGCACCAAACAATGCCACAGTCTAGCCATAGAAGTCGTCAGCGCCCTATCAATCACCGTGCTCCTAAGCAGATAATACAAGTTACTCCGTCTGACGTCCTTCATAACAATCATGGACCCTGATGTGACTTTCAAGCGAGAATCCGCCAAAGTCATCCTATAGCCTGATGCCTCCAATACCCCAAGTGAAATGATGTTCTTCCTCAGTTGAGGAACGAACCTCACATCAGCCAACTCCCGAACCATCCCGTCACTCGTCCTAGTCCGAACGGTACCAATACCACCAATAGGGCATCTGTGATCATTACCCATAAGAACAGCATCCCCTTTTTCCAACTCCTGAAAGCTGGAGAACCAATCCCTTCTAGGACATATGTGGTAAGTAGCACCTGAATCCAACATCCACTCGATGGAGTCAGCAACATCAACTGACGGAAGAGCTAGGCACGAATAGCCAGAAGAATCTGAATCTGAAACATCGCCACTAGCCTTAGCAACATTCACCTCTGAAGCTTGAATAGCTTTCCCTTTATTCATCACAGCTTGCAATTTTGGGCATTCGGCTTTCCAATGTCCATCCTCTCTACAAAAGACACACTGATTCCTACCAACTGCAGGATGCCCCCCTCTAGACTGCGACCTTCTTCCACGGTTTGGACTTCTAGCTCTTGCAACCAATGCCCCCGTAACCGGCTCCATGGAAGTCTCCTTGTCTTTCTTTCAAAGTTGATAGTTCACTAGGGCTGCGGTGACCTCACTATACGAAAGAGATGCATTTCCATTAATAAGAGTGAGGACGAAGGTCTCATATTCCTCGTCGGGCAAGGAACTCAATAGCAACAATGCTTTATCCTCATCTTCAACAATGACATCTACGTTCGCCAAATCTACAAGTAGCTTCGTGTAGTGGTTCATGTGATCACTAATGGATGTCCCCTTCTTCAATTGGAAGCGATAAAGCCTCCTCTTCAAATGCAAACGATTTTCGACGCTCTTCGTCAAATATTTTCCCTCTAGGACCTCTCAAATCTTCTTTGCCGATGTTTCATTCATCACATCATATTTAAGGTCTTGGGTAGGGCAAGACCTAATCACACCACACGCCGTTCTATTCATTTTATTCCAAACATTTTCATCAACGTCGGCCGGTTTCCCGTCCAACTCCAATGTATCTTTTAAATTTTACGCATTTAGCGCATCCATGACTTCGCATCGCCAAAGTCCAAAATATTTATACCGTTGAACTTTTCCACATCTATTTTCATAGAATGTATATTCAAACTTTAGACGGCCTTCACACCAGAAGAACCCTCCCCACTTTTATCTTTTTCAGCCATATATCTCAAAGCACCACCAAACAAATGCGGAAACAAACTAGAAATAGATCCAAACTGAAAAAGACGAGATTTTTACCAAAAAAATCCCATCTTTATCACCAAACGAAGCCCTAAATGAACTTCCAAAGCGATCTACTCCTCCAAAATAGCCCAAGCGTAGCCCGAAGCTCTGATACCAATTGTTGTGCCTCGAGAAACCAAAACAATCACCGAGAAAGATAAAGAACCAACCAAAATCAACAGCACAAACAATCCAACACCAGAATTACGTGGTTCGGCGAGATGCCTACGTCCACGGGGCAAGGAGGGGGGAGTTTTCACTATTAGAAATCAAGAGGAACAAACTAGGGTTACAAATCTCTCAAAAAACCCTCCACAATCAACTCTCAATCTCTCCAATTGCTCTTAGAATAGAAGCCCAAAGAAAACTCTCTCAATCTGCTCAAATTCGTCCTTGCTCTTTACCCTAAAAAACACCCAAAAGGTATTTGTACAAATCCAAAACGAAACGGGTCTGAAACCAGACCCAACTCATAACCGCAGCGGCGGTCGACCGATGCGGTCGACCGCGATCCATCGCGGTCGACCGGCCTGGTCGACCGCCCTCCATCCAGCGGCTGATCCAAATTCCAGAGAGTTCGTCGGTCGACCGCGACGGTCGACCGGCCCTGATCCAAACGCCCAGTAGCTTCTGTGCACGAATGCGGTCGACCGGACCGGTCGTCCGCCAACCTGTTTGCCTGAAAACCTGATCCTGAGCACCATCTCTTCAATTGTCATATTTCGACAGGGACACATGTCTCAAATACAACATTGTCCAAAATCTAGATGCATAGACATGGATTTATATGTATAGCTTTCTTGAATTTGTGTAAATTTCACTCATGAATATATGTAGAGGGTTGTTATTAATATATAAAACAACCTAAGTTAAAGAGTTCATATAAAAAAGATAGCACCAGTTATAAGGGGGAATAGCGTACTTCATCTTATACATATCTTTAAGGTGAACTAATGATTTAGTTCTCTAAATGTAGGACTTTGACATACATTATCCATAGTTGGGTGTACCAGAGGTCGTCTCTAAATACAGGGATTTGACATACATTATCCCTGTTTGGGTGTACCAGAGGTCCAGATTACACCAGTTACTGGTTGAGGTACACGTCATACATGTCATACCACTATACATCTATTTGCCAGGACCAAGGATAGTATAGATGGACAATTCGCTATCCCCAGTGCTTTTTCCCAAAAGAAAAAAGTGATTTTCATCAGTTTATTAAGGAGAGCTGAAGCAACAAATTCAGAATTCTTAATTTTTTAAAAGTATTTCAAATCGTTAGCTACGCATGTAATTGTCAGTCTCTTAGATATATGTTTATCATTTAGTTAGTTACTATTCTTCGTCTGTTGTAAAATTACTTTATTTGATTCAAGATTGGTATTCGAGCATGACTAAACCAGAACTAGTGATGCCATATTTTCAATATGATTGATTGCTTGGGTTTACTTATAAAGGCAGTTGGTCTAATCAGAATTAAAGAAGCTCTGAATGAGATATGAAAGGAGGACTGGTATTAGATCTCATCACCTTTCCCGACTCATGTCCCTATTTATATTATCTACCTATTGCTCATTTCAAAGGTTCTTCCTTTTTTTTCCTAACTATTTTGATTCAACAATGTTCCTCGAAGAAAGATCAGTTCCATAACTGAAGCTTCAGTTTAGGTTGAGGTCCATAAAAGCAGTTCAAATTTTCCAGAATATTTTTTTTATTAAGATACATTACATTCCATTCATATAACCATCCATCAACGTGACTGATGTTAAAAGATAGTTAACAGTAATCATCCTATAAGAGAACCAGAACTTCCCTTAGGAAATTGTGAGAAAAGAGTGACTACAATCCAGAAACCAATGCAAATTCTTCATACGACAAGTAAAAACCAACAAAAAGTCCCACCACAAACGCCAACTGGACCTAAATAGTACAGTTATTAACTTGGGATACATCCATGTATGATCGGATTTACATATGGTGTCTTTTTCTGCTTTGTATGTTGACATGAGCTTTAAATTCCAAAACTTACTCTAGCGTTTCAAGAGGCAAACCCATCTGAAGTAAATATCATATTGAAACTGAATAGCTCTAATAGAAATTGGGACATGAAAGCTACAGGTAAATAACAAACGGCAATCCACCACAAATCCACTTCAAGATAAGTATGGTTTAAGGGGATTTGCAATAGAGTGATTCAATGCGGTAGAAGAGAGTACATGAAACAATAAGTTTTACAAAACAGCAATAAACTTTCATGGTTTTTCTTAGGGCTAAATTATCATCTTGATATATTTTGTTGACTCTAAGTACCAACTTGGTATATTTTCCTACTCCGGCGACAACAAGTTATATAAAGGTGGGAGACAGTGACAACAAGTATTTTCTGGTTGGAGCAAAATTTTCGTTGATTAAACGTCACGTGGTTCATCACGTGATGCGGATTCGACTTCTTACATGGCAGGTAGTTGGCCTCATTAATTTCAACTGAAAAGGTTTTGTTCAAGGTTATCGATAGCGGATAGCGCCGCGTAGCGGTGAGGCATCGCTAAGGCTATTTCGGGCTATTGCGGTAAAATAGCGGTAAAAAGCGTAAAGTCAAATAACGGTCTAATTTAGATATGTACAAATACTAAAAAAGAAAAATTAAAGAAAAATCTAAGAAATCTAAAAGTACATATTGGATGATTTAAAGAGATCCTAAACATGAAATAGACATGTAATCATCATGTAATACCGAAGATGACTGGAGGAGTCAAAAAGTCATCGTCTTCGAGAAGAAGAGATTAGCGGTGACAGGACTGTCCTAAGAAGAGCTCACGGTGAAGGAGGTGAGAGGAAGTATCAAGGTAGGTGCCAAAGGCTATGAGAGGTGGTGGAAGTATGCTGAAAATCACAGAAGACGGTGGAATGCAATGATCAAGGGTTGAGTTTAATTTTAAAAAAATAAACCTCAAACCGCTTTTAAATAGCAGTCAAAAAGCAAATTTCGAATGCAATCGCTCACTATTTACCGTTATGACACACTATTGGCCGCTTTTGCAAACAGACATATTCCGCAATATGTCACCGCTATTGCGCGATAGTGTAGCGGGCGATAGCGTCGTGGGAAGGGACCGCTAATGCTATTAGCGCCGCTATTGCGGGGCTATTTACCGCTATTTATAATAGTGGTTTTGTTCCCTCAAATTAGGGCTTAAAGGGGTGTGGTTGGGTGGTGTTCTTCCTCCTAGGATTGAAATTGGATTAAGACAATTGAAGTTGGATGAGAATCTCTGCAATTTGAGGAAGAATCGTTCTCTCCCTCACATGAACTAAGATTAGAGGGAGAAGAGGGAAATTTTTGGGGATTTTTTCATAAATATTAGTTATATATCCCACTTAATCTGTGCCACATAAGCCCAATTAAGCCACATAAGACTCAAATGACGAGTCACATGAGGTGATCTCGCTGGAAATTTTTCTCCGGCCAAAAAATAGCCCTTGTTGTCACATTGTCCCACTGTATATACATTATCGTCACCAGAGTAAGAATATATACCAAGTTGGTACCAATGTTTTAAATATAGGCTGATAAACCGATATTATCGGCGATTTATCGGTATTTGGGCTCTTCCGCTATGATAAGTTCGATTTTAAATCGGTTGTTGTTTTTAGATGTTTATCGCCGATAATGCGGTGATAAAGTGAGTTATTGGCCGATATTGTTAGCCTAAAAATCGGAATTATCGCCATTTGGTTTGAGTTTTAGATTTCGGGCAATAGGCATATATTCAATGCACTTTAAATCCGACCCGACCCGAGTTTCTACCATTGGTTAGTGATCCTAACATAATTATTTATATTTTGGTATGTTTATTTTTTATTAAGTATGGTTAGATTACATTTTAGAATATTATATTATGTATATCATCATCGGTAATATCACTCTGATAAATACTACTTATCCCTGATATATCACCGATATCCACTATCCAATATAAATTTTGACTGTTCGATAAATCCCTGATAACCGATATTTAAAACCTTGGTTGGTACTTAAGGTTAACAAAATATACCAATCTGGTAATTTAGCCTTTTTCTTCGAAAACTACCAAAAACTTTGTTTACTTTAATTAAGCATTGCTATTTTTTTATTCTAAACTATCATCCACTCCCCTCTGTTAGTGTAAGTGATAACCTTAGCATCCCAAATCATTCTCATGCCAATACTCAAAAATTTTCATATTAATTAAAGCCATTCTAATACCCAACAGAGTCCAATGGCCAACCTTGAAGCGTGTGTTCATGTATGCGTGTACCAGTGTTTTCAAAGGCGCGCGCCTCATTGCGCCTCATGCGCCTTATGATGCGGGGCGGTGACGAAGCGCCCCACATCTGATGCAGCAGCGCCTTTGCGCCTCGCGTACATCCTTACTTCGTGTAGGGTGCATATAGTACATATCCTCATATTGTTTTATTTGTTATCATTTCAATCGAGTCTTTATACTTGATATCCCATATCCCAAAAAGCAAAATAAATCCATTAGGCCTTTTTAAATAGCCTTCAATCGAGGACAATTACTAATCCTTTGCTTGGATATTAATCTTGATTTAACATTTGATTTAAAAATTTATGAATTTTGCTACTATGTTGGGTGTTAGCATTAGAAATTAAAACATTATATTGTGATTTTGTAGTAAGATATTATTTATCATGATATTTTTCAAGTAAATTCTAAAAAACATGTTCTTTCGTGCTTGATTACATATATTGAAAAATTATGTGTGTGGTGTGCGCCTCGCATCACTCGGGCGCGCGCATCGCATTGCGCGTTGCGCATGTGCGCGTAAAGATGCTGTGCGCCCCGCATTGCGCTTCGCGCATTGACAACACTGGCGTGTACATATAAAAACTTCTACCATCATTAAAGCTAACATACACCAACAACTAGTTTTGGGCTAAGGGTGAAACCTGGCATATTTGAAACGAAGCCGCCTCTATTATCTATACTGCCTCGTTCTGTGCTTGGCTCATGATCAACCGTCATTCTCATGCCAATACTCAAAAAATTTCATATTAATTAAAGCCATTCTAATATCCAACAGAGTCCAATGGCCAACCTTGAAGCATGTGTTCATGTATACGTGTACATATAAAAACTTTTACCATCATCAAAGCTAACATACACTAACAACTAGTTTTGGGCTAAGGGTGAAACCTGGCATATTTGAAACGAAGCCGCCTCTATTCTCTATACTGCCTCGTTCTGTGCTTGGCTCATGATCAACCGTCAATTGTATTGCCTCCCCACCTTTTGCTACCACTGCTCGTGAGTCACCAACATTAGCTATCCACAACTTCCTGCCATTTATAAGAATGGCAGTCACTGCAGTGGATCCACCTCGTCCCAGATCAGGATTGTGAGAAAGAATTGCCTTGTCAGTCCTGTCGTACGCTTTTGAAAGGGCTCTATCAGGATGGGTCCAAAATTCTTCCTGTTTCATGATCAAAAGGAGGTCAGTTAACATCTCAAATTTGATATTTTTTTTACAGGGTTGATTGCAGATAGAAACCCTGTAGTATTACATTTTTGAAGTTACTATCATTCTAGTCTTATTGTTGCGGATAGACCCCGAGTTAAATTTTATGACTCTTTTACCCTTAGAAGGTCTACTTTTCAAAAAAAAATTCTCTTTCTTTGAGGTAAAATGGTAAAAAAAAATCCACTCAAGATGTCTATCTGCAACAATAAAACTATAGGGTGGTAAGTTCAATACAAAGATACTATAGGAGGTCTATCCGTAATTAACCCTTTCTAAATAATTTTTCATTAGAATAACCTGGGAAGCAACCTCATTTTTCTAAATTATCCAAATATTAAGGATAGAAAAAGACATACCAAAACCTCACCTCTTTTAGAATATTAGCAAATAAATGCTTCTGTAAGTATGCAGGCACGCTATCCCCCAAATGGCCATCGAAAATAGCAAATAGGCCAAGTTCATGCCCCTTAACCTGGACGAATTTGGCAACATGAAAATCCTCCATAGGATGATTAGCCTTTCCTTTTACAAGGCTATAGCCATAGGTAACCCTCACGTTACCTTGGTTGCTTTTTCCTTTACCAGCATTTGATGAAGAATGTCCTGCCGACTAAAATGGAAAAACTAGCTTCAGTGCCTTAGTAGTAACATACCTTAATAATTTTCACCATTTACATTTTCGAAAAACAAAAATAATCCAAAGAGCAAAAAAGTTAAACAGGTTTTTCGTAAGTTGGACTAAGGATGAGTTAATATATGAAAAAGATGTCAGCAAAATGAAAGTTGATTATACTTTCAATAAGTCAGAAATTTGATCATCATGTATTCAATTGTATTGTGTTACCAAATATGAAATATGTATAAAAGGAAAAATGCATCCAATTGCCCCATATTTGAGTTAAATTCTTTACCTACTCGACTTTTCTTACAGATCTTTATCCTCTTGTTTCTTTTAAGCTTGACTCCCTGAATCTGTACCCAAATGAATACAGGGCACCGGGGTATCCATAAATGTCGGTCCCCTCCTCTTTTTCTTCTTCTGCAGATTAATGTCACCTGACCAAAAACCTTCCCGAAATTTCACTTATTTCGGTCATGGTTTACCCCCAAGAAGACCAAACTCTTGATTGCTATTATGGAGAGCTTACTGTAGTCATTATTCGTCATTCTCGGTTCATTTATGGCTTCTCCATCTTAAGATTAGAAAGATCTCAAGTCATCTTACATCGTGAAGATCTTGCAGCATCGTGAGGATCTTGCAGCCAAACAAAGAGAATTGAAAGAAGAGAGGAAGCAGGAAGCACTGACATGAGCCTAAAAAATGAACAAAACCGTAGCCAAACAAGTGGTGCATTGATCATATTGGTGGATGATGCTAGACCATGCTGACCATCCATGGTGTGTGTGATCTAGATGTTATTCTCGCGTGATCAAGAGAGGATCTTGATAGATTCTTGGGTATCGATCCAGCAGTGTGTGTGTGTATACATAAGAAAAATGGGTATGCTTGGTACCAAGCAAAAAAAGTTATGCTTGATAGTGAGATGTCACATCCTCCTCCACTCATTCAAATGGTTGCATATCCTCATGCACTCCTCAACCCATGTGAATGTGGTCCCCCATTTGAATGAGTGGAGGGGGATGTGTCACCTCACTACCAAGCACAAAATTTGTACTTGGTACCAAGCATACTC
>BQKN01000044.1:354579-397696 GCA_022839385.1 Asparagus kiusianus
ATATATATATATATATATATATTTTTTTTTTTTGGTTTGATAGTTTTCAAGTTTTAATATAAAACAATTGAATACAATTGAAAATATATTTCTAGTTTCATACTTATATGCATATATATGATTTCATCAATATCAATTTTATTTAGTTTAATGAAATCATATTTATTATTTTTGAAAAGTTTGCAAAATATGTAATTTTGTGAAAATATTATATTCTCAGCTTTTGGACTTAACAATAATCATATACATCTTTTATTAAGTCTATAAAATTATTTTGTAATGTTTCAAAACATGATTGAGCTAAAATGTCAAAACTCATGTGTTTACATTTTTATGTTTTGGATTATTTTGCAAAATGATGATATTTTTTATTTGGAAGATGTTTTTTGAAAACCAGTTTTTGTAGCATGTTTATTATCATGTCTACAATCATTTTCCAAAGTTTTATATTTTTTAGAATTTATTTGATATTTAAACCCTATTTTAAGTTGATATGTACTTTTAAAATAAGTTGTGTGCATGCCTTGAGTCGACTCATGAACAGTGTTGAGTCGACTCATAAACTGTTGTGTACTTTACATTTTGTTTCTGACGAGTCAACTCATAACATCATGAGTCGACCCAGACAATGTAGGCGTCTAAAATTGCCTATGAGAGCCCGCACGAAACTCGAGGCAAAGAGTGGGCGAGTCAAGGAGATTCACCTAATCAGCTCGCGCGCATCGGTCAGCGCACGCACGCCATTCGACCCGTGCGCGTCGGTCAACACGCGCACGTCAAACCAGCTCGTGCACATCGGTCAACACGCGCACATCAAACCAGCTCGTGCACGCCAGTCAACGCGCGCACATCAACGAGCTCGTGTGCGTCGATTAACGCGCGCAAGTCAAACCAGCTCGTGCACGCCAGTCAACGCATGCACGTCAAACCAGCTCATGCGCATCGGTCAACGCACGCACGTTAAATCATCTCGTGCGCGTCGGTCAAACACGCGCACGTCAAACCAGCTCGTGCGCGTCGGTAAACGCGCGCATGACAATCAGCCCGTGGTCATCAATCAACACGCGTACGTTAACCAACGGGTGTTCGATGGTCAGTCTCACGATGAAGCGTACAAGTCAACAAATCGACCAAATACGCGAAATGGCAAAAAGAAAAAATATACAAGTCTTGGAAAGAAATGCGTCGTGTACAACAAATAGGCGAATCGACCAAAAAGTTCAGAGAAGCGACGAACCTGCGCTAGCGTAGGACGGAACAAACCGACCCGCGAAAGCGCGAGTCGGATTAGTCTAACCCGTGCAAGCACGGGTCGGGTTGTATCCGACCCGCGCAAGCGCAGTCTGAACCAAAAACGCATTTTGATGGTTTTAAAACGGTTTTCACAGGATTTATTTATTCTAGGGGTTCCTAACTGACTTGATATCATCCCCAAATGTGATTAGACTGTTGTTAACTGAAGATAAAGCCAAATCACTTGTTCTCATCCAGATAACCGCATCCGAGGCTTATAAATATGAGCCAAAGGCCTCCATTTTTAGGATCTGGAATTTTATCAAGAGGACGAGGTGCTACTAGATTGAAGAGTGAAGGAGCACGAAATTTCAGCAAAGGTCAACGAGATCCTGACGAACTTCAGCACTGAAGAGGAGTCATTCAAAGGATCCGAAGCCCTGCACGTCCGTTCCTTGAGATTAGGCTTGGTCTTAATCTCGAGAAGAGCCCTGATTTCGCTTGGTCAATCTCAGCGCTTCAAATCAAAAAAACTTCCTCGGCGAAGGCGAAGCTCTGTCGAATTTTCCCGTAACCGGATCTGATTCGCGGTCGTCCACGGATAAACCCCGGCACCGGCAAAGAACCCACGCAAGAAAGAGCCGATAAACGGATCTTGTGTTTATTTTCAAGAAAGTTATAATTTTTATTTTTGTTATTTGAATTCTTTGTAAACGACTAAAGTTTAATGAAATCAATGACGAATGCAGCTTTCAACGAAAACAAACTGGCGATCACAGTGGGAACCGACAGCCTTTCTGCGAAGGCTGACGTACCGCAACCGGCATTCAAGATCCGAGTGAGCGAAGAGGTCGAATATGAGTTCGACCAGCAAAAATGCGAGGAATACTTGTCCTCCTCCTCCAGATCGGCCTCTCCTCGCAGATGCAGGAAGGCCTACTCCAAGAAGACCCATTAGACTTCAGCTTCAGAAGCCCAAGAAGAAGATCTTCCCTCCACTGCTGCAATTGTGGCTCACAATGCCCCGCCGGCATCCGACGAGGCTAAAACTACAGATCTGAACCTCCTGAACAAGGGGTCGACTATTGATGATGTGCCCACTCTATCAAAGAGAGCACGTCAGAGGCGACGCTAACGCCTCGCACGCCAACTGGCCAAAGCCCTGGAACCAGTTGATGGAATCCACTATGAGACAGATCTGAAGTCCAGGAGGCACCAACCACTACAACAGAGAGTGGACAACCCCTCCTCCTTCAAACCAGCGAAGAACGAATGGGTTCGTGTCAAAAGGACCCGATCGACTCTTCAAGAGAGGATTCAGAAACACCGCACATTGCTTGCACATGCAAGAGTTCTTGTGCAAGAGGCCAAGAAATTGGAGAATGAAGGAGTGGAAAGGAAGTCACAAAGACTGCACCAAGTGTGGAGGCCAAAGTCTAAGACGACGGCCAAAAAGATCAAAAAACGCGGGTCACTCTAATCCGACCAGCCGAAACGCATGTCACTCCAATCTGACCCGCTAATTTGCACGTCACTCCAATCCGACCCGACGAAACGCAAGTCACTCCAATCCGACCCGCCGAAACACAAGTCGCCCAGATCCGACCCGCCAATTTGCGGGTCACTCTAATCCGACCCACCGAATCGCAGGTCACCCAGATCCGACCCTCCAGTCTCTGGGTCACCCAGATCCGACCCTCCAGTCTGCGGGTCACCCGGATCTGACCCTCCAGTTCGTGGGTTACCCGGATCCGACCTTTCAACCCGCGGGTCACTCAAGTCTGACCCGCGTTAGAATCAAGACAGAAGATCTCCTGTACTTGTTTCTTCGATTCCATCAAGTTCCATGCCTCCTCCGGTGGAGATCCACGATAGTGTGGATCTATCCCATTTTAAGATAACCGTCAAAGATCGTCTTGGCCCTTCACACGAGGATCGAGGTAAAGCTCCAGTTAGAGAGCGCTCAAGCACGTTGAATGGATCTCGAGCAATTTTTTAGGCTGGAGGTCGTGATCATCCTCCTAAGCAGTGGAGGCATAACAGGAAAAGTCCTATAACTGACCGCATTGGACTGCGTGTCGAAATCCAGGAGCCTATTGAAAGCCTATGTTCATGAAAACGTAGCTTCAGACATGCGACTCCTGAAGACGCTAACAAAGCATTGAACTTCTAGAAGAGAACGTACTCGTCAGACGAGGACGTTACACCTAGGGACTCATGCCAACACACGATGGGTTGCTCCGGTCATCCGACCGATGAGTTGTACTATCGGGCCCGAGGTACGAACAGGTCTCGGAGAAGAAATAATCAAGAACCGGACTCCCATTGTCCGTGTTCTAAAATTATTAAGGCGGTGTTGTCAGAATGTTGTTGTTCCAAGGCCGCCCCGGAGAGAGTTTCAGTCTTTGAAAGAATCTCCACCAGAACGCCTGAATCCAAACCAAGGCGTTTCCGCAAGAAGAGAGCTACTCCTCAAGATGATGAGTTTCCAGAAGTATCTGTCAACATGACGGGTAGAGGGAAGTCAACACGACTCTTTAGACCGTACCAGTTTTTAGGAGTATCCCAACGAATAACTCGATTACAATCGGGAACCAGTAGACGAAAGAATTATCAGAGGATACAAAAGGGAATATCCTCAGATGATGAAACGTTAGATGCTTGCTCCAATGCTTGGTCAGCAATGGCTTCCGATGATACGACATCAAGCACAGGACAATCCTATGAGTCGTTCATGATCAACGCAGAGCAGATGAATAAAATTCTTGAGGATGCTTTAACTAAGCAGAATGAGAGTTTCAAATTTGAAATGGAAATGGCCATGCAGCAAATAAGGGAGATGCATGACCAGCAAATCGTCGTACTGACAAATTAGCAGGGTGAGTCTAGCCGTCGAAATAATCCCAACCAAGCAGATAATGATCGAGAAGTGGAGGAGAATGCCAACATGAACACCCCTCCCGCCGATAACAATACTGGGGGTGGTCCCTCGGATGATAACAACACGAAGGAGGACCACGTTGCCTCTCCCAGAAATCGCCCGAAGACAGATACGAGTGAGGATAAGAAAATGAGGGATTTGCAGAGCAAAATCAATACGTTGATGAGTGCTCAGGAAGTGAAAAGGTCCAGAATACCGTTCCCTTACCCAAGAGAGTAGGAGTCAATCACGTATCCGGCAAAGTTCAATTTAATCAACTTCACGCCGTTTGATGGAAAGGGTTCCCCCACTCAGCATTTAATATATTTTAAGTTTCACTTGGGGATAATCTTCGGGAATGAACCTCTGATGGTACAATCATTCGTCGGTACACTTCGCGGAGCAGCCTTCGATTGGTATCGTCGCCTCAAGCTGGGAAGTATTAGCAGTTAGGATGACATGGAGGACATATTTCTCACAAATTTCTTCGACGACGACACAAAGGTCTCAATCGGAATGTTATTTGACGAGAAGCAAAAGGACGGAGAGTTAGTGGAAAATTTCATCAAATGATTCCGGAACAAAGCCATGAGTTGTAGGGATCCGATTAGTGAGGACTTCATCCTGGAGACTTGTCACAACAATCTTTCATTGGATATCCTCAAAGCCATGGGAATGGCACCATCTAAGACTTGGAAAGATTTGAAAGTCCGAGGGGAAAGAGCCGAACGTTTCCTTAAGAGGAAAAAGGCCGAAAGGGGTCAAACGGCAACATCAACCCCACAACAGAATTTTGTCCCTAAGGGTAAAGGAAAAGCACAAGTGAATGTAGTGGACGCGAACCAAACATTCAAAGTACAAGCGCAACCGCAACAGCAGCAGCAAAAGGCGCCTCAGCAATCACGGTGGCAACAACAGTCTCAGAAACAGAAGACTTCAGAGCCGAAATTCCTAAAAGTCTACTCGTTTAAAGAGGACGAAGTTCTTGGTATTTTCAAATACCTTATAGAGAACAACAAGATTAAGTTGCCTCCGATCCAAGATCAGGAAGACGCTAAAAGGGTTAATGACTCGAAGTATTGCGTGTTCCACAGAGCGGTTCACCACCCTACCAAGTCGTGTTACGCCCTCAAAGATAAGATCCAAGCTTTGATCGATGTGGGGATGATTACCATGAAGTAGCCTAAAGAGAAGAAGGTGCATAGGTGTGAATACAATATCAATCAGCTTCGGATCTGTCCCTTCGAGTTGGTTTCAGCCCGAGACCGTGACGAAAGTTGTGATGAACACCGTGAATGATGATCCCCACAAACAACGTCAGAAAGGACTAGTACCACACACAACCCCGAATGGCAAAATCCTCTGGGTCCATCCCGATCTGGTCAAAGATGAACAGTGGGTCAGATCATCATCCAAGAAGAAATCAAAAGGCAAGGGAAAATCCTGTTACGGAGCCTCTGCTATTCCAGGAGAAGATGATGAAAGAATTCCTGCTTTCCCACTCTCTAAAGATGAACGAGAAGTCTTTGCAACCCAGAGCGGAAATGAGTATCACTTCCAGTATCCGGATGCTTCCGAGCAATTAGCTAAGCTGGGGGTAACCAAAACCGTTCCCTTGAAGACATTAGCAGAAATGAGAGTTGTCACAACTCTCCCAGTACCCATAGTTGCGGAGAAAACCCAACAAAAGCAAAAAGGGAAAGAACCTTTATACCAAGAGGGTCAGAACCCGAAGCAGTCTCGATTCAATCTACCGATTAGGAGAGACAAACCGGGAAGTTCAAGCGCTCCACCCCATTTTGATATTATGATGCAATTAGCTAATATATCGGCTAGAATAACCCTATATGAGCTGCTGCGTCATTCAAAGAATACAAGGGAAGCTTTACAAGAAGCCTTGGCCAATTCTGAAGTTTTTCTGACTTAGATCGAGCCATCTCCTGAAGAACCAGAGCCGCCGGTCCAACATTGTAACCTCACGGTGCACCGTTTTCCTTACATTTCTTTCACCTAAGAAGACATGCAGATGAAGAATTCGAAGCATGACCGGCCCCTGTATTTTACTAGGCACATTGGCTCCAGCGTTGTTAACCGGATCCAAGTCGATCCGGGTCTCGCTGTCAGCATCATGCCACTTCGATTGATGTATAATCTCAGAATACCGGCTAGTAAGCTAGCCTCCACAGGCACTACGATCTATGGATTCAATACTAGTGGGTCTAGACCATTGCGTAAAATCCGAGTCAAGTGCCAGATCGGAGATTTGAAGTCAGAAGTCACATGTTATGTGATCGACAGGGAGACCTCATATAACCTACTGTTGGGTCGATCTTGGATCCACAGTAATATTATAGTCCTATCAACTCTTCATCAGTGTCTCAAATATGTGGACGCCAATAATAAAGTTAAGACGGTGGTCGCGGATAAGCAACCGTTTAAGGGATTAGAAAATTATTTTATCGACTCTCTTCTTTATGGTGCCGAATCCGATACTAAACCATCGGCCTAAGGAACGGACAGCGGGGAAGAAGCTAATACCGAAGCTGGGTTTGATTATGATGATGGTTTTGTACTTAACGACATTATACCTATTGTAATTAATCTTGACGATGAAGAATCATCGAAAAGTAGTTGTAACTGGTAACTTGCCGAAGAACTATCAATAAATGATGATTTAGAGTACTCGTTGTATCTCGATAATGTTATGAAAGAGTTATATAATGACCCTAATTTGCATGTACCGCTTCAATCATCCTGTATGACGAAGAAGCATGTTCAGGATTTATTCGGAACGACACTTGACATTCCCGCAAAGGCAGGGGGTGAAAAGGGAGTTATCTATGGTAAAGGAAGAGAATCTCCGATACCAGACCACTTTTTGGAAGAAGATAACGATGATGATAAACCTACCCCTCATTTATTCAGATATAATACGAAAGTGCGTAATCTCATGGAGAGATACAGATATGACTTTGTGCTTGGGGAAGGTCTTTGTTTTGGTCAAGGTCCGCGAGTTCCACCTCGTATGGCCTACGTACCAAAAGGAAAGCCCGATGATTATTATAGTCACCGAAGAGGATTGGGTTATGTTTCCTCGTCCGATGACGAATGTTGCTGGCAGGTCATTGATCAAATTGCAAATAAGGACAAAGATGGATATTCTTTCGACTCTTCAGCCTGGGACTCCGACACTAGTCTCGGAGAAATATTCAAAAAGCTAATATCGAACATAGATACAGTTGATCCTGCTACAATAGAGGAAGACGATCAAATGCCGACTTGGGAAGACCATTGGGTTCATCACTTGAATATGTAGTACGGTGATAGGCTTGAACAAAGAGAACCTCCTATTGAAGATCAAGTAGTCCAAGTGAATATGGGTAGCAAGGATAATCCAAAGCCAATATTCATCAGCGACAGCCTCCTGTCAGATGAGAAAGAAGAATTAATCTCTCTCATTAGGGAATACATCAATGTATTTGCCTGGAATTATGAAGATATGTCAGGGGTCGATCCAAATGTAGCAGTGCATTGTCTCAATATTAAGCCGGATGTCACACCTATCAAACAACAACAAAGACGGTTTCATCCGCAAATTATAGAAGCAATTGAGTCTGAAGTCAAAAACCTCATCGACTCGGGTTTCGTTAGGGATGAGCAACATCCCGAGTGGCTTGCCAATATTATCCCAGTCCTGAAGAAGAACGGGAAAATTAGGATTTGTATTGACTTTAGAGACCTCAATACTGCCTGCCCAAAAGACGATTTCTCTCTTCCCATCACAGATGTTATCATCGATAATACTTGTGGATTCAAGAGAATGTCTTTTATGGACGGATTTTCTGGTTATAATCAGATAAAGATGCACTCAGATGATGAAAAGCATATCGCGTTTAGGATGCCCCTCGATGTTTTCTGTTACACGGTTATGCCATTCGGCTTAAAGAATGCAGGTGCCACTTATCAGAGGGCCATGCCAAAGATTTTCCAAGAGCATCTCCGGAAGACCGTCGAATGCTATGTGGATGATCTAGTCGTGAAAAGTCGTGATAAAAATGATCACATCAAGGATTTGAAGACGATGTTCGATCTGATGCAGACTCACTAATTGAAGATGAATCCTACCAAATCTTTCCTTGGAATGTCCAGCGGTAAATTCCTTGAATTCGTCATCACTACTAAGGGTATTCATATTGACCCAGATAAAGTAAAGGCGATTAACGAATTGCATCCTCCGAGAAACCTTAAGGAGCTCAGAGGACTGCAAGGACGGTTGGCTTATATCCGTCGGTTCATTTCGAATCTTTCAGGAAAATGTCAACCATTCTCTAGGCTTACAAAGAAGGGCGTATCATTTATATGGGATGACACTTGCCAAAATGCATTCAAAGATATTAAAGAATATCTCTCCAAACCTCAAGTGCTCGTTGCACCGAAGTCGGGCAAACCGTTCTTGATTTATGTCAATGCGACAAGCCATTCGTTAAGTGCATTACTTGCACAAGACGGCGATAATGGTCACGAACAAGCAGTATATTACTTGAGTCAGACCCTTGTGAGCGCCAAATCTCGATATCCAATGATTGAAAGGGAGTGTCTCGCCTTAGTATTGGCTATCCAAAAGATGCGATACTATTTGGTCGGACAGACTATCTACGTTATCTCCAATGTTAACCTAGTCAGGATATTCATGACACAACCTACTTTTATGAATTATCGGTCAGCAAAATAGTTTGTACTTCTGCCCCAATACGACCTACATTTCAAACAACAAAAGTCGGTAAAGGGACAAGTTATTTGTGATCTCCCGGCAGCTAACCCAACGACAGATACCGCTGAGGTATACGATGATCTGCCAGATAAAACCCACGAAGTCAACGTAACTTCCCATCAACAGGTGTGGCGTTTGTACTTCGATGGTGCCTCTCGAACAACTAATGTAGCGAGTGCTCCTGGATGTTCTAAGATCTCCTCCGGAGTTAGAGTTGTCTTAGTTTTCCCAGGAAAACATGTGATGCCTCGAGCTTACTCGCTGACCGAGCCGTGCTCGAACAACGTAGCCGAGTATAACGTGTTACTTATTGGACTCAGCTTTGTTAAAGAGCTAGGGGTCGAATACCTCGAAGCTTTCGATGACTCTCAATTGATAGTTAAACAAGTTCAGGGAGAGTATGAGGTTAGAAATCAAGACTTAATACCATATCATAAAGTGGCCATTGAGATGGCAGAATCGTTTGAAGGATTCTTCATCGAATACATTCTATGCTTACAAAACGCGTACGCAGATGCGCTGGCAGCATTAGCCGTGTCCCTGGCACAGCCTCCTAAAACGGAACAGTTTGTTACGGTAAGAACTCACCAACTCTTCGTGCCAATCTACGATGAAGATGAAAAGGAAGAGAATATTAAAGAAGTACATTCAACTCAAGTTGATTTCAAACCCCGAGATTGGCATTTTCCTATCATCGATTACGTCTTGCATGGAATCTTACCAGAAGATGTGAAGGAAAAGGACTCAATCCGACGAAGAGCATCGAGATTCTACTATAACACGGAGAGTCGAATGCTATATCGCAGGGGGTACGATGGCTTACTACTACGTTGCTTATCGATAAAAGAAGCAGAAGAAGTCCTGAAAGAGATGCACGAAGGGGTTTGTGGTGCACACCAGCCTGGCCCCAAACTTTATGACTGTATTAGAAGAATGAGATATTATTGGCCCACCATGATCAAAGATGCAGTAGCATATGCCCGAAAATATCACGCGTGTCAAGTGCACGCGAATTATATGCACCAACCCCCGGAGCATCTGCATCCTTTGGCTACAACATGGCCTTTTGAGACTTGGGGAACGGATATTGTCGGTCCTATAAATCCCCTGTCAGTCAAAGGTGATCGATTCATCCTCGCAATTACTGATTATTTCTCCAAATAGGCTGAAGCGATTCTGCTTAGAGAAGTTAAGACAAGCAACGTTATTGTATTCATCAAGCACCATATTATCTACTGATATGGTATACCAAGACGAATGATACATAACAACGGTCCTCAGTTCGTCGGTAATGCATTCATAAGATTTTGCGAGAAGTTTAAAATTCAAGATGTCTCGTTAACAGCTTATAATCCCACAGCAAACGGATTAGCTGAAGTCTTTAACAAGACTATCATCAAGCTTTTATCAAAACTCGTGAAGACTAACAAACGAGATTGGGATGATAAACTCGGTAAAGCACTATGGGCTTACCGCACTATAGTTCGCATGCCTACTGGCGCAACCCCATACTCTTTGGTGTACGGGTGTGAAGCCGTCCTTCCATTGGAAATTCAAATTCCATCTCTTAGAATCGCTCTCGCAACCCAGATGACGAACGAAGAACAACATCAGAAACGTCTCGAAGAACTCGAAATGCTCGATGAGAAACGCTTGGAAGCTTAACAGCACATTGAATTCTACCAAGCCAGAATTTCTCAAGCTTTTGACAAAAAGGTTCGACAACGGAGTTTTAAAGAAGGAGATTTAGTCTTAACTGAAAGACGGCCTATGATCCTTAACTCTAAGAAGAAAGGTAAATTTGAATCCAAATGGGAAGGATCGTTCGTAGTAGAGACAGTCTACTCGAGTGGCGCATATCGCCTTATTACCAAGGAAGGCGACCAGCTTATGATGCCGATAAATGACAAGTTCCTAAAAAAATACTATCCTTAGTATATTCAGGATAACCAATGTATCGTGAAGTTCCCAGAAGAATACCGCATGTGGTATTTTTAGGGATAACCCAGTTGCTATGAAAGCAATAAATAAGAGGTCCACACTTGGACTCCGAATGTATTCAAAGTTGAAGTGGATTTTATTGTTGATATCGAATTCACCAATTCTCGTGAATCCTTTTGTTGAAGTGAGATTTGACCTTTTTGACAGATCAATCTTTCCTCATAAAATCCCTCACTGGTCAAGTCAATTGACGGTGAACCCACCAAAATTTCTATCCGCCAATTCATGGTAATATTCAAAGCTTAACGTGTTAAGTCCTGATCACTTAACATCAAAATCCTCCATCGAGTGGCTAGTATAAACCGGTATTTCTACTGTTACCTGTATTTTACTCTCTTTGCTTTCAGGTCAAACCTATAAAAGTTAGGGCCAAAGCCAGATTCCCCTCTCGATTCCTTCCATGAACGAGAGGTCCACTTTTAATTTGAGCAATCAAACCTATAAAAGTTAGGATTGTCTCCGACCTCACTTAGTCAAACCTGCAGGTAGTTAGGACTAAGATCGAGTTATCCCTTTCGATAAACGAAAGACTTCTATCTTTTTCCTTTTCAGCCAAACCTATAAAAGTTAGGGTCGAAATCGAAATTTTCCCTCAATAAATGAGGAACTCTTTTCTTGGATCAAGCAGCCAGTCCTATAAAAGTTAGGGTTGCTTGAATCTTTTCGATTCTCAGAGTGGAGATCACACTCCTAGTTTTATCTTTCCGGATTCTGGGGGTAGAGATCCTACCTCAAGTCTCCTTTCAAACTAGAGATAGAATATAAAATTCTTCATCTTCAGTGTTGGGAGATAGAAGATAAAATCCTTCCTCTTCCGTTTCTTTTTTTGGGTTCGTCTTTACCATAAACAAGACCTGGGGACAGAATATAAAATTCTTCCTCTCTAATATCGGGTTTGTCTTTACCCTGAGAAAGACATAATTCTCAACTTTTAATCCACGCACTTCATGCATGGAGAATTTTTTCTCGACTCCTATGCAGAGATAAGCCTACGCCTAACACGCGTTGCCAGTTCAGTCTTTTACCGAGTGGAAAAAAACACCAGAATCTAAGTCTGGGGACTTTTATCCTGAATCCTAAGTAGGAATGAGTCAGCACCTAACACACGTTGTCGGGTGCCATATTCCCGTAAGAAATGGTGAAGTCTATGTATTCAAAGTCATAGCATCAAGTCTAAGTGAATTAATACTCTTAGCACAACGTTACATGCGGAACGGATCAAAACAATCCACATGCTAGCCCGATTCAAACGGTAATCGGTAAAGGCACATCAAACCCGTTAAAGGCTGGGGGTTTGCCAAAAATCCTAAGGTCTACATCTAACACGCGTTGCCGAATGTCATATTTCTGTATGAAGTGGTGAAGTCTATGTATTCAAAGTCGTAGCATTAAGTCTAAGTAAATTAATTTTCTTAGCACAACGTTACATGCAGAATGGATCAAAACGATCCGCATGCTAGCCCGACTCAAACGGTAGTCGGTAAAGGCTCATCAAACCCGTTAAAGGCTGAGGGTTTGCCAAAAATCCTATAAATATTATGGTTGATTATTCCAAACAAAATGAGACATCATAATAAAAGAGGATATAAATAAACTCGAAATCTTAGCAGAGTTCTAAATCAGTATCAGCGTAAAGTTTACCAAAATCAAGTGATGTCTCCTCAAGTTAATGTCTCGCACTTAGTTCTGCCGGCATGACTTCTTGGACTTTTAAGACTGTCGCCGATGTCGCAGCCATTGATGTACCAACCCCATCAGTTGGTCTCACGACCTGCTCAACAGGGTTAATCCCCGCAGCTATAGTAGTCATCTCGGTTGCCAAAATTATGTGCTGAGTTGGAGCCACCGATGACTGAGTTTCTATGATAGTTCCTGTTAGCAGCAAGAAATCAAAACCCTCAGGATCATCAGATATCCCAACAATGGTAGTTGCATCAGTCTTAACGACTGGTCCTATAAGTATAACTCCCTTACGGGTATTTAAATTTGATATGAGAATAAATTTTGCAAGGGCAAAATTCATACTAGCAGAGGAACCAGGCCCGATGACCGGTTCAGCAGTGTCGATGATCGGTTCGATAACATCTCGACAAGTTTGTTCTGATAACATTTCATCAAGTAGCCTGTCACCAGAGCCCGAAGGGTCCTGTATGGGATCAGACGGAGGTGCATCAGCTGCATAATGAAAGGTTTCTTTATTATTTGGATTTTTCATTGAAACATCTGAAGCAAATTCTAAGTGTCGCCACATGGAAAGAGAAGTTGAAAGTCAGCAATGAAAGAGAATTAAATTCACCTCCGGTGGTGACGGTATGCTCTTCAGTTTCAACGTTGACAATCGCTTCTTGTAGATTTTCTAAAAGAGCCAGAAGCATATAAGCAATTAGAGGAGGGACAAACTCTGAGTTTTTTAATACCCGAAATTGCCATCTAAAAGGTGTACTACCATTAATAGGTATACCTGGGCTAGCAATCATCGCGGGCAAGTCAGATCCAATAACGATACCTTCGCCAATTTTAGGTGCCACAATTGTTTCAGCACCGGGCAGATCTTGATCCGTGGCCTCATCTGCTTGCGGTGCAAAGCAAGATCCTCCGAAGAAGCCTATGTCAGGAGAAGGAGGGTCATACATCATCGCGTCTTCATCATGACCCCTTGGGATATAGAATTTGTTAAGCCTAAAGCTTGGTAGAGGAAAGAACCAGAAAGTCAACAAGAGCCGAAATATTACCTTCCTCACCAATAAGTGTATCGTCGACCACCTCCGTTTGAGAAGCCTGAGGTTTAGCGTGGCGCTTGATGGTCAATTTCAGCCATTTTGTAGGCCGGGTCTCTTTGAGATCCACAGGTCTATCCTGTGTTGATGTGGCATGCGGCTTAATTTGCGATCCTGCCTGAGCTATGGCCCGAGATCGAGCACGGGTGATGAGGCCACCTCTCTCCTCTTCCTCCTCGGAACCTACATCTGAAAGTTCAACCATCATTCTATTATAAGTAGGCAAAATTCTCCACTTCTTTCGAGCTTTAAGTCGGCGAACTCGATCAGTGATCGATAGATCCCATAACTCTTTATAAAAAGATTCAGACAAAGCTACCGCATCTTCCTTGAAGTCGCTGTTGACTTCCGTAGCACCACCAGTGACGACTTCATTTCCTTCGGAAGTTTCCTCCTCAGAAGCAAATGACTCCTCTTCAACTTCCTCTATTTTTCGCTTACCTTTGCCTGAGGGACCAGCAAGCTTGCTGTCTCGTCTCCTTCGTTCCAATGCATCTTCTTGGATTAGCCTCGCAGCGATACGCGATGCAGCTTCCGCCCTCAGATCCTCAATCGACCGCAGGGGGCGGGCTCGTTAGCAGCCATGATCCATTTGCAAAATAGATATGTGAGCTCTAAGTGGCGATCAGTATTCGGGAGACAAAACTTGGCACTAGTACAGCCCGTCACATTCCACAGCCAAGTACGAACGCCATCCAATAGTCCACTGTGAGTGTAGAACTATTAGTTCGGATTCCCGACATATAACTGGTCATACCCGAATTGACGGGCGAACCGGCACGACAAATAGGGCTCTAAATAGCAGCGCTCCTTTACCCAAAAAAGGAGATGGCCTGGCCTTATATTCATGAGCCACCTGAAACATCCAACATCGAGGGAAGTCCGATCTGTTCCGGGCGCTTCTACGTCAGCAAGCATCCCACCATATTTGCTAGCAAAGCGAGGGAGACATGGGTTGATTACCCAGCCCTTGTGTGTATGCAAACTCCTCCTGACTTCCGAGAGGTCCCGAGCTTTCCACCTACACCCTTCGAACAATTGTAGCAGGGGAGTAGATAGATTCGCATTAGTAGGGGGCGACATCAAATCAGGGTGATGAAGAACCAACCATCCCATCAGATAAGTATATGGGAGTTCTGCCTTCGCCACAGGGATCTTCACGGATGGTGTCTCATCAGTTTGAGTAAAAGCCGTGACCACCTGACGAAGTCTGTGATGTATGTCGGTGATCATTGCTGGCAAAAGAGATAGGCTTCTCCCATAAGCAAGCTGGATGGCCGGGAATAGTACCTCTATCGGTAGGGCATCTGAGGTCTGATATGGTACTACACACGTCTTCAACCAAAGCGTTATATAACCAGCCAATAAAGTTTTAAGATGGATGGGCTTCTGGGCGCACCATAAGAAAGATTGAATTTAGTCCCCGCAAGGAATTTTTCTTATGTACTCGCGATAGTATGGGAGCGGGCACCACACTTCTCAATCAATATATTAATCTCCTGGGAAGTCAGCGGTTGCAACTCACAAACTTCCTCATTAAGTTTCTCCAAGTTTTTGAATAAATAGCAAGAGAATTGCTTCAGGCTTATTTGAGGAGACTTCTTCCACGCAACTGGATTAGTGCCGGCTAAGGCAATCTGATAATGACACGTGAGTTCCCATAATGTGTCATATCGAGCAGGCTTATGGATCTTCAACTGATGTAGCTCCTGGTTGGAGGGAAAATATTCTTGATACAGCATATCTCCCAATTGTAGTCCGGAGACTTGGTGCATCTAGTGAAAAGGTAATCCTAATTCTCCTTTCCATGTGAGAAAGGTATTAGCATCTGGGTTGTACAGTTCTATTAACCCCATGAAGTGAAGAGCATTCACCGGTAATCCGTATTGGGTGGCCCGAATAGCTTCATACAATCTTATCAACTTTAACTCGGCACTCCACCGGTGGAGGACATAACCTGTCATCTGACCCTACCATGCTTTGTCCGAAGAATGAGACCAACCAAAGCAGCGGTAATTTTCGATAGGTAGTTCATGCCCTAGCTCAGCAAGGCGATTCTTCACAGTGCGAGCTATTATAGGTAGTTCTCCTTTAGGTGGGTCCTCTAATCCCATTACGCCCGGCTGTGACCCTGTAATGTGTTTTCTGCCACTAGAACCCGGAAGTGAATGGCTGGTGATATATCCGCAAGGGATGTTAGTATGTTCTTCTGTCAAGGTCCATGGCATCTGTCGCGTCACTGCTTGCCCGCGTAATTCTGTTAGTGAATGATGACGAGGGAATAGGGGGAGATATAAGCAAGTTGTGTCGTCACTGTGTAGCCACCGCTCATCTTCGAGCTTTATGACATCCGGATCCGTCATAGAATCGCCAAACAGTAATGTGTCTTCCTTAAAGGATGACCTGGATCCGTATCTTCAGCAAATGGCGCGTCTGTAATTAACTGGCACGTAATACGACGACCCCCCTCCCGTACTAACTTACAGAATTCATTTAGGAGGTCCAAAGTGAATTGAGAAGTGTGCGAGATCGATGCTGGGTTATCAACGGCAGTGTAATACCTGCTCCTACGGCCATCTATCTCGAATTGAGAAAAAAGCGTCGTCGGGTATTCAACTGAAATGAAGAAGGCGTGTTTATCGAACGCATTTACGAAGAAATATCAATACAATATAGGGGGTTGAATTCTTTTCACCAATCCGTGAAATAGAGTCACCACCTTATAATTGGCGAGACGATTTTAGCAATATTATGAACTCACAAGATAACGTACACCTTCACGCAAATAACGCGGTGATGTACCCTATCTTACGGAACGTAATACGGAAGAAAATCGCCCCATATGGCCTTGAGACACGTTTTGACCAAGCAAAACATATCTAATAAGCATCCACCCCCACAAAGGAGGATATCAACTCTTCCCAACTGCTTCACCAAGGAGAACAGAGTGGGTAATATAGAAGCATCCACCCCCACAAAGGAGGATATCAGCTCTTCTCGACTGCCTCACCAAGGAGGACAGAAAGGGTATGCAACATGCAATATGACATAATGAAGATTGAATTCATAAGCAGGAAATTATGTTCATAAATAAGAAATTACAAAAGTTTACCAGTAAAAGATGGCCGCTCCCTCTCAGGTGACTGAGTAGCCGAGCGACTCCTCGGGAGGCATGATCTCCTCGTCGACATAGCTAATCTGCAATAAAGACCAACAGCTCAGTCAGATCAAGAATCAAGATACATGAATCGAAAGACTAAAAGGGAAATTGCGAATCTTTAATTGAAATTCTACAAAATGGAATTTTCCTATTAAGGGTCCAATTAAACCTATATGACATTCTTGACTCAGGATCAAGTAAAAAAAAGTAAAAAAATCAAATATACAAATTCAAGGGGCGAAATCAAGTCGGGGGGGGGGGGGGGGTTGCAAAACCAAAAATAGAAGGTCTCGACTACGTCAGCATAAAGACTGCAAGCTCACGGAATTATCCAAAGTAGAACATGAATACCGACTTGAATTTCAAAACCATACATACATACATACATACATACATACATGAATATGAACAAGAATAGAGCGGTATTTAGTCATCTACGCAACCAAGTATCCCAAAGGCTTGATGTTGACAAGGATTCGAAGCTAAGCTTCCAAGAAATTCAAACCAAGCCTATATGCAAGTTTGGATTCAAGTCATTCAGCCATGTACAAATTCGGATTCAAATCATTCGGCTATGTACAAGTTTGAATTCAAGTCAATTCTCGGCCTCCCACATGTACAAATTCAAGGCATATAAAGTTCTCGAGCCACATACAAGTTGGATTCGGTCACATACGAGTTCAATCATGTACAAGTTTGAACCATACAAGAGTGCAATCATATACAAGAATTCAGTTATGCACGAGTTCAATCATGTACAAATTCAAACCATACGAGAGTTCGGTCAAGAGTCGGGTCAGGTACAGGTTCGAAGAGCTGTTCGACCACACATTTAGTCATCAACCATCAAACCATGAGTTCAAAGGCATGAATTCAAAATTGCAGTGATCAAGCCATGTCACAATTGAAGCTAAATTTTCGGCCACCATAAACATTCAAACCCAAGAATTCGGTTGTCACTAGGATCAGAGAGTCGGGACTGCATTTATCAAGCCATGTTCACAATTGAAACCAAAGAAGTTGGCTAACATTCAAACCCAGCACAAATTTTGTTTTCCCCCCCAAATTCGAAGAACTAGGGTTCCGATCACTCCTAAACAACCAAACATCCAAGACTATGAATTCAACCAAAATCAAAACAAGGGGAGTGAAATTTACCTGAATTCGAAGAGGAATCGAGGAGGAGAAGATTCCCGTTGATGCTCAGACCTAAAATCAGTAAATGACCAAACCCTAGCTCGTGGGGAGATGAGGATGTCAGCCAAAATCAGGAGCTTCTTGGAGGCTTTATCTTAGCAAAGTTGAGGGATTTAAAGAGCTTAGGAGCTTTGATCTCATTCGGAATTCTTGGGGAACAAGGGTTCTTGAAGAATTAGAACTCAAGGAAGAAGAAAACCCAAAATAAAGGGGGAGATAGGCGCTTGAACCGAAAGAAGAGGAGGAGAAAAAGATGGGGATTTTAATCCCCTGCGCCTTCCACCTGACCCGCGTTTCGCGGGTTAGAATTCTGTCCGACTCGCGTGCACGCGGGTCGGATTAATCCAACCCGTGTTCACGCGGGTCGGATCCATCTAACCTGCTTAAACGCGGGTCAGACCCTGAGCGCCCGTTTTGCTGTATTTTCGTCTGATTTCGCCCATATTCGAAATGATTTGGAATATTCGGAGTCCAATTTCATCTACCGGATGACTTTGCTGCATTTATACTCATATTTAGAATTTTCGGAGTTCAATTTCATCTCCCGGATAAATTTGTGACATTTTCGCTTATCTTCAGAATATTCAGGATCCAAGTTTATGTTTCCGGGAAGTTCTTGGAGAATATTATAATAATTCTTAAGGATAACCCGACAACATTCTTAAGGATAACCCGACAACCTCCGACGGGTACACGAGGCTAAACTGATTCCCGAAACTCCCAGGAGTTCACGAGTATAATCTGGTTCTCCTCAGGTCAAAGCGTTACGATGTAGATAATTAAGCCAAAAGTCAACTCAATGACGCATCAATAAAAATTTACTCACCAATTCCGGTTCAAGGCTTCAACAACGGTCAGACGATAAACGCAGCACCAGGAAAATCTTAGCTATTCGACAAAATATAGAATATGCTGAAATATGAAGAAGTCAAGAATTGAAACCATCCGTAGGTCCTTTAACACCGACTGAAGGTAGGGATCCATCGTATCCAAAGCATTTCAGACTCGTCTATAAAAGAATGAGGCTGAAACACTTTGTAGGGGGTATTTGAAGGCGTCTAAAATTACCTATGAGAGCCCGCACAAAACTTGAGGCAAAGAGTGGGTGAGTCAAGGAGATTCACCTAATTAGCTCGCGCACGTCGGTCAGCACACGCACGCCATTCGACCCGTGCGCGTCGGTCAACACGCGCATGTCAAACCAGCTCGTGCACACCGGTCAACGCGCACACATCTAACCAACTCATGCACGCCAGTCAACGCGTGCATGTCAACGAGCTCGTACGCGTTGATCAACGCGCGCAAGTCAAACCAGCTCGTGCACGCCAGTCAACGCGCGCACATCAAACCAGCTCGTGCACGTCGGTCAATGCGCGCACGTCAAATCATCTCGTGCGCGTCGGTCAAACGCATGCACATCAAACAAGCTCGTGTGCGTCGGTCAACGCGCGCATGCCAATCAACCCCCGTGCATCAATCAACATGCATACGTTAACCAACGCGTGTTCGACGGCCAGTCTCGCGACGAAGCGTACAAGTCAACAAATCGACCAAATACACGAAATGGCAAAAAGAAAAAATATACAAGTCTTGGAAAGAAACGCGTCGCGTACAACAAATCGACAAATCGACCAAAAAGTTTGGAGAAGCGATGAACCTGCGCTAGCGCAGGACGGAACAAACCGACCCGCGTAAGCGCGGGTCGGATCAGTCTGACCCGCGCAAGCACGGGTCGAATTGCATCCGACCCGTGCAAGCGCGGGTCGGTTGATTCCGACCTACGTAAGCGCAGGTCAGATGCAACCGACCCGCGCAAGCACGGGTCGGGTGCGACCGACCCGCGCAAGAGCAGGTTGAACAGATCCGACCTGCGCCGCGTAGTCTGAACCCGAAACATGTTTTGACAGTTTTAAAGTGGTTTTCACAGGATTTATCTGTTCTAGGGGTTCCTAACTGACTTGATATCATCCCCAAACGTGATTAGACTGTTGTTAACTGAAGATAGAGCCAAATCACTTGTTCTCATCCAAATAACCGCATCCGGGGCCTATAAATATGAGCCAAAGGCCTCTATTTTGAGGATCTAGAATTTTATCAAGAGGACGATGTGCTGTTGGATTGAAGAGTGAAGGAGCACGAAATTTCAGCAAAGGTCAACGAGATCCTGGCGAACTTCAGCACCGAAGAGGAGTCATTCGAAGGATCCGAAGCCCTGCACGTCCGTTCCTTGAGATTAGGCTTGGTCTTAATCTCGAGAAGAGCCTTGATTTTGCATGGTTGATCTCAGCGCTTCAAATCAAAAAACTTCCTCGGCGAAGGCGAAGCTCTGTTGAATTTTCTCGCAACCGGATCTGATTCGCGGTCGTCCACGGATAAACCCCGGCACCGGCAAAGATCCCACGCAAGCAAGAGCCGATAAACAGATCTTGTGTTTATTTTAAAGAAAGTTGTAATTTTTATTTTCATTATTTGAATTCTTTGTAAACGACTAAAGTTTAATGAAATTAATGGCAAAGGCAGCTTTCAACAAAAACAGACAAGTTGAGTCGACTCATGCATGTCATAAGTCGACTGTAGGCTGTCTAAAAATCATAATAAATAGCTGATCCCTATCAAACTTCAATCAACATCTCGACAAAAAAAGTTACAATCTGACGACTTTCACGTCAACAAATGAAAACTGTAATCATAGGATTTTCACGTAGATCGAGAAAAGGTTACAATTCGACGGCCTCCACGATGACTGATGAGAACCCTGATTCAATAGTCTTCACAATCAATTATGAAAATTATAATCTGATGACTTTCACACCCCAAAACAGCCAATGTGAAGATCACTCAACAATGGTCTTTACAATGCTCTACAGAAGAGGTTATAAGTCACTAGCCTCTTCTAAACGCGGAATTCACCTTCGCGTTTCAATTCTTGAGACGCAGGTGACCCCTACATTTCCAACCCTCAACAAACAAAACACGAGCGACCCTCACATTTTTCAACATCCAGCGGGTGTCCAACTCTGCTTCTCTAGTCTAAGACGCGGAGTTAGGGTCCTGAATGCCAACTTGGGTGCTCATTCAGTCATAAGTTGAACGGTTTCAGAACCATTTTCCTCACGATCTGAGAAAATCACGCCCACTTAGGAGCGGATTAAGGGGTCAGTTACACCCCTTATTCTCCTATAAATTCCAAGAAACTCAACAGAGTCGAGGTGGGATTTTTTTGATCAGATCATCCAAGGGATCAGCTGGCTTTTGGATCAGACAAAAAAGTCAAAGGAGTTGGATTTTTGGAGTTCGGATTAACTGATTCTTCTTGGATTTTCGGCAGAAAAGGAGAGATCAAATCAGTTACAACAAGAATATCTGATCTTGAAGCATCTTACAGCAACAAACAAATCTACTTGGCTATTAACCGAATTTTCGGTTCAAACAACTCTGTTCAACAGAATTTTAACTCGTTCTGAGCTCTAAAACTCGTTAAGAGTTCTTAATCAAACCTGTCACGCAAGTTAGTTATTCTAGTGAATTGAGACATATGGATCGTCAACGGAGAGCCAATTCGACGCGAGCATTTGAAGGAGGCACTCCATCGCTACCATAAAGAATCCAGAATTAAACAAATGGGAGAATTCAGATCAATTCTCCTCTCTTTTGTAATTAAAAATCCAAATTGTAATTAAGATCGAGAGAATACAAATCAAATTTTTTTCATTTTTTTTACTATAAATTTTTCACCAAACAAAAGATGGTGACTTCGCTGGGGAAAAGCTTTTTTGATGAAGAAGTGGTGACACAATCCGATGTTCATCTTACTGGAACAACCATGGAAACTCTCGTCATAGAGTTTGATCAAGCCAAATACGAGGAAGCCCTCTCCTCTAGATCGCTTAACCCTAAGGCTAGGCACAACACCCACAAGATCTCCAAAGAGATCAAAACTGTTGCTGGAATGCCAAAGAAAGTTCTCTCCTTTGGCCAAGATTCATAAAACAGCCCCTCCTCTAAAGGACTGGGCTCTACCTCTGCCAAACTCGCTCAACGAGTTGAAAACTCCACATCCGCGTCAACACAACGTGTCATGGGTCGTAAAAGGCCTATGATGGAGGAAAGTCCTATCAACGCCGATGACGTTTCTGCTAAAGCTTTGAAACAAGACAAGAAGAACGCTGCTCGAAGAAGGAGAAGATCCATACGGTGAGCGCACTTGCGAAACAACCGATTTCTTACCCAACGCGAAGATCGCTTTTTTGAGTCCGTGCCCGAACGCTGCGTTTCTACCACAGAACGAGCACTCCATGGCAACAAGCCTAATTATGAGCCTCGGGTAATACAGCTTAAACGCGACCCTCAGTGGTGCATTATCCATCCAAAATGCGATCCTCAAGAAAGCACTGCCAAAGATAAACGCATATCTCAAGACTACATTCAAGCGAAATATGACCCTCAGGGGTCTGTTTCACCAACCAAACGCAACCCTCAGGAGTACGTTCAGCTAAAGCATGATCCTCAGGGGTCTGTGTTACTAACCAAACGCGACTCTCAGGAGTGCGTTCAAGCAAAACATGACCCTCAAGGGTCTGTTTTATCAATCAAACGTAGACCTAGGCCTAGTGTTTACAAATCTAAACGCGACCCTCGCGTTTCTTCTCAAGAACGCTACGTGGTCCGCCAAGTTCAAAAAAACCAATATGGATTTAGGATTCATGTTCATCAAGAACCAATCTTACCCACTCAGAGGTAGGGGGTCCCATCTCTGTACTCACATTTGGAGAAAGATTCTTCACAAGTTTCTGATTTGCGGAAATTGCTGTCGAGAGAAAGACCAATACAACAAGCACCTCATTCGTGTCAATGTGAGCAACCTATTTCTACAGTCCTCTCAGAATGCCACTGTTGTGCATCTGTGCCTCGTCAATCTGTATTTGATCGATTGCCAAATGTCACCAGGCCTACCAAGCGACAACGTCATCACAAGAAGTAAGTTTTCGAAGCCGAATATCTTAAAGTCACTATTAACGTGATCGGCAGAGGGAAGGCCTCAGCGCCTAGTTTTGACGAATCAGAAAGAAGCCACTCTCCGACTGTCCAGGAAATCTGTGATGAGTTTGAAGGAATATATCACAGCACTTGAACCCGAACAGGAGCTATCCGCTCGGTTAATTATCAAAAGTTAGCCAAGGGGATTACCTCAGATGATGAACATTCAATAATTATCAAATCTTAATCCTTGAGCTCTATCGTGGCACGAGAAGCTCCCGTGTACATGACTAGAGGCCCTGACGACTTAGCAAAAAAGAGTCGATGAACATCAGGTCATGCTCCAAGCACAGCAAGAAACACTTCTTCAGATGAAGGATATGTTAGTCTAACTTCTTGCAGAAAAAGGCCAAAGGCCCGAGTCTTCCCGGAGGACAATTTCAAAGGGAAAACAGAAGGCACACGAGAATTCAGATCGTGAAGCTCAGAACATAGAATCCTCTTCTGAAAATGAGAAGGAGATGGAAAGAGAACCAAATTCTCAGTCATCTAAAGTGGATGAGTTAGAGGCCCGCCTTAACGCAATCGCTAATAGAAGCAAGCTTCTTGAGGAAGGAGTAGTACGGTCTTATCCTGCCAAATGGGACACGACACCTTATCCACCAAAATTTAAGGCCCCAACCTTGCAACCTTTCGATAGCACAGGATCACCAAACCAATACATCTACTACTTCAAGTCACAAACTTGAGACGTGATAGCTGTAGGCAATAAAAATTGCCTTTAATCCTTATCAGAAAAGTTCAGATCAACACTGCTAAAACCTCGCCCGAAACAACAAAAAGGGAGAAAACACAGATATCTCCCAAACCGTAAGGAATTTGGCAAAACAGAGGAAGCGAACCGAAGCCTTCGGCTGGGTTCGGATGGCTCCGTCTCGTCGAGATAGGAGATTTTCATATATAATTCGTCCAATTCCGATTTACGGTTTGAAAGTTACGGCCTATTCTTCGATCCATGCTCTAGAGCTCACCTAACGGCTTGAAGCTCGCCTGCAGACCCAGGTTCGCCTGTAGTCCCCAGCTCTGCCTGCAGTCCCAAATCCGCCTGCAGACCCAAGTCTGCCTGCAGTCCCAAATTCGTCTGTAGACCTAAGTTTGCCTGCAGTCTCCAGATCGCCTGCAGACCTAAGTCTGCCTGCAGTCCCCAGCTCTGCCTGCAGTCCCCAAATCCGCCTGTAGACCCAAGTCTGCCTGCAGTCCCCAGCTTTGCCTGTACCTACAAATCTGCCTGCAGTCTCAAGATCGCCTGCAGACCTAAGTCAAGCTGCAGACTCGCCAGCTCACTGTCAACTACCCACTTGGAGTATGGGAACAATTACATCAGTGGTCAAATCCCATAAATCAAGGGAGAAAGCCTGGCGCTCCTCACTTAGCAAGAATAGGGCGGCTGACAGGACCTCCTAAGTGGTCACACCCCACAGCTAGGACGGCTGACACGACCCCCTAAGTGGTCACACCCTACAGCTAGGACGGCTGATAGGACCCCCTAAGTGGTCACACCCCACAGCTAGGACGGCTGACAGGACCCCCTAAGTGGTCACATCCCACAGCTAGGGCGGCTGGCTCCCTCACCTCTACTAGTGGTCAAATCCCACAAATCAAGGGATGGCACATGCCATCCCTTGCCTATTAAAACCCATCTTCAGCCAGCATGAAGGGGGGATTGGCTATTGTATATTCTGCTGGCTAATCTCCCAAAGGTTGCACCAGGGACTTTTGCCAAAGGCTCCCTCATTCGAAGAGACTCGTCGGAACTCTCCGACTTGAGGCTCTCGGGTAGACTCGAACCCACTTACATCGGACCATCTACTGCGTACTGAAGCTCCGGCAGCAACTTTGATCGGATCGTCCAAGGGAAGCAGACTCGGCACGAGCACCGAGTGAGGCGTCCTATCGCTACCGAAGACCCCACGTTAAACAAGGAGGGCATTCCTTTCGCTTTTATTGTAAACATTTGATTATTAGTTTGTAATAAGCCATTCTTATTAATACAAACGAAGGTCCCTATTTTCGGGAGATCAAAATTTACACCTACAGTAGCAAACGATGCTATCCTGACTTGTTTGTTCATAGGCACTCTTAAGGAAGTTACCTTTGAGTGGTTTACTAAACTGCCTGCTAGGTTTATTCAAAAATGGGTAGATCTGAAAAGGCTTTTCTTTGCCAGATTTTTTGAAAATGATACGGAAGTCTCGGTCCCGACTCTCCTCACCACCAAGCAAAGGAAGGGAGAATCCATCAAGACTTATGTTGAGAGATTCCACAACATGGCGTTACGATACCCGTCAGGTATGATCCAATCGACTTTTGTTAAAACTTGCAGGCATAACTTGCAGACCCAGCTCCTCGATCAAATAGGGGTAGAGGAATATGGCTCCTGGAGACAACTGATTTCGTAAGGAGAACAAGCCGAAGAAATCGTTGCCTAGGTCAAGGCTGAAGAAGCTACTCAACCCAAGCCACAATAGCAACGCAATCAGAATAATGTCCCTACGCTCCAAGGGAAAGGAGACTTTGGCTGCCAACGCCAACACGCGTGCACCACCTCCTAAGCAAGGCAAAGCACTGAACTAATAAAGAGCACCCAAGCAGTACTCGTTCAAAGAGGAGCACGTGAACACTTTGTTCCAATTGCTTCGGAAGAATAACAAACTATAACTCCCTGAGATCACAAAACCAGATGAAGCAAGGAAGGTGGATGACCCCAATTACTATCGTTATCATAGGTTTTAGGACATCCTACAAGCAAAGGCTAAGTTTTTAAAGATATTTTACAAAATATAGTGAATGCTAACGTGCTCACACTGAAGCCCGAGCAGAAGACCGTATCCACCAATTTGATAATGGTCTAGTTCGGTGATTTCCCTCTAATAGCAGCTGTAGACGGTGTTATCCCCATCCATAAAACAAAAATGCACATGAAAAACACTGACTTACACAGTCAGAAGGACAGGAAGTTGGTACCCCTCACTACCTTAAAAGGGGAGATCATGTGGGTCCATCCCAACCTAGTTGAAGACCAACAGTGGATGAGCACCTCGTCCAAAAAGAAGAGAGACAAGGCTAAACCATCTAATATGATTAGCCCCCTCACTTAATGAGAATGATGATCATCTTAAACCTCTCACCGACTCAGAAGAAGAGAGGATTGTTCTTGCATCATACCCAGGAGGCAACCCTGGCACCTGGTCAGGAAAAGCTTACTTGAAAGACTATGATTAGAATGCTCAAGAAGCAGAGGAACAACACCAAAATGCTGGGGGTTCTGTTCCACAAAAGACAATCGACAAAGAAAAATAGAAGGAAACCTAGTACAATAAGAACATTCTTCAAGAAGGAGGAGAATCGAGCACTCCATTCCGATTCAATGTCCTGGCGCAGTTAGCTAACATACCAGCCAGAATTACCCTGTATGAGCTTCTGAGGTTGTCTAAAACCACCAAGGAAGCTCTGATTGAAGCTTTAACAAATACGGAAAGCTTCATTACACAAGTTACTCTGACTCCTGAAGCTTCGGAAGCCCAATCTTGCCTACAATGTCTACAAGCAGCAAGAAGTCTACCATACATATCATTCACTCAGGACGATATGCAAGTAAAACACAAGCATGACAGATCTTTGTACTACACAGGGTACATTGGGTCTTCAGAAATCAGTCGTGTTCAAGTAGACCCGGGCTCAGTACTCAGCATCATGCCTTACATGGTCATGTAGGTCTTAGGGATTCCTATGCATCGGTTGAACACCACCTAGACCACTATCTTCAGTTTCAACGCCAACAGTACTCAACCCCTAGGGAAGATCAAGCTTAGGTGTCAAATTGGAGATCTCAAGTCTGAGGTGACTTGTTACATTATAGATTCGGACACGTCCTATAATTTATTGTTGGGATGACCATGGATTCATGTAAACCGTATTGTCCCATCTACCCTACATCAGGTTATGAAGTATGCTAATGATGAGGGGGAACTCTGAACCCTGATTGCGAAAAAATACCCTTTCAGAGGGGTAGAAAACTTTCACATAGATTCTATCTTCTACTCGGAATCACAGGAGAAAGAAGTTGTTGACAGTGGTAACGAAGCCGACGTCGACCCAGACCCTGAAGAAGATTGTGCATGGGAGTTGAACTTTAATGTAGTGGGTCAGGTTGAGAACAATAATAATGTACCGAACGAGGGCGAGTGGTGCATTAATGAAGATTTTATTTTGGCATACTTGTCTGGTGAATCCTCTAAAAATGAACAAATATAGAATGATACTGATGCAGGTACCGGCCCATGGCACACATTATGCGCTGAGGCATCACTAACATTGCCGATTAAGTCATCATTCGCTTCAGATGAAGAAGTAGAGGATGTCCAGATAGCTTTCTTTAAATTCCCGTCCAAAAAAAAAGGACAGAAGCCAATCTACTTCTGAATTACTCAAACGAGCAAGTTCAGAAGAAGATAATGGGGTTCCTCAATTTTATTACCATGAACCCAATTCCATATATCTGATGAAGCGAATGGGATATAATTTTAATGAGAAACATGGTTTAAACTTCAGAAAAGGAAGGCGAACGCCGATTCGAATGTCCCTCACTCCCGAAGGAAAACCTTCGGATTATTATCAGAAAACTGGAAGAGGTGTGAGTTACGTCACAACTCCCTCACTTTCAAAAAATAAAACCGATAACTGTATGTATCAGGATCATTCATCTGGAACATCATCATGAGAATCCGATGTCAGCGTCGGACCTTTCTTTAAAAATTTGACTGTGAACATGGTTTCAACTAGTCACCTAGATAAAGATGCAAGGGGTGATGAAGAGTTGATTGAATCGACTAAAAACCCTTGGATCAAACGCCTTAACATCTTGTGGGATATGTGTTTCGAACAACGCGAGCTGCCTACTGAAGATAAAGTAACCAGGTCAATATAAGAGATGAGTCTGACCCTAAACCTATCTTCGTAAGTGAAAGCTTATCACCCTTTGAGAAAGAAAATCTTATATCTCTCGTTCGAGAATATATAGATGTCTTTGCTTGGAATTATGAAGACATGCCTGGCCTTGACCTAAAAATAGCCATGCATCGTCTCAACATCGATTCGGATGCAAAACCCGTTAAACAACAGTAACGCTGGTTTTGTCCCGAGAACATGGAAGCAATTGAGTTAGAAGCTAAGAAACTTACTGATTCAGGATTTGTTAGAGAGGAACAACACTCGTACTGGGTAGCCAATATTGTTTCAGTTCCCAAGAAGAACGGTAAGGTCCGGATATGCATCGACTTTCGTGACCTCAATGCAACTTGCCCAAAAGATGAGTTTCCACTTTCCATCACTGCTGTTATGATTGACAATATCTGTGAATATGAAAGAATGTCTTTCATGGACTGATTCTCCAGATATAATCAAATCAAGATGTATCCTGAAGACAAAAAACATACTGCTTTCAGAACACCGTTGGGGGTGTATTGCTACACAGTGATGCCTTTTGAATTGAAAAATGTAGGTGCAACTTATCAACATATAATGAACACTATCTTTCACGAACATCTACGTAAGAAGATTGAATGTTACATTGATGACATAACAGTGAAAAGCCAATACAAAGGTGATCATCTTACAGACCTGAAGACAATGTTCGACATCATGCGAACACATCAGTTGAAGATGAACCCGACAAAATTGTTTCTTGGGGTATCGAGCAAAAATTCCTGGGATTTATCATTACATCCAAGGGAATTTCTCTTGATCCAGAGAAAGTTCGTGCTATACAAGACATGTCACCTCCGAAGAATCTCAAATAACTCAGAAGTTTGCAAGACAGATTAGCTTACATCCGGATTCATATCTAACCTCTCGGGACGCTGCTAACCCTTCTCTAAGCTCATGAAGAAAGGAGTATCCTTCATTTGGGATAGAGACTGCCAGAAGGCATTCGAGGAGATTAAGAGATATCTCACTCAATCGTCGGTTCTTGTGGCCTCAATATCGGGAAAACCATTCCTGTTATATGTAAGAGCTATGGATCATTCTCTTGGAGCTTTATTAGCCTAAAATAATGACCAATGGCAAGAGCAAACCATATACTACTTAAGTAGGACCATGATGGGAGCCGAACACCGGTATAATTCGGTCAAAAAATGTCTTATTTTGGTATTCGCGGTCCAAAAGATACAACACTACCTAGTTGGAAAAACAATCCACGCCATCTCTAAGGTAAATCCTCTGAGAGTCCTGATGACGAAACCATCGTCTTTGAATTGCCGGCTGGCGAAGTGGGCAATCCTCCTATCACAATACGACATGCAATTCATGCCCTAAAAGGCTGTTAAAGGTCAAGCTCTAGCCGATCATCCGGTGCTAGGGATGTCTAAGTTGTATGAAGAATTACCCGACGAGGTTGCTGAAGCTTGCGTAACTCAAGAAGTTATGCAGGTATGGAGATTATTCTTTGACAATGCATCTAGAGCAAACCCTCATGGAGCAATTACCATGGGAGTAGGAGTCGTATTCATCTCTTCGAACGGTCACATGATCCCGAGAGGATTTTCCCTAATCGAGCCATGCACCAACAATATAGCTGAGTATAACGCTCTGCTATTAGGAATGCAATTCGCCAAAGAGCTTAACATTAGACATCTTGAAGCTTACGGTGACTCTTAGCTCATTGTAAATCAAGTCCGAGGAGAATACGAAGTGCGTAATGAGGATCTGATCCCGTAATACTTTGTGGTGCTAAAGCAAGCTAAGAAGTTCGAAGGTTTCTTTATTGGATATATTTTACGAGCTCAGAATGCTTATGCAGATGCTTTAGCCTCGTTGGCAACCTCATTAGCATTGCCACCAGGAGCTGAAACAAAGATTCCTGTCACCGTACACGAATTGTATTATTCCAAGCTTCTTTCAGAAAAACGTTCAGACAAAACGATGACAGGAGAAGTCTACACAACCTTAATGGAGTTTGAACCCAAGGATTGGCGGTTCTCGTATACCGATTATGTCTTATACAGGATTTTGCTCGATAATTCTAAGGAAGCAACTGCTATCAAACAAAAGGCCCTCCGATTCTATTAAGACATGGTTTCCCAAATCTTGTATCGTAAATCGCACGATAGAGTTTTACTTTGATGCCTTTCTAGAAAAGAAGCAAAGTAGGCTCTCAAGGAAGCTCACGATGGGACGTGTGGAGCACATCAACCCGGTGCTAAGTTGGGAGATCGCCTCTGACGAATTGGCTATTACTGGCCAAAAATATTTTCAGACGCAACTGACTATGCTAAATGTTGTCATGCGTGTCAAATCAATAATGATTTCATTCATCAAGCACTAGGGAACTTACATCCCACGTCTATGTTTTGGCCATTTGAGATGTAGGGAATGGATGTCGTAGGACCAATCTCTCCTCTGACTTCCAAAGGACATCGATTTATTTTGGCCGTGACCGATTACTTCTCCAAATAGGCGAAGACAATCCCGCTGAAAGAAGTTAAGACATCAAATGTGATTAAATTCATCAAACATCACGTCATCTACTATTTTAGAGTCTCGAGATGAATAGTTCACGACAACGAAACACAATTTGTTAGCTACGGATTTCAGAAGTTTTATGACAAGTTTAGAATCCAAAGTATTGCATCTATAGCATATTATCCGCCAACAAAGGCCTCGCAGAAGCCTTTAACAAAACCATTGTGAAGCTTCTCAAAAAATATGTTTCCAAGAGTCGACGTGATTAGGATGAAAAACTCGGCAAATGTCTGTGGGCCTACCACACGACGGTAAGGACCCCTACAAGAGCCACCCCATTCTCTTTAGTATACGGCTGTGAAGACGTGCTACCATTAGAAATCCAGATCCTTTCCCTGAGAGTCGCCATCGTGACCAGAATGACAAAAGAAGAGAAACATCGACTGCGCATTTAAGAACTTGAAGCTTTAGACTCCAAGCGACTCCAAGCTCAGCAACAGATTGAGCTATATCAAGCTCGGATTTCTAAAACCTACAACAAAAAGGTTAAAGAACAGATTTTTAAGAAAGGCGATTTGGTTTTAGCCGTCAGACGACCCATGATAATGACACAGAACCAAAGGGAAGTTCAATCCCAAATGGGAAGGTCCCTTCGCAATAGAATCAGTCTATTCAAACGGAGCTTATCGCCTTATCGATCAAAAAGGCGACATGCTAATGATGCCAATTAATGGAAAGTTTCTTAAGAAATACTTTTCGTAGGCAATGAAGCCCATTTTCTCTCAATCTTCAGCCAAGCCTGGCCGGGGGTTGCCCATTCAGAATTTGTTTCAAGAATAAATATTTAATTTTCCCACTTTGTATGTCGTCATGTTAACACTACATCTCTGACGATTAAAATTTTTTGGAATTATTCTAAGTAGTAATAAAGAGAATTTCGAGTTTACGCTAAGGTAACTCACAACCGTAGCATTTGCAATACTTTTCATTGTTCTAAGTTGAAATTCAACAAAAGACGATGAAAGACAAAATGATATCATTTTCATTCAATGTTGTTAATTCGATACAAAGTGATGATAATTGACATAAAAATGATACAAAATTATTTCCCAGCCAAAAGCAATACATAACTTAAAAATCAGGACTCATCAGCCTAAAGGACTTGAGCTTGGGCTTCAACGCTGATATGTTCTCCTCACGAGTCTTTTTGACTTCTTTGATTATCTTGCTCCTGAGTTCCTCTTCATCAGGTACTCCTTCTGCAATCTCTTGTCGAATCTTATCGGCAGCGACGATCTCATTATAATAGTCTTTGAGAAGCCTATCATAGTGAGCAGCTAATCCTTTTATGACTTCCATATCCTCAGCCAGCTGGGCATTCCTCTGAGATAGGTCGACCCCCATGCGATCGAGTTTTGCTGCAGCATCCCGGACACTCATAGCGAGGCTGCCCATGTCTATTTGTATCTGAAGGTGCTCCTCTCGTAGGCTGGCAATACGAGATTCTTTCTCAGACAAGCTCTTCTGAAGAGTCTCACGGCGTTGTGCTTCGGCCGTAGAAAGAGCCTGGTCCACTTCTTCACCCAAATCATCGTGCTGGAGGATCGAAAGCATCTCTAATTCCATTTCTAAGATGATGATACCTTCTGAACAATTCGTAGTCCATAACGCATTCCCATGACTTCTGATGTCCGTTAAGCTTTGAGTCAGGAGGGGTCTAAAATGCTTAAAGGGAACCCACCCTAAGCTAATGATATCAATCTTAAATTGCATCTTCATCTCTAGCTGTCTAATGCACTCTCTCAAAGCTCTCGAATGAAGGGGAGGAGCAGTTGGATAGATCAGATCTGTATACTCATTACGAGTAGATTGAGGAATAGCCTTGGAAGGAAAGTCTTTATGTGTACCCTAATCCTGGATGAGAGGAGAAGAAGTGGATTCTAAACCCCCAATGGACAACGTCTCTTTGGCTCCCACACCCTTAGGAATGGAAGGAATTGATCAAAGCGTTCCGTCCTCTCTATCAGTTAAGAGCACGACAGATGCAGACTTCATGGCATCCCCCATCAACTTAGCCCTCTTGGAGTTATTGGTTGCAATGGGTTTTCGCTTATGAATTATTCTATCATATTCATCTTCTTCTTCAGTAGTAAGGGCCTTCTTCCCTGATGATCTTAAGGAGTGAGGCTCAAGAGCGGGTGCTTTTTCGGGAACTTCTTCAGATGCCTTTTCCTCTAAAGGATCAACAGCGGATAACTCCTTCGAGATCTCTCTAACTCCGACTATTTCTCATTCACAGGATAGATACTCCTCTATTCCCGATAAATGAGTCTTGGTGGAGCTGCTTCTCGATTTATATAATTCTCGATTCTCGCTTATGCATGAAGTGTATACATCATATTCTAGGATTCGAGAAGCCTTATCAAACCAATCGCATAAGTCCGCAACGGTCGAGCAACTAGGCGGTGAGTTAGGTAATGTGAAGTGTGCATGAGTCCCTCTGGCGGAGAAGAAGTACTACGCACGATCCCCCTCGTACAAATTCCCTACTTGAGCCTGTTGAGTTAGGATTACCAACATAAAACTGATCATATCCAAATTGCCTGGCGAATTGAGAAGGCATATAAGGTTCAATGATGCACCTCTCCCTTAAGCGAAAGACCAGATAACCTAATCTGATCATAAGAAGCCATCTGAACACGCCTTCTTCTAGAGATGATGAGCCGTTAAAAAGCACATCTGTAAAGCTTGTGCCTTCCTCATCAGCTCCATTAAAGTTAAGAACGCAAGAGAAAATTCTATATTTGTCTTCCTGAGACAAAAGCTGTCGAGCCCTGACTATGTAAATATTAGTCCATGTGGCCGACTCCAATCTTTGTACGAAGGGAATAGAAACTTCATTCTCCTCGGAAACCCCTGTCATCAACGAAGGACAATGTAGTACAAACTAGGCCACTAAGTATGTATATGGCACTGGTACACGTGGTTGCGGAGTCTTCCAGGATTTCCTCCCAGCAACATTAATTTCCTGGATGTCGACAAATTTAGAAGTCAATGTCCGTAAGCCACTCTGCACGCAGCCTACCATAGCAGTAAGGAGGCTTACTGGTCTCCATAAGCTAGTAAAACAGTTGGGTATATAACCTCAGCCAATATCGCCTCGACTGGCTTCGATGGTACTACGCATCGTTTTAACCAAATCATGAGGAAGCTAGTGAAAAGAACCACGTTAGAAATAAGAGTTGTGGCCTGGTAGTAAAAACTCTCGAATTTGATACCAGCTTTAAACCCATCTTCCATGTGCTCAGTCTTGTAAGTAGCGTTAGAAGCCTTAATTTGGGCCTTAACACCTTTAGGAGAAATGGCAGCAAGTCGGGTTACGGCCTCATCTTTCTGACTTAAGTTCTGAAAGAGATAGTCCACCCATGCAGTATGCATAAATCCCCCTCCGCGCATCCCAACAACTTGAGCACAGATTTGGAAATAACACATCAGCTCCCAAAAAGTTGCATAAACTTCTGGATGTGCCACCCTCAAAATAGAGAGCTCTACAGTAGTGGGGATGAATTCTTCGTAGGGCATTCTTCCGAATGGCAGCCCCGATACTACTTGCATCTCATAGAGAGCGAAGCCTAACTCCCCCACAGGTGTAAAGAACGTGTAGCTATCCGGGTTATACCTCTCCAGCATAGCAAAAAAGTTGGGGTAACTCTGAACAACCCCTCACCTTGTGGCCAATACTGGGACCATCAGACCTGATTGAGTGAGCGGTTCCTTAAGCTCCTCAAGGAAAAAAAATCCACCATCCGGGTCCACCAATCCCCTTCTCCAGAATAAACCCATCCTAGGGATCTGAACATCTGTGTAGGGAATTCACCCCGAGCCGTAAGGAATTGGCGAATAAAAATGTTCGCTAGAAGAGGCGCTTCCTGAGCAAAATCTTTTTTCTCAAATCGGCCGGGTCTCAAACCCTTGAGTTGTCCTCCAATTTGTGTGCGAGTTTGTTAACCAAATCCAAACGACACATTTTCCTTCTTGCTGACTAGATCAAAAGTCAAACCTCGACGACAACTAATATTCAAGAAGTATGAGAGTGGATACATCCTCTTCATGTTTGGGAGAAAGAGGAAGCGATCATCGACTCTCCGTAGCAGCTTTGAATCTTCTGCATATATGAGGCGGTCATCAGCTGCTATATGATCTTTGAATATGAACGCTTGCTTAGGGAACTGATCACGGCTGGCAGGAGTCTCCATGTCCAAGTTAGTGATCAAAGCTCTGAGAGTAGAGCATCGGGGGAATCTGAGCATGTGCGCTCTCTCCGAGTCAGGGAAAGTGCATAACAGAATTCTGCTGTGAAGACTAAAAGCTTCATTCGTGTCAGGGCCACCAATATACTCAAAATGATGCTCTTGCAAAAGCGACACATTCGGAAAGAACACTGTAAAGTCAAAAGCAAAGGTTAGCAGCTGAAGCAAGTTGCTGACATAAAATCGAAAGAATAAACTAGAAACACAGAGGTCAAGGCCCAGGTGTTAAATTTTAAACACAAGGGTCAACCTTGTGTTGTAAATCTTAAACACGGAGGTCACGGACATGCATTAGAAAACTTTAACGCAAAGGCCGATGCCCACGTTTAGAGTTCAAACGTAGGAGTCAACACTACGTTTCATGATGAACACAGAGTCCCAACTCCGCGTTTCCATCAAACAGAAACAAGTCATCTTCCTCGTTGTCAAGAACCCATTTAGGTTTTTTAGAAAACTTGTCAAAACAAGTTATTATGATCACCACCTACCACAGCAGGAAGGCCCATGTGATGGCGACGGTGACGACGACGTTCTCGCAGAAAACAGAACACCACCGGCGTCCTCGACCGATGGCGTTTCGGAAGTCGCTCCAGTGACCTTCTTAGAGCCAAAGCTCATCCTTCGTGGCGCTATTAATGCGGTCGATCGAAGAGGACGAAGTTCGCTGGAGATCTTGTTGAAATTAAACGAGGGCTCTCGTTCTTAGAACCAAGCTAAAAATGGAAAGAGTCGAATAACTCTTGATGTGACCACACATGTCTATTTATAACAGCCGTCAAGCTGTTAAAGTGGTACGGGATTCTAGAAGAGAATCCCAACCATTTTTTAAAACGCAATCTTTAACGTTTATGGATAAAGTCAGTTAAGATTTTAACCTTAACGCAGAGCTCATCTCCGCATTCAACCTCCCAAATACTAGGCCCAGACTGGCATTATAAGGGTTCTTAACTTCGCTTTTCTAACCTCAAACGCAAAGGTCACCTTTACGATTGCAATTTTTCCGAACAAAGGATCCACCATTGTGTTTTCAAACATGACACTTATTCTCTAAGGTCATGAATCCTTTTAACAGAGTGTTAATCAAAACAATGAATCTCTTCAGCAAGATCAAAGTCATTTTTAGTTGGCAAATCTTTCGTCAGATTAACACTACACTTCTGATGATCATCATCCCTACAGAGTTGGCATCTAGCCAGCATTTCTCCCAATGTGATGACAATTTTGTTAAAACCAACTTATCGATTCTCATCAATAGAATGATACGTCTTCAAAATCACTCAAATCATGATCAATTTACTAACTCTCCCCAATAGAGTAGTAAATAACCTAATCTATCAACTCCCTTCAGCGGAATGATAAAATCCTTAAAATCTTGTTCAAATCGCAAAGAATCACAATTCATCGCTCCAATGATAAATCATTTAGCAATTATCCCCAATGAGATGCTAAGCCCTCCAAATTATGTTCAAATCACATAAAATATTCTCCTGTCACGTTAAAATCACACCTCTGACAAAATCCATTTATCGACTCTCCCCAATAGAGCGATAAGTCCTCAAAATTACCCCGATTGTAATATTCTCCTGTCATGTTAAAATCACACCTCTAACAAAATCCATTTATCAACTCTCCCCAATAGAGCGATAAGTCCTTAAAATTACCCTGATCGCAACATTCTCCTGTCACGTTAAAATCATATCTCTGACAAAATCAACTTATCGACTCTCTCCAATAGAACGATAAGTCCTTAAAATTGTCCCGATCGCAATATTTTTCCTTGTCATATTAATATTTCACCTCTGACAATCCATCTATCAATCCTTTTCAATAGGATGATAGGTCTACAAATAGCTGTTACGTTAACATCCTACCTCTAATAGTTCAAAACCTCTCTTTGAACCTTTCTATTCATTTATATAAGAATAGCAAGTGTTCTCATAAAATCCCCAGCAGATTACACTCTTTCTAGAATTATCCTTAGTGGTAATAAAGAAAATTTTTGAATTTCACTCTACGAAAAAACTCACGCCAAGTTAATACTACACCTCTGGCACTTATAGACTTCTTTTAGTGTTTAAAGCAAAAGCATAACACAGGAAGAATTCTACTGGTCAGTCAAGGGAGAATGACAAGTATTTATCCCCAGCAGATAGAAATTTTTTGGAATTATCTTAAGTGATAATAAAGAGAATTTTCTAAATCAGGTCTATTGTGGAAATCTATGCTAAGTTAAAATCACATCTCTGGCATGTCTCGTAATTTTATTACTTCAGATCAAAACATTATATATGCAAGAAATAATAAAAAACCAATATTACTTTTTATTCAGAAGCCAAAAGAAAGTGATACAAAGCAGAGTTGTTCTTATAGAAAAGAATAATATATGATCAAATCAAAAGAAGCAAGTCGAGCTTTGACATCAGAAAGCTTTTCCTTATGGTTAGCCCGTACAATAGCTTCAGCTTTCCTCCGCAGCTCGTCCTCAGTTGGTGCTACTACAGTAGCTACCTCCTTCTTCACTCTTTCAAGAGCCTGAGCTTCTTGATGATAACTTAAAAGAGTGTCCGCATTTTTGGCACTAAGTATATTAACAACTGCTTCTTCACGAGATAGTTGGGCCCTCAATCTCAGTACTTCCGCCTCAGCTTTCAACAGCCTTGTGCGAATAAGGTCCAGAGAAGCAGTAGAGAGCTCTAATTCTTTTTGTCATAGACCGCTCTGCTCTTGCAAGTGTGTAACTTGAAGCTCTTTCTCAGCTAGACCCCGCTCAATTGCCTCACGACGAACCACTTCCTCAACCCGAAGGTTAGCAAAAGTAGACACAATCTGTGTCTGAATGTCTGCATGATTGAGGGCTTCTAAGTATTTGAGTTGTGCTTCTAGGCGAGAGATGGCTTCCGAATAACGTTCAAAGCATAAGGCATCACCCACACTTTTAATCCATTTAAGCCTACTTCTAATAGAGGCTTGACGGAATCAAAGCCGCCCCGACCAGCCATGACAACTTCAATTACTTTCTTTGCAAGACTGTTTAAATAACCCAGAGAGATATGGAGGAAGTCAGGAGTATCTGTTGGGCTAGAAACAGCAATCGAAGATGACTATCAAAATGTGGATTAACAAGGGACCTGAGCGTAGAAGTCATGGAAGCAAAAGAAACATCCAAGTGGGAAGGACTCGATGTCAAGGCCATCATTGCTCTCGCCTAAGATGTACTTGGTACAGTCCATGTTGGTGTAAGCAAGATCTTCATCAACGTTGCCGGTGGAGTGGTCGTCATTGGTAAGCTAGGCAAAGGTTGCTCTTGTAAAGGAGTCGACACATGCACAAGCTGCTGTTCCGGGGGAAGAGTTACGATGATAGTCTCGAGAGTGGGTGAACCTGCACGCAAAAATAGTCGAAACGCGAAAGGAATATGCAGAGGAATTCAAAATAAACCAGGCTTACTGGTGATAGAAAAAGGGATATGAGAAGATGCTTTATCTGATGCAATTTTGTGAGCATCATCAAAAGTTATGATATCGTCAATAGAATCATGCTCTTCATCCTCTTCATCACCACTTTTGACATTATCAACATCAGTGCTTCTGTCACCTTCATCACCATCAGCTGCATCCCCAGCCGAGGAGGCTTCATAATATATTCCTCTTCATCATCACGCACGGCTGAAGTCTCGGGTAGACTTGTGACGGCAGCCGATTTAGTCACAAGTCCCGTTGTCGGACTAAGACTTGAATCACCAACCTGTGGCATTAGTGCTGAAGGAGGAGGGGATGGATTCTCGTCAAGGCCTCTTGGTTCTAACACAAGAGCCTTAGGAGAGTCTACTACCGGAGTAGATTCCGCATCTGTGGTCATTAATTCACCTTCTTGGTCTTCAGGAGGATGATAAGAAGAAGCCTCACTCGACAGAGCTGGACCACTTGAACGTAGCCCAGTCCTGTGTGGAAGGCCTGCGACTGAAGATTCATGTTGTTGTTCTTCTTCTGCAGCTCTGAAAGCATCGGCCATCAGTTTTGGCTTCTGCTGGCTCTTAGCAGAAGGAGATTCAACCATCAACTTTCGGCGAGCCCGCTTATCGTATTGGCTAATTTCATCTGCTGTAAGAGCCCTCTTTTTAGTAGCTCTTGTTGTGGGAGTATCAATCATGTGAGGTTCTTTCACTGGAACAGGCTCAGACGCTTGCTCCTCTTCTTGTCCAGTAGGCGGATCCTCGAAAGATAAGTACTCATAAATCCCTATCAGTCGAGACGTCTTAGACCCCCTCCTTAAAGCATACATACATCTGATTTCCTTCAGACAAGATGTATTCAAGTTATAACCAGAGATCTGAGAAGCAGTAGAATACCAATTACAAAAACCCATGGAGGTGTAGGAATTGGGCGTCTTATGGGGGAGCTTGAAGATAGCCTTGGTGCAACCAGCCACCGAATTGTACCAGGCCCTTGCCCCTTCATATAGATTGCCCACAATCGCCAGTTGAGGTTGAGTATTCTCGGCATATAGATGGTCATACCCGAATTGTCGAGCAAACCTATATGGTTGATAGGGTTTAATGAAACACTTCCTACCTTGTTAAAAAATCAAGTAGCCGGACCTGATATAGAGTAACCAACGGAAAACACCCCCATTCAGCTGGGTGAATCCGTTAGGACCTACCACATCCTGGAACGTTGCTCCATATACCCTACCTTTGAAATCGGGGAAGCAACGGAAGATGTGATAATTGGTGTCCTGTGATAAGATCTGGCGAATCCTAACCATATAAGTCCCTTCCCACTTGGCTGAATCCAATCGTTGCATGAGAGGAGTGAATGAGTTGCCTTGAGGAGAGGCTACACTCATTAGTGAGGGACAATGAGATATATACCAAGCCATTAAATAAGTATAAGGCAGTGGCACCCGGGGATTGGGAGTTTTAAAAGTCTTGCCCTCACCCGACTCTACCTCCGTAACATTAACAAAATCCATGACTAGCTCATGTAACCTGTTCTGTATATGGCACACCATGGCGGAAAGAAGGTTCAGCGGCTTCCTATATGCCAAAAGAATGGCTGGGTAAATCACCTCAGCGACAAGAGCATCAATTGGCCTAGTGGGGACAACGCATCCTTTAGCCACAACATCAGGAACCCTGCCAGTAATGTCATATCTGAGATAGGGATGTGAGCTTGATAGTGGAAGCTTTTAAACTCTGTGTAAGCAGGAAAAATGTCCTCTTTGACTTCATTTGTATAATGGGAGGTAGCAACATCGATTCGGGTTTGAATCTCCTCCAATGTACTCGCAAACAATCTCGTCACTAGAGCTCCCTTATCGGTCAAATTCTGGAACAAATACTCTGCCCAAGATACTTGTTTTACACCACTTCCCAGAGCCCTTGTCTGTTGCATGCAGATATGGAAGTGACACATAACTTCCCAGAGCGTGGAGTAAACTTCGGGGTTGGTTTTTCTTAAAATTTTAAGTTCTGTTGATCCTGAAACAAATTCTTCATATGGTAAATCCCCGAGAAGAAGATTGAGATATCATACATCTCGTGAAGAGTAAAACCTAATTCCCCTACCAGAGTAAAGAAGGTACAGGTCTCAGGATTGTATCTTTCCAATATAGAAAAGAAGTGATAGTGGCTCTGGATGATCCCGTATTTAGTAGCCCTCACAGGAATCTTCAGACCAGCTTGAGTGAGGGGTGTCTCCAACTCCTCCAAAATAAAATTGGTCATTCGGGTCCACCACCCTATCACCAAAGAGTGAACCCAGCCGGGAGATCTGAATGCTTGGGAGGGAAATTCTCCTTTCTTTGCCATAAATCTCTTAATAAAAGTATTCGCTGGACTGGCCACTTCACCAACTGAGTATTCTTTAGCGAGCAAGTCAGGTCTTAAGGCTGTCACTTACCTGTTATAACCCACTATGCGGACCCCTTGGAAAGTTAAAGTCCCAAGAGCAACTCTGTCTTGTTCCTTGATAAGATCCTAATCCATGCGCCTTGGGATGGAAGCACATTGGAAATATGATATGGGATACATCCTCTCCATATTGGGCAAGAAGAGGTGACGGTCCCCAACTTTCCTCAGCCACTTATAATCTCCATCATAAGCGACATCTACTTCAAAGTCAACAAAATCTCCGAAGAGGAATGTTGGTTTGACTAATGGTTTACGGCTTAGACTTTCAAATTTTATGTCCGTAACCAGAATCCGAAGAGTCTCAAAAGAAGCCTGAGTGATTGTTTCCACATGGTCCTTCTTAGTAATACGAAAAACAGGAAGCTCTTGGCATAGATTGAATGTCATGTTTCGATCTATGCCACCTTCGTGACCAAAATGATGGCAAAAAGGGAGAGGCTCATTGGAATGATGCACTGCAAAAGAAAAGAAAATAATCAGTCAAAGTACAAAGCTAAAACAAAACACAGAGGTCGAACCCTGTGTCAGCAAAAACAAACACGAAGATCAAAAACCTGTGTCAGCAAAATAAAACGCGGAGGCCAAAACCCTGCTTCAGAAAAATGAAACGCAAAGGTCGAACCCTGTGTCAGAAAAATTAAATGCAGAGATCAAACTTCATGTTATTAAAATTTTAAGCGCGGAGGTCGAAATCCCCACGCTTCAAATTTCAAACAACAGGGCCCTAAGCCCTGCGTTATGTCATTGAAATGAGTTTCCTCAATGATTCGAAGTTCAGAACTCACCATAGCAAGTTTTACGACCACGAAGGTCATACTTACCATCGACCAAAGGGAACTACGGCGGAGGCATGCCCGCCTGAGCCACAGCATCGCTGGCCGACGCAGACGGAAGCGAGCTCTGAGCCGTAGCGACAACGGGCTTGAAGGGCCGAGAGACGGTTTTCTTCCTGGGCGTCATTGATTTCGTTAGATGGGGAAGATGAACAGTGTTCACCAGAGATAAAAATGAAAATCCTCATTGAAAATTCAGGGAAGAATGGAGAAGAGTCGAATGACTCTTGATTTGACCCTAGCGGTCTATTTATAGATAGCTGTGAGTTGTCAAATCGGAACGAGATTCTAGGCCGGAATCTCACCCAAACGTGATTTTGGCGTCCAAGTTGGTTGAACTTCCGAATGAAGAGCTCACTTCTGCATTACAATTCTCAAGCGCAGAATTCATTTACGCGTTTTAAACACCACAAATGGAGCATCTCAACAACCAAAGCTATAACATAGCTTTAAATAAATAAAAGAAAAGCTAACAGTGGTCATCAAGGTAACCAAAGCCGAGAAGAAACTGGCGTATGACAAGCAACCATGCAGCCCCTTGGATGAGTACAGATAGATTACAGTCAACGATGCTAAAATAATCAAGCTCGATCCGTCGTACAACTCATTCTCCTAAATCAATGATCCTAATGAAGCTAAGAGCTGCACGTCAAGTGTTCATCAAATGCCTACAAGAATTTTCTGGATAACAGAATACATCTCATCGTAGATTGAGTGGAGTATCTCAAGGATCCTGACAAAATCTAAAGAATACACCTCATCGCAGATTGAGTAGAGTATCTTAAGGATCCAGACAAAATCCGAAGAATACATCATCGCAGACTGAGTGGAGTATCTTAAGGATCCAGACGAGTTCGTTATCATCTTCAACCTTGTTCGGTTCAATAACAATGGGCTTTAGCTTGTTTGACTAAGTTCATTGTCATCTAGATGCAAAAGTTACCTTGTTTGGTTTAAGAAAGCAGAATTTCGATATTCTGACAATTAGGTTCGCGATGTCTTTAAATCAGATGAGTGAACAATCAATCAACCAAATTTTAGGATCTAAAGTATTCCAAAAATTTGTCTCAGTCAACAGCGAACTTTCGAAAACTTTGGAGGGGGTTCTGTAGGCTGTCTAAAAATCATAATAGATAGCTAATCCCTATCACTTCAATCAACATCTCGACAAAAAAAGTTACAATATGATGACTTTCATGTCAACAAATGAAAACTACAATCAAAGGATTGTCACGTAGATCAGGAAAAGGTTACAATTCGACGGCCTCCACCATGACTGATGAGAACCCTGATTTAATAGTTTTCACAATCAACTGTGAGAATTACAATCTGACGACTTTCACATCCCAAAACAGCCAAGGCGAAGATCACTCAACAATAGTCTTTACAACGCTCTACAGAAGAGGTTATAAGTTACTAGCCTCTTCTAAACACGGAATTTACCTTCTCGTTTCAATTCTTGAGACGCAGGCGACCCCTGCGTTTCCAACCCTCAACAAATAAAAC
>BQKN01000044.1:477696-496732 GCA_022839385.1 Asparagus kiusianus
GAAACCCCGAAGACTTAGCCAAAAGAGTTGACGAACACCACGTTATGCTCCAGGCATAACAGGAGACACTTCTTCAAATGAAGGATATGTTGGTCCTGTTCCTTGCTAAAAAAGGCCAAAGACCGGAGTCTTCCCGGAGGACAATCTCCAAGGGAAAACAAAAAGCGCCTGAGCATTCGGATCGCGAAGCTCAAAACATAGAATCTTCTTCTGAAAACGAGAAGGAGATGGAAAGAGAATTACACCCTCAGTCCTCTAAAGTGGATGAGCTAGAAGCCCGCCTCAACGCAATTGCCAACAGAAGCGAGCTTCGCGAGGAAGGAGTAACACGGCCTTATCTTGTTGAATGGGATACGGCTCCTTATCCATCGAAGTTTAACGCTCCAACTCTACAGCCCTTCGATGGTACAGGGTCACCGAACCAACACATCTACTACTTCAAGTCACAGACCGGAGATGTGGTAGCAAACAATGCCATCCTGACCCGTTTGTTCATCGGCACTTTTAAGGGAGTTGCCTTCGAGTGGTTTATGAAACTGCCCACTGGATCTATTCAGAAATGTGTAGATTTAGAAAGGCTTTTCTTAGCCCGGTTCTTCAAGGACGATACGGAAGTTTCGGTCCCGACTCTTCTCACCACCAAACAAAGGAAAGGAGAATCCATCAAAACTTATGTGGAAAGGTTCCGCAGCATGGCATTGCGATTCCCGTCAGGTATGACCCAATCAACCTTAGTTGAAACTTGCAGGCACAACTTGTAGACCCAGCTCCTCGCTCAGATGGGAGTGGCAGAATATCGCTCCTGGAGATAATTGGTTTCGCAAGGAGAGCTAGCCGAAGAAATTATTGCTCGTGTCAAGGCTGAAGAAATTCCCTAACCTAAGCCGTAGCAACAACGCAACCAGCACAATGCTCCGCGCTCCAAGGGAAAAGAGACTTTGGCTGTTGACACCAACACGCGTGCATCACCAGCTAAGCAGGGCAAAACCCCGAGCCAATCGAGAGCGTCCAAGCAATATTCGTTCAAAGAAGAACATGTGGACACCCTGTTCCAACTACTTCGGAAGAACAACAAATTGCAACTCCCTGAGATCAGAAAACCAGATAAAGCAGGAAAGGTGGATGACCCCAATTACTGTCGTTATCATAGGTTCTTGGGACATCCTACCAGAAAATGTTATGTTTTCAAAGACATTTTACAAAATCTAGTGAATGCTAACGTCCTTACCCTGAAGCCGGAACAGAAGACCGTATCCACTAACTTGATAGCGGTCCAGTTCGGTGATTTCCCCCCTGTGGCAGTTGCAGATGGCATTATCCCTATCCATAAATGAGAGATGCATCTGAAGAACACTGACTTATACAGTCAGAAGGACAGGGGGTTAGTACCCCTCACTACCCCAAAAGGAGAAATCATGTGGGTCCATCCTGATCTGGTTGGAGACCAACAGTGGACGAACACCTCGTCCAAGAAGAAAGGAGGCAAGGCCAAATCATCCAACATGATTAGCCCCTCCATAAACGAGAAAGATGACCATCTCAAACTTCTCACCGACTCAGAAGAAGAGAGAATCATCCTAGCAGCATATCCAGGAGGCAATCCTAGTACCCGGTCAGGAAAGGTTTATTTGAAAGACTATGACCAGCCTGCTCAAAAAGCTGAGCAACCACACCAAGATTTTGGGGGTTTTGTTCCACAAAAGTCAATTGACAAAGGGAAACAGAAAGAAACTCGGTATAATAGGAACCTTCTGCAGGAAGCCGGAGAATCGAGCACTCCTTTCCGATTCAATATCATGATGCAACTGGCCAATATACCAGCTAGGATTATCTTATATGATCTCCTGAGGTTGTCCAAAACCACCAAGGAAGATCTAATTGAGGCATTAAAGAATACGGAGAGCTTTATTACACAAGTCGCTCCGATCCCTGAAGCCTCCGAATATCAATCTTGCTTGTAATGTCTGCAAGCGGCAAGAAGTTTACCCTGCATATCCTTTACCCAGGAAGACATGCAGGTCAAACACAAGCATGACAGGCCTCTGTACTACACAGGGTATATTGGGTCTTCAGAAATCAGTCGTGTTCAAGTTGACCCAGGATCAACACTCAGCATTATGCCTTACAGGGTCATGCAGGTCTTAGGGATTCCCATGCATCGGCTGAACACCACTCAGACCACCATCTTCGGTTTCAATGCCAATAGTACTCGACCCTTAGGGAAGATCAAGCTTAGGTGTCAAATCGGAGACCTCAAGTCCGAGGTGACATGTTACATCATAGACGCGGACACTTCCTACAATCTATTGCTAGGACGACCGTGGATACATGCAAACCGCATTATCTCGTCTACCCTACATCAGGTCATGAAGTATGTCAACGATGAAGGAGAAGTTCGAACCCTGATTGCGGAGAAGTATCCCTTCAGAGGAGTGGAAAACTTCCACACAGATTCTGTCTTCTACTCAGAATCACAAGAGCAAGAAGATGTCGATAGTGGTAATGAAGCCGACGTCGAGCCAGACCCTGAAAAAGACTGTCCATGGGAGTTGAATCTAAATGTAATAGTTAGGTTGAGAACAATAATAATGTACCGAGTGAGGGCGAGTGGTGCATTAATGAAGATTTTATTTTGGCGTACTTGTCTGATGTGTCCTCTAAAAATGAACAAATAGAGAATGATCTTAATGAAGATACCAACCCATGGCACACATTGTGTGTAGAGGTATCCCTCACATTGCCGATTAAATCATCCTTCGCTTCAGATGAGGAGGTAGAGAATGCAGAAAAGGCTTTCTTCAAAGTCCCGTCCAAAAGGAAAGGGCAGAAGCCGATCTATTTTGATAAAGTCAAATCCGAACAACTCAAACGAGGAAGTTCAGAGGAAGATAATGGAGTTCCTCAATTCCATTACCATGAACCCAATTCTATATGTCCAATGAAGTGAATGGGATATAATTTTAATGAAAAATCAGGTTTAAACTTCGGGAACGGAAGACGGACACCAATTAGAATGTTTGTCACCCCCGAAGGAAAACCTCCGGATTATTATCAAAAAACTGGAAGAGGAGTGGGCTACGTCACAACTCCTTCTATCTTAGAAAATGAAACCAATAGTTATCTGTGTCGAGACCATTCATCCGGGACATCCTCATGAGAATCCGACGTTAGTGTCGGACATTTCTTTAGAAATTTGACCATGAACATGGTTTTAACCAGTCATCCAGAAGAAGACGCAGGGGGTGACGAAGAATTAATTGAATCCACCAATGACCCATGGATTAAACGTCTTAACGTCTTGTGGGATATGCGTTTCGAACAACGCGAACCACCCACTGAAGATAAAGTAATCCAGGTCAACATGGGGGACGAATCTGACCCTAAACCAATCTTCATAAGCGAAAGCCTATTATCATCCGAGAAAGAGGACCTTATATCTCTCGTCCGAGCGTATATAGATGTCTTTACTTGGAATTATGAAGATATGCCGGGCCTTGACCAAAAAGTGGCCATGCATCGTCTCAACATCGATCCGGATGCAAAACCCGTTAAACAACAACAACGCCAGTTTCATCCAGAGATCATGGAGGAAATTGAGTCTGAAGTTAAAAAGTTTCTAGACTCAGGTTTTATCAGAGAGGGACAACATCCAGACTGGGTAGCCAACATTGTTCCAGTTCCTAAAAAGAATGGTAAGGTCCGGATATGTATCGACTTTCGTGATCTTAACACAGCTTGTCAAAAAGACGAGTTTCCTCTTCCCATCACTGATGTCATGATCGATAATACTTGCGGATATGAAAGGATGGCTTTTATGGATGGATTCTTCGGATACAATCAAATCAAGATGTATCCTGAAGACGAAAAGCATACTGCGTTCAGAACTCCACTAGGGGTGTATTGCTACATAGTGATACCCTTTGGCTTGAAAAATACAGGTGCAACTTATCAACATGCAATGAACGCCATCTTCTACGAACATCTGCGTAAGAAGATAGAATGCTACGTTGACGACATAGCAGTAAAAAGCCAACATAAAGGTGATCATCTTACAGACTTGAAGATAATGTTCGATATCATGCGAGCACATCAACTGAAGATAAACCCGACAAAATCGTTCCTTGGGGTATCAAGTGGAAAATTCCTGGGATTTATCGTCACATCCAAGGGAATTTCTCTGGATTCAGAGAAAGTGAGTGCCATCCAAGATATGCTACCTCTGAATAATCTCAAAGAACTTAGAGGTTTGCAAGGCAGATTGGCCTACATCCGGAGATTCATATCCAATCTCTCGGGACGCTGCCAACCTTTCTCTAAGCTCATGAAGAAAGGAGTATCCTTCGTTTGAGATGGAGATTGCCAAATAGCATTCGAGGAGATTAAGAAATATCTTACCCAACCGTCGGTTCTTGTGGCTCTAATATCGGGAAGACCATTCCTGTTATACGTGAGAGCCATGGACCATTCTCTTAGAGCTTTATTAGCTCAGAACAACGATAAAGGGCAAGAGCAAGCTATCCATTACTTAAGAAGAACCATGATGGGAGCCGAACATCGGTATAATCCAGTCAAAAAAGAATGTCTCGCTTTAGTATTCGCAGTCCAAAAGATGCGACATTACCTAGTAGGACAAACAATTCATGTCATTTCTAAGGTAAATCCCTTGAGAGTTCTAATGACGAAACCATCATCTCTAAATTATCGGCTCGTAAAGTGGGCCATCCTCTTGTCACAATATGACATGCAATTTATGCCCCAAAAAGCGGTCAAATGTTAAGCGTTGGCAGACTTCTTAGCCGATCACCCGGTGTCAGGAAAGTCTAAGTTGTATGAAGAATTGCCTAACGAAGTTGCTGAAGCTTGCGTTACTCAAGAAGCTATGCAAGTGTGCAGATTATTCTTTGACGGTGTATCCAGAGCAAATCCTCATAGAGTAATTACCGCGGGAGTAGGAGTAGTATTCATCTCTCCAAACAGTCACGTAATCCCAAGGGGATTTTCCCTGATCGAGCCCTGCACCAATAATGTAGCCGAGTATAATGCTCTGCTATTAGGAATGCAATTTGCTGAAGAACTTAATATTCGACATCTCGAGGCTTACGATGACTCTCAGCTCATCTAAATCAAGTCCGAGGGGAATACGAAGTGCGTCATGAAGATTTGATCCCGTACTACTTTGCAGTGCTAAAGCAAGCTAAGAAGTTCGAAGGAATCTTTATTGGGTATATTCCGCGAGCTCAGAATGCTTATGCAGATACTTTAGCCTCATTGGTAACCTCATTAGCATTGCCCTAGGGGCTAAAACAACAATTCCTATCACGGGACGCGAGTTATATTGTTACAGGCTTCCTATAGAAGAAAACTCAGACAGGACAACGACAGGAGAAGTCTGTACAACCTCGATGGAGCTTGAATCTAGGAATTGGCGATTCCCATATATCAACTATGCCATGTACGGAATTTTGCCTGATGACTCTAAGGAAGCGGCCTCTATCAAACGAAAGGCCCTCTGATTCTATTACGATACAGTTTCTCAAACCCTGTATCGTAAATCACATGATGGAGTTTTGTTTCGATGCCTTTCTCGAAAGGAAGCAAAAGAGGCCCTCAAGGAAGCTCACAATGGAATGTGCGGAGCCCATCAACCTGGGGCTAAGTTAGGAGATCGCCTCCGATGAATTGGCTATTATTGGCCGAAAATATTTTTGGACGTAGTTGACTATGCTAAACGTTGTCATGCGTGTTAAATTCATGGTGACTTTATCCATTAAGCACCAGGGAACTTACATCCTGCATCTGCATCCTGGCCATTCGAAATGTGGGGCATGGATATCGTGGGACCAATCTCTCCTACGACTTCCAAAGGGCACCGGTTCATTAATCTGGCCGTAACCGATTATTTCTCCACATGGACGGAGACAATCTCGCTGAAAGAAGTCAAAATTTCGGATGTGATTAAGTTCATCAAACATCACGTCATCTACCGTTTTGGAGTCCCGAGACGAATAGTTCACGACAACGGGACACAATTTGTTAGCTTTGGATTTTAGAGATTTTGTGATAAGTTTCACATCCAAAGTGTTGCATCTACAGCATATTATCCGCCAGTAAACGGCCTTGTAGAAGCTTTTAACAAGACCATTGTGAAGCTTCTCAAAAAGTTTGTTTCCAGAAGTCGACGTGATTGGGATGAAAGACTCGGCGAATATCTGTGGGCCTACCACACAACGGTAAGGATCCCCACAAAAGCTACGCCATTCTCTTTGGTATACGGTTGCAAAGTAGTGCTACCGTTAGAAATTCAGATTCCTTCCCTGAGAGTCACTATTACAATCGGACTGACAGAGGAAGAGAAGCATCAATGATGTCTTTAGGAACTTGAAGCTTTAGATGACAAACGACTGCAAGCTTAGCAGCAGGTACAGTTATATCAAGCCTGTATTTCTAAAGCCTACAACAAAAAGGTTAAAGAACGGATCTTCAAGAAAGGCGATTTAGTTTTAGCCGCAAGACGACCCATGGTGATGACGCACAAGACCAAAGGGAAGTTTAATCCCAAATGGGAAGGGCCATTCGTGGTAGAATCAGTCTATTCGGATGGAGCTTATCGCCTCATTGATAAAAAAGGAGATAGGCTCATGATACCGATTAACGGGAAGTTCCTTAAGAGATACTTCCTGTAAGTCATGTAGCCGCCTTCTTTCTCTTAAACTCCAGTCAAATTAGACTAGGGGTTGTCAATTCAGAGTGTATTTCAGAAATTAATGTCTAATTTTTCTGTTTTGTATGTCGTCATGTTAACACTACACCTCTGACGATTGAAATTTTCTAGAATTATTCTAAGTGGTAATAAAGAGAATTTCGATTTTTTGCTAAGTTAACACTACACTTACAGCACTTACATTACTTTTTATTGTCCTGAATTAGAGTTCAACAAAAGAGATGATAAAAGGCAAAATGATATCATTTTCATTCAATATTGTTAATTTGAATACAAAGTGACGACAATCAAAATAAAAACGATACAAATTATTCCCCAGCTAAAAATAGTACAAAATCTAAGCATCAGGATTCATCAACTTAAGGAACTTCAGCCTGGGCTTGAAGGCAGAAAGTTTCTTCTCGTGAGCTGCTCGGACTTGTTTTTCAATCTCTCTTCTGAGTTCTGCTTCAATAGGGGCAGCAACAACAATGTCTCTTCGAATCCTCTCAGCTGCGTGGAGCGTGCGGCAAAAATCCGTATAAATGTGACCGCTTTGAAACTCAAGCCCTTTCTAACATCCTCATATTGAGCCAACTGGGCTTTCTTCTGGTCAAACTCAGCTTCTAATCGAGCAATAGCTTCTTCAGTGGCACGAATATCAGAAACGACACCTTTGATATCAGTATATGCTTGAGTATGCTACTTTCTTAAGATCGTTACGCGGGCCTTTTTATCAGATAAGTCCTTGCGAAGAGTCTCTTGGTGATGTGCCTTCGAGATTGTAGCCAAGGAGAGAGCCGGCTCCACTTCAGATTCCAGATTGGTACGCTGCATCTCCTTGAAAGCTGACAACTCTGCTTCCAAGAGGATGACACTCCCTTTACAATATTCAGTCCATGACACATCACCCTTATCCCTGATTTTATCTAAACACTTGGTCAGGATTGGTTTACAATCCTCAAAGGAAGCGCCTCCAACACTGACGATATCAATAGTCATCTGTATCCAGTACTCTAATTCCTCAATCAGTTTCTTTAGAGCGCTTGAGCGTGGAGGAGGAACAGTTGGATAGATCGGGTCTGCATACTCATCCCTAATAGGTGGAGGAGAAACCTCGGAAGGATGGCCTTCATATACACCCTGGTCCCAGATGAGAGGAGGAGAAGCGGATTCCAAACCCTCAATGGGCAATATCTCGTCAGCTCCCGCCTCTTCAGGAATGGAAGGGACCGATCAAAGCATTTCATCTTCCCTATCGGCTAAGCGCGCAATAGGTGCAGATTTTATCGTGTCCCTCATTAACTTGGCCCCTTAGAGTTTTTGGCAACGACGGGTTTTCGCTTGTGAATTCTCCTATCATATTCTCCTTCCTCGGCAGCAGAAAGAGACCGTTTCCCCGACGATCTTAAGGCACGAGGTTCAGGAGTAGGCGCTTCTGTAGGAATTTCCTCAACCACCTTGTCTTCAGGAGAGTCAGCAATTGACGACCCCTCTTCAGTCCTCGTAGGAACCTCTTCTTCAGAAGGTTCAATAGTGGACAACTCTTTTAGGGCTTCGACGGCTCCGACTGCTTCTCGTTCACAGGATAAATACTCCTCTATTCCCGGTAAATGAGTCTTGGTAGAACCGCTTCTTGATTTATATAAATCCCGAATCTCGTTTATGCATGAAGTATAGATGTCCTATTCCAAGATTCGAGAAGCCTCATCAAACTAGTTGCGGAAGTCCGTAATGGTGGAACATCCAGGCGGTGAATTAGGTAAAGTAAAGTGCACATGAGCCCCTCCGATAGAGAAGAAGTACCACGCACGAGCCCCTTCGTATAAATTCCTGACTTGAGCCAACGCCAGATTGGGATCGCCAACATAAAGCTGATTATATCCAAATTGTCTGGTGAATCTAGAAAGCATGTAAGGCTCAATGATGCACTTCTCTCTCAAGCGGTAGACCAGATAGCCTAATCTGATCATGAGAAGTCATCTAAAGGTGCCTTCTTCCAAAGAGGACGAACCCTCGAAAAGCACATCTGTGAAGCTGGCATTCTCTTCATCAGCTCCATCAAAATTAGGAGCACAACAGAAAATTCTGTAATTGTCTCCCCGAGACAAAAGCTATCGAGCCCTGACTATGTAGGTATTAGTCCACGTGGCCGACTCCAATCTCTGTACAAAGGGAACATAAGCATCATCGTCCTCAGATACCCCCATCATCAACAAAGGGCAATGCAGCACGAACCAGGCCACCAAGTACGTATACGACACTGGTACTCATGGTTAGGGAGTTTTCCCAGCTTTCCTCCCAGTAGACTTAATTCCCTGAATGCCGACAAGCTCAGAGGTCAACATCCTTAAGCCGCTCTGCACGCAGCCCGCCATAGCAGTAAGGAGGCTCACAGGTCTCCTATGTGCTAATAAAATAGCTGGGTATACAACCTCAGCTAATATTGCCTCTACTGGCTTTAACGGTACTACATACTGCTTCAACCAGATCATGAAGAAGCCAGCGAGGAGAGCCGTGTCAGAAATAGGATTTGTGGCCTGGTAGTGGAAACTTTCAAATTCAACACCAGCCTCAAAATCATTTTCCATGCACTCCATCTCATAAGTAGCTCTGGACGCCATAATTCAGGTTTTAGCGCTTTTAGGAGAAATGGCAGCAAGACGGGATACAGCTTCATCTTTCTGGTTTAAGTTCTGAAAGAGGTAGTCCGCCCACGTAGTATGCATAATGCCCTCTCCGCGCATCCCAATGACTTGAGCACATATATGAAAGTGGCAATCAACTCTCAGAAAGTAGCATAAATTTCTGGGTGTGCCACCTTCAAAATGGAGAGCTCCTCGATAGTAGGGATGAATTCTTCGTAAGGCATCCGACCGAACGGCAGCCCTGATACTACTTGTATCTCATGGAGAGCAAGACCTAACTCTCCTATAGGTATAAAGAATGTGCAGCTGTCCGGGTTATATCTCTCCAATATAGCGAAGAAATTATGATAACTTTGCACAATCCCACGTCGGATAGCTAACACTGGGATTGCGAGACCCGATTGAGCGAGCGGTTCCTTAAGCTCCTCAAGAACAAAGTCCACCATCCGGGTCCACCAACCTCCCTCTCCAGAACAAATCCATCCTGGGGATCTAAACATCTGCCTAGAGAATTCACCCTGAGCCATAATGAATTGGCGAATGAAGATATTCGCTGGGTGTGGCACCTCTGAAGCAAGATCCTTCTTCTCGAATAAGCCGGGCCTTAAACCCTTGAGTGGTCCACCGATTTGCATGCGAGCTTGTCGACCAAATCCAAGCGACATATTTTCTTTCTCTTTGACTATGTCAAAAGTTAAACCTCGGCGACAGCTCACGTTCAAGAAGTAGGAGAGTGGATACATCCTCTTCATACTTAGGAGAAAGAGAAAGCGGTTAGTGACTCTCCGCAGCAGCTTTGAATCCTCTGCATGTATGAAATGATCATCAGCTGCTATGTGATCTCCAAATATGAACGTCGGTTTAGGAAATTGATCATGGCCGGTAGGGGTCTCCAGGTCTAAATCAGTGACCAAAGCTCAGAGAGTGGAGCATCGGGGGAATCGATCATGCTCGCTCTCTCTGAGTCAGAGAAAGTGCACAACGGAATTCTGCCGTGAAGGAAAAAAACCTCATTCGTGTCAGGGCCGCCAATATACCCAAAATGATGCTCCTGTGAAAGCGGCACATTTGGAAAGAACACTGCAAAGTTAAAAGTAAAGATTAGCAGCTAAAACAAGTTGTTGACATGAATACAAATCTGAAACACAAAGGGCCAGCCTCGGGTTGAAAATCTCAAACGCGAGAGTCGAGCCTCGGGTTGAAAATCTCAAACGCGAGAGTTGAGCCTCGTGTTGGAAATCTCAAACGCGAGAGTCGAACCTCTTGTTGAAAAACTCAAACGCGAGAGTCGAGACCTACGTTTAGAATTCGAAACGTTGGAGTCAACACCGCGTTTTATGATGAACATGGAGTCCCAACTCCGCGTTTTTATTAAACAAAAAAACGAGTCATCTTCCTCATTGTCGAGAACCCATTTAGGGTTTTCAGAAAACTTGTCAAAGCAAGTTATTTTAATCACCGCTTACCACGATAGGGAGGCCCCTACGACGGCAACGACGACGACGACGTTCCCGCAGGAACAAGGACACCGCCGGCGTCCCCAGCCGACTGCGTTTCGGAAGTTGCTTTAGCGACTTTCTTGGAGCTAGAACTCGCTCTTCGCGACGCCATTGATATAATCGGTCGGAGAAGTCAGAGGAGATAAAGTTCGTCAGAAATATCGTCGAAACCAAACGAGAGTTCTCGTTCTTAGAACTGACCAAAAATAGAACGAGTCGAATAATTCTTGACATGACCACTCAGGTCTATTTATAACAACCGTCAAGTTGTTAAGATGGCGCGGGATTCGAGGAGAGAATCCCAACCATTTATCAAAACGCAATCTTTCACGTTTTTAGATAAAGTCAATTAAGACTTTAATCTTAATGCGAAGTTCACATCCTTGTTCAAATCCCCCAAAGGCTAGGCCCAGACCAGCGTTACGAAGGTTCTTAACCTCACGTTTCGAATCTCAAATGCAAAGGTCACCCTTGCGTTGCAATTCTTCCAAATGAAGAATCTACCTTTGTGCTTTCAAATATGTCACTTATTTCCTAAGTTCATGGATTCATTTAACAGAGTGCTATTAAAACTCTGTGTCTCCTCAGCATAATCTAAATCCTCGTCAGGTTAATATTACACCTCAGACGATCGTCATCCCCACAGAGATTGAATTTAGTTGCCATCACTACCAATATGACTATAATTCCTTTGTCAAGATCCACTTATCGATTCTCGTCAATAGAATGATAAATCTCCAAAATCATTCAAATCCTAGTTAATTTACCAACTCTCCTCAGCAGAGTATCAAATAACCAATTGATCAACTTTCTTTCAACAGGGTGATAAATCTTGTTCAAATCACAAGTAGTACAATTCATCGCTCCGATGATAAAACATTAAGTAATCCTCCCCAGTGAGACGCTAAAATATACTTCTCCTGTCATGTTAAAAATCACACCTCTGATAAAATCCACTTATCGACTCTCCTCAATAGAGCGATAAACCCTCAAAATTGCCCCTATCGCAATATTTCTCCTATCACGTTAAAAATCACACCTCTGATAAAATCCACTTATCGACTCTCCTTAATAGAGCGATAAGCCCTCAAAATTGCCCTGATCGTAATATTTCTCCTGTCACGTTAAAAATCACACCTCTGACAAAATCCACTTATCGACTCTCCCCAATAGAGTGATAAGTCCACACCCCGATCGCAACATTTCTTCCTGTTATGTTAACATCATACCTCTAACAGTTCAAACCCCCATATTTGAACCTTTTTATCCCACTACATAAGAAGTATTCTCATAAAATCCTCAGCAAATTAAACTCTTTCCAGAATTATCCCTAGTGGTAATAAGGAAAATTCGTAAATTTCACTCTATGAGAAAATCTACGCCAAGTTAATAATACATTTCTGGCACTTATAGATTTCTTTCAGTGTTTAAAGCAAAGGCGTAACACAGGAAAAATTCTATTAGTCAGCCCTATTCTGGGAGAATAATAAAGTATTTATCCCCAGCAGTTGGAAAATTTCTGGAATTATCTTAAATGATAATAAAGAGAATTTTCTAAATCAGGGCTATTGTGGAAATCTATGCTAAGTCAGGATCACACCTCCGACATTTCTCGTGATTTTATTGCTTCAAGATCAAAACATGACATATGCAAGAAATAATGAGAAACCAATATCACTTTTTATTCAGAAGCCAAAAGGAAGTGATACAAAGCAGAGCTATTCTCATTAAAAGATTATTACAAAGTCAAGATTCACTCGTGCATAAAATCAAAAGAGGTAAGTTGAGTTTTGACTACAGTTAACTCCTCCTCGTGATTAGCTCGCACCATGGCTTCAGCTTTCGCTCGTAGTTCATCTTCACTGGGCATGACAATGGCCGCCACCTCCTTCCTGGCATGTTCCAGGGCTTGAGCCTTCGTGTGATACTCCAAAACACCATTTGCATTCTTGGTGCTGAGGATGTTGATGATGTTCTCTTCACGAGAAAGTTGAGCCTTTAGTCGCAGCACTTCAGCTTCAGCTTCAACAAGCCTTGTACGAAGCAAGTTCACGGAAGCAGTCGAGAGTTCCAGCTCCTCCCGTCTTCGAATATTATGCTCTCAAAGCTCTATCACTTGACGCTCTCTTTCAGCCAAGTCTCGTTCCATCGCCTCTTGATGAGCCACTTCTTCAACATGAAGACCAGCCAAAGTTGACATAATTTATGGCTGAAGTTCCCTGTGACCCAAGGCTTCAAAGTGCTGTAACTGTGCTTCCAAACAAAGAATAGCCTCTGAGCAACGCTCAAACCACTGAGTGTTTCCCACACTTCTAACTCTATTTAAGCCTGCCTCCAGAAGAGGCCGGAAGGAGTTAAAAGTTCCTTGACCACTCATCACATATTCAATTACCTTCTTCGCGAGGCTATTCAATACACCAAAGAAATTTGAAGGAATTCAGGTGCGCCCGCGAGACTTGAAATAGTAGTCGGGGATACCCCCTAGCCATTGAGATTGGTGCGTCGAAATGATGGCTAGCAGGCGATCCAGGTGCTGAAGTCGCAGAAGCAATTGAAACATTCAATTGCGAAGGACTTAAGGTCAAAGCCATCATTGCCCTCGCCTGAGATGTGCTTGGTCTGGCCTCTGTTAGTGTGAGTGAAATCTTTATCAATGCTGTCAGTGAAGCAGCCACCGTGGATAAGCCAGGCAAGGGCTGCTTTTGCAGAGGAGCTAACATCTGCACGAGCTGCTGTCCCGGGGGAGGAGTTACAGTAGTAGTGCCGGGCAATGCTGCCAGTGAAGCAGCTACCGTGGATGAGCCAGACAAATGTTGCTCTTGCAAAGGAGCTGACACCTGCACAAGCTATTGTTCCGTATGAGGAGTAGCAGTAGTAGTCTCGGGAGGAGGTGAACCTGCACACAAAAAGGATCGGAACGCGAAAAGAACGTGCAGAAAAATTCGAGAAAAACTAGGCTTACCGGAGATGTGGAAAGGAAGATAACCCGATGGCTTATCGGATGGGACCTTGGGAGCATCATCGAAAGTAGTGATGTCATCCATAGAATCATGCTCTTTGTCCTCTTCGCCATCACCTGGCATGTTGCCAACTTCAGCATCCTCATTACCTCTATCTTCATCAGCTGCATTACCAATCGAGGAGCCTTCATAATCTACTTCCTCCTCATCATCACGTACATCTGAAGGCTGAGGAAGATTTGTGTCGACAGCCGATTTAGTTATAAGTCCCGTTGTCGGACTAGGACTTAAACCGCTAGCCTGTGGCATTCGTGCTGAAGGAGGAGGGGATGGATTCTCTTCAAGACCCCTTGGTTCTAATGCAGAAGCCCTGGTAGGATCTACTGCTGGAGCAGATTCTGCATCTGTAGCCATTAATTCACTCTCTTCATCCTCGGAAGAATGATGAGAGGAAGCTTCACTTGATAAGGCCGGACCATGCGAACGGAGCCCAGTTCTATGTGGAAGTCCCACAACTGAAGATTCATGCTGCTCTTCTTCTTCTTTTGCAGATCTGATAGTGTTGGCCATTAATTTTGGTGTTCGCTGGCCTTTAGCAGGAGGAGACCCAACCATTAACTTCCGGCAGGTCTGCTTATCGTATTGACCAGTTTCATCTGCTGAGCGTTTTCTCTTTCAAGCTGCCCTTGCCGTGGGAGAATCAACCACTCGGGGTTCCTTCCCTGGAGTAGGCTCAGCTGCTTGCTCCTCTTCTTCCCCAGCAGACGTGTCCTCAATAGACAAAAACTCGTCAATCCCTCTCAGGCGGGATGTCTTAGACCCCTTCCTCGAAGCGTACATACGTCTGATCTCCTTCAGAAAAGACGTATTCAAGTTTTAGCTGGAGACTTAAGAAGTAGCATAATACCAATTGCAGAAACCCATGGAAGTATAGGAGTTGGGCGTCTTATGGGGGAGCTTGAAGATAGCTTTGGTACAACCAGCCACAGAATAGTACCAAGCCCTGGCCCTTTCATACAGGTTGCTCACAATTGAGAGCTGAGGTCGAAGGTTTCCAACTTACAGCTGATCATACCCAAATTGTTGAGCAAATAAATAGGGTTGGTAGGGCTCGAGGAAACATTTGCCGCCCTGCCTGAAAATCAAGTAGCCTGGCCTGATGGAGAGGAGCCAATGGAAAACACCTCCGCTCAGCTGAGTGAATCCATTAGGACCTGCCACATCCTGATACTCTGCTCCATATACCCCACCTTCAAAGTCGGGAAAACAGCGGAAGATGTGGTAGTTAGTGTCTCGCGACAGGATCTGACGAATCCTAACCATATAATTCCCCACCCACTTTGCAGATTCCAGTCGCTGTACAAATAGAGTGAACGAGTCACCTAGAGGAGAGGCTACACTCATTAGGGGAGGATAATGAAGCACATACCAAGCCATCAAATAAGTGTAAGGCAATGGTATTCTGGGATTGGGAGTTCTAAAAGTCTTGTTGCCACCAGATTCCACCTCTGTAACATTCACAAAATCCACGGCCAACTCACGTAACCCGCTCTGCAAGTAGCTTACCATGGCATAAAGCAGATTCAATGGCCTCCCGTGCGCTAAAAGAACAGCTAGGTAAATCACCTCAGCAGCAAGAGCAACAATTGGCCTGGTGGGGACGACACATCACTTAAGCCATAGCATCAGAAATCCCGCCAACAGTGCCGTGTCTGAGATGGGAATCTGAGCTTGATAGTGGAAGCTTTCAAACTTTGTATGAGTCGGGAAAACGTCCTCCTTGGCTTCGTTGGTATAGTGGGAGGTTGCAGCATCGATGCGGGCCTGAATCTCCTCCAAAGTGCTTGCAAACAATCTAGTCACTGGAGCTCCTTTATTTGTCAAGTTATGGAATAAATACTCTACCCAAGATACATGTTTTATACCATCTCCTCGAGCCCCTGTCTATTGCATGTAAATGTGGAAGTGACACATGACTTCCCAGAGGGTGGAGTAAACTTCGGGGCTGGTTTTCCTCAAAATCTTGAGTTCCGTTGATCCCGGAACAAATTTTTCATATGGTAATCCCCGAGAAGAAGACTGAGATTTCATGCATCTCATGAAGAGCAAAACCTAACTCCCCCACCGGGGTAAAGAAGGTACTGGTCTCGGGATTGTATCTCTCTAATGTAGAGAAGAAATGAAAGTGGCTCTGGATGATCCTGAATTTAGTAGCCCGCACCGGAATCTTCAGGCCAGCTCGAGTAAGAGGTGTCTCCAACTCCTCCAAAACAAAGTTGGTCATCCGGGTCCACCACCCAGTCACCGGAGAATGAACCCAACCAGGAGTTCTAAATCATTGCGTGGGAAATTCTCCCTTCTTCACCATAAACTTCTTGACAAAGGTATTTGCCGGACTGGCCATTTCACCGATTGGGTATCTTTTGGCGAACAAGCCTGGTCGTAAAGTTGTCACCTGTCTATTATAATCCACTGTGCAAACCCCTTGAAAAGTTAAAGTTCCGAGAACAACTCCATCTTGGTCCTTAACAAGGTTCCAATCTATACGCCTTGGGATGGAGGCACACTAAAAATATGATATGGGAAACATTCTCTTCATATTGGGTAAGAAAAGGTTACAGTCTCTAACTTTCCGTAGCCATATGTAGTCCCCGTCATAAGCAAGACCTGCTTCAAAGTCAACAAAATCCCCAAAGAGGAATCCTGGTTTGACTATCGGTTTACGGCTTAGGCTCTCAAGTTTATCGTCCGTAACTAATATCCGAAGAGTTTTAGGAGAAGCCTGGGTGATCAGCTCCACATGGCTTTTCTCAGTAATCCTGAAAACCGGGAGTTCTTAGCATAGGTTGAATGCCATGTTCTGATCTACACCACCTTCATGTCCAAAATGATGGCGAAAAGGGAGAGGCTCACTGGTATGGTGCACTACAAAACAAAAGAAAAGAGTCAGATAGTGCAAAGGCAAATCAGACGCAGAGGTCAAGCCCCACATCAAAAAATCAGATGCGAAGATCGAGCCCCGCATCGAAAAAATCAGACGCGAAGATCGAGCCCCGCATTAAAAAACTCAGACGCGGAGGTCGAGCCCCGCATCGAAAAATCAAACGCAAAGATCGAGCCCCGCGTCAGAAAGATCAGACACAGAGGCCGAGCACCGCATTGATAAAATTAAACGCAGAGCTTGAACCACGCGTTGTCAAAATTGTAAGCACGAGGATTGAAACCCTCCACAGTCTAAATTTCAAATGACGGAGTCTTAACCCCGTGTTACACCATTAAAACTAGTCTCCTCGTTGATTCAAAGATCAGAACTCGCCGTAGTAAGTTTGGCGACCACGAAGGTTATACTCACCACCAATTAAAGGGAGTTGAGGCGGCGGCATGCCCGCCTGAGCCACGGTGCCACCGACCGACGCAGACGCCGACGAACCCTGAGCCACGACGATGTTAGATTTGGAGGGTCGAGAGGCAGTTTTCTTCTTGGGCGCCATTGATTTCGGTCGATGGAGAAGAGGAACTGTATTCACCAGAGACAAGAACAAAAATTTTCGTTAAAATTTTAAGAAGAGTCGAATGACTCTTGATTTGACCCCCCAGCGGTCTATTTATAGATAGCTGTGAGCTGTCAAATCGAAATGAGGTTCTAGGCTAGAATCCCGCCCAAACGCGATTTCAGCTTTCGAGATGGTTGAACTTCCAAATGCGGAATTCACCCACGCATTCTAATTCTCAAGTGCGGAGTTCACCCACGCGTTTTGACCACAACAAAAATGACGCCTCAACAACAGAAGCTACGACACAGCTTTAAATAAATAGAGAGAAGCTGATATCAGCTATCAATGTGACTAAAGCCGAGAAGAAACTGGCATATGACAAGCAGTTATGTAGCCTCTTGGACAAGTACAGATAGGTTACAATGCTAAAATCGCCAAGCTCAATCCCACGCGCAACTCATTCTTCTAAGTGGCTTAACATCCCAGCAAAGACTAATGAAGACAGGAGCCGCGCACAGCTCATTCTTCTAAGTGGCTAAACATTCTCACTAAGATTAATAAAACCAGGAGCTGCACGCAACTCATTCTTCTAAGTGGCTAAATATTCCCACTAAGATTAATGAAGACATGAGCTACGTGTAACTCATTCTTCTAAGTGGCTAAACATTGCCACTAAGATTAATGAAGACAGGAGCTACACGCAACTCATTCTTCTAAGTGGCTAAATATTCCCACTAAGATTAATGAAGACATGATCCGATGCGCAACTCATTCTTCTAGATGGCTTAACATCCCAACCAAGATTAATGAAGACAGGAGCTGCGCACAACTCATTCTTCTAAATGGCTTAACATTCCCACCAAGATCAATGAAGCTGAAAGTTGTATTTCGAGTGTTCATCAATGCCTACAAGAATTCTCTGGATAAAAGAATACATCTCATCGCAGATCGACTAGAGTATCTAAAGGATCCAGATAAAATCCGATGAATACACCTCATTGTAGATCAAGTGGAGCATCTGAAGGATCCAGACGAGATCCGATGAATACACCTCATCGCAGATTGAGAAACAGAATTTCAACATTTCAACAACCAGGTTCACGATCAGATGGAGTGAACAATCAATCAACTAAATCTTGGGATCCAAAGTATTCTGAAAATTTGTCACAGTCAACTGCGAACTTTCGAAAACTTTAGAGGGGGTTTTGTAGGCTGTCTAAAAATCACAATGGATAGCTGATCCCCATCAAGCTTCAATAACGAAAGTTACAATTATATGACTTCTATGCCAACAAATAAAAGCTGCAAATGGAGGACTTTTCACATAGATCGAAAAGAGTTATGATTCAACGACACTTCCGACGACTGATGAAAACTCTATTCAATGGTCTTCATAATCAACAGTGAGAGTTACAATCTGACGACTTTCACACCCCACAATAGCTAAAGCGATGATTACTAAACAATAGTCCTTGCAACGCTCTACAGAAGAGGTTACAAGTCAACTAGCCCCTTCTAAAACGCGGAACTCATCTTCGTGTTACAATTCTTGAAATGCAGGCGACCCTCGTGTTTCCAAGCTACAACAAGCAAAACGCGAGTGGCCCTCGTGTTTTTGACGTTCAGTCAACACCCAACTCCGCGTCTTAATTTTAAGACGCGAAGTTAGGGTTCTAAACGCCAAATTTGGCATTTGACTCATTCAAACACGAGTCGAACGGTTTCAGAACCGATT
>BQKN01000044.1:497132-524465 GCA_022839385.1 Asparagus kiusianus
TGAAGTTTTCTTTGAGTTTTCATGTTAATTAGGTTTGTGATCCCTAAGTAAGATAAACATGTTTAAATAAATTTACCTCTGTTCATGAGTAGCTTTTATCATGTGTTGATAATCACTTTGTTTACATATGAGATAATTGAAGAAATTGTTTAATTAAGGTGTTAAACTCTAATTTAGAAGATATAATAATTTAATTTGATGATTCAGACAATTTCTATTGCATATGCTAAGTATAAAATCTTATTTTAACATCATGATATGTATAATTGACATAAGCACTATTTGTGCATGAAAGAATGCGTGTCTTGACAGAGTAGTCGACTACTAAGCTTAGTAGTCGACTACTTGTGCCTAGTTGAGTATAATAGAAACTATGTGTTTGCAGAGTAGTCGACTAATATTTTTAACAGTCGATTACTGATACTGATATATGTTATTACGAAGTCTGGATGGACTCAGTGTAGTCGACTACTAAGCCTAGTAGTCGACTACTAAGGCTGTTACTTGAATTTTTATTTTGCATCTGTTAGAGATATGTTTGCGAGTTTCGAGCCACACTTCTTTATATGTAAATTCACGAATAGTGTAGTAGCACACACATGGTTATACTGAAAGGAATTATGATAGGATTTGACCCGATTACTTTGAGAAAGAGGTTAGTACATATTATACGCACACCTTCTGGATATCGTCAGTACTATGAGGATAGTGCGTCGATATTTTATTTGTACAGGCTATTAAGTCGGATTTGGATGCTTTATCTAGCAGTCCGTCCACACGAGGGTGCGATGAGGCTTGTGAGCCGTACTTCTAGGATACCTATATGGTAGGCCGTTCCGCACTCATATTATGCACTGAGATTGCGCTGAGACTAATGAGCCGTGTACATTGATTAGGATACCTACAGGGTAGTCCGTTGCACATGACACTGCTAAGTATCAAAATCTTACACGGAGTTACATTGAGATAGTTAAATGATAGCCCGAGTCATTGCCGGATGGCAGTTATATTTTTGACTCACTGCTGAAATATATGACCCAAAGTACTTTGCATTTGAAATTACACGAGATTTGTGCCGGTATTCATTCTATCTTCCCAGTGACAGTGGAAGATATTATGAATACAATATGTTGATGCCTTTTTACTTTCTTTTACTATTTTTTTATTTCTTAGTTGGGGTTAATAATTAGCGATTCAAAATTTGAGACATATGATATATACATGAGGGTTTCCTTGTTTGGATTATTTTGCTCGACGTACCAGTCTCGTGTTGTGAATTTCTAATTGTTAATTTTATTTAGATTGTTTATCTTTAGTTTGGTATTAATGTTTAGATGTTTACAATTAGGGACATATGGTATATACATGAGGGTTTCCTTGTTTGGATTATTTTGCTCGACTTACTACGTCTCATATTGTAGGTGTTTAAATATTAATTCCATTAGATACGGGGAAAAATGATCTAGGTAGACTATACTTAATAGATAGAGCATCCACTCTATCTAGCAGCCCTTCTCCTAGGGATGGATGGAGGTGATCTTGCTATAGCGCTCTGATAGTCTTGTTGTTGTTCTTTTTCTTCTAATATTCTTTCAGGTAATTCGGAGTACCGGAGAGTTGCAGGATGATGGAGTTCTTACATAGTCTCCGTCACATGAGATTTATTAGAGGCTCCACCATAGTTTTATATTTTTGTTCAGACCTTAAAGTTTATTTTATAGTGTAAAGACAGTGTGCCTTAGTACGATTTTTAGTTGTTTCTTGTCAAGACATATTTATTTATTTTGGATATCAGATGTATCGTAGGTTGTTCATTACGACATGATTTATTTATGGGATTCTTCTTTCTATATCATGTCTATTGTAGTTATTTCATTTCTTTTGCCTGTTTTGTACCTGTACTTTATTTTGATTCCACTAGAAGATATTGTTGTGATTGGTAAAACTTGTTGTTTCATAGTGTGTGGTGCATGGCAGGTTTGTCATCTCTGGGTTTATCTTGGACTGCAGCCATGTGTGAAAACATGGGCGTCATATCTACTGTCTGGAAGTCTAGTAGCATTATGGACACCCTTTCTCAGCATTCGCTTCTAAAGTAGGCGACAAATGCGTGGCAAAAGCCTCTGAGTTGACTAGTGCCTCTCGTAGAGCTTCCCGGGTAGACTTGGATAGCCGCAAGAGCTCATACAAGGTGATCCTGGCTGGAATGTTCTTTAGCTATGCGAGTAGGTCAAACCGAAAGGGTTGACCACTTGAACTCGGCTTATCAAGATTCAGTTAGACTATTGGTGATGGTCCCACCGGTGGTCTTACCGGACTTTCCACTGTAGGTGGGTAGTTCTTAGTAAAATCCTTCTCCGTTTGGGTAATCAATGCATTTACCTCATTTTCAGAATTGGTGAGGGTTGCTATCTCCATTGTGTCATCGTCTGGAATTACCGAAATGACGTTACAAAGCTTAGGCTTGCCTTTGGACTTGCTGGAAGTCTACTGCTCATCATTGAGGAGATCAGGATGAACCCGAATCACCTGCCCTGATGGTAAGGTCTGTGGTACCAAACCTTTCTCTCATTGATTGTAAGGATCGGCATTGATAATCTTCAGCTCTGCCTTGGGGATAGGCACAACCCCTACTGGTGTATGGTGACCATGTTTGTAGTCACCTTCTAGTGCATCTTTTCCTTCTTTAGGACTCTCGCATTGTAAAGATCTTGTAGCTTATCCTTAAGGATATAGCAACTGGTGTATGATGACCTAAAAATCTATGGTACGCATAGTAGTTCGGATCATCTATTTTGTTCACATCTTCAGGCTTCGTGACCTCTGGCAGCTTGATCCTGTTGCTCCTGAGGAGAGTATCAAAGGTAGCCATAACTTAGTCTTTCTTGAAGTCGTATTGCCTCAGAGGGCGCTGCTCAAAAGACTTGGGCTTCTGTCTCTGAGCTGATTTGGGGACTGGAGTAGAATCGACAGCCATGATTTCTTTCCCCCACGACCGAGAAGAGTTTCTAGGGGCACATGGTTCCGAAGCTCCTCTTTTAGATCGAGGCTCTTTGGCTTCTAGCCTTTTGATCATGTTTTCCACCTGTTCGCCTTGGCGAACAAGTTCCTTCTAGGTTCGGGTTTCCACGGCACTGACTTTGGATAAAATGTTGATCGAGAGATTATTGTAACACATCTCGATCAAAGTGATTTCAGAGACCTGGTCCCGGTAATGAAGCAACCGATTCCTGAATCTCTTTACAAAGTCATTGACCGACTCTGTTTTCTTCTGCTTCTCAGCAAGCAGAGTGACCATCGACACTTCCGCGTTATCATCGAAGAATTAGGCCAAGAAAAGCTTTTCCACATCAGCCCATGTTTTGATAGAGCCTGGTTCCAGCTTGTGGAACCATTCAAAGGCTACCCCCTCAAGGTGCCGATGAACAGTCGAGTGAGGATAGGATCATTCCCCATGAGAAATCTTGTTTGAGACAAGAAATAATAGATATGTTGTGAGGGAGATCCCTTACCATCAAACTAGACTAAGCTCATCGGTTTGAACTTTGCCGGATAGGAGACTGTATCCCATTCGACAGGACACAGTCTGACCACCCCCAGCTCGTTCATGTTAGACCCTAGAGGAGGGGTGATTAGGGTCTTATGCTAATCTAATCAGATTAAATGCCAATTAAAACTAATTAACTAATATATTCTTGCAAGATGATATATAATTACTTATGAGCAAGAATATGCAATATACACAAAGTGATATATCCTATATGATGAAATATTTATGCAAGTATATATAAACTAGCACAAGATAATATATCCTAACAAAGAGATATACAATAAGATATGTGCAAGGATATACAAACTAACACAAGGGTAAACAATATGAACTAGATAGTGGATCATATAAATAATGAGCTAATGACAATGGCGACAAGAAATATAAACACAAGTATGAATAAACGCCAAAGCACACTCAAACACAAGATATGATCACGGAGTTCGGACCTTCCGTCCTACGTCTCCGCTCCCCACTCCCGGGGAGAAATCCACTATCACAACCGGGTTTTCTACGCTCACCCGAACAACATTTACACCTCACAGTATCGGTTTTCAACGCTCACCGATCAACGTCACTCCTCACACTCGGTTTTCTAGTTCACCGAAAACTTCACACCACACTCGGTTTTCTAGCTCACCGAAAACCTTACAACACTCAAAATGTAACAAATATAAATTTGTTCTCTACAATAGATGAGAACACAATTAAAGCACAACTCAATGTTACAATCTCTCACAACCCTAATATACTATGTATGCAAATACAATAAGCTTAAATGGGTGTGTGTAACAATGAGATTCAATAAATCAAAACAACTAAACTCATATATAATCTAGCATGTAGAAATTATGAATAAAACAATAAATTGCTAGAAATAGAGTTTAGGAATTCTTCTCTGAAAATCAAGTTGGAGAGGAGGATTGAAATGAAGTTCAAACACTGTAGATGATCTTCTCCACTTGTAAAACAAACACTGCTTTAAACCAAACCCTTAAACAAGCTTAAATAAGCTTAAACCCTTTTTAAAACCCTTGTTTAAAAACTTCTTTTCATTAGTCAAAGAAGAGATCAGCAATGGGGTATTTATACCCACTCAAGATCTCAACAAAAACCCCAAGACAAATGACAACAAAGCCCCCAGAAATCAGCTCAGGAAAATAGCCGTTAGTGTCTAACGGTCATATTGTCGGTCGACCGAAAATTCCGTCGGTCGACCGATGAGAGCAAAAAACACGAAGAAAACATTCTGGACCATCGTCGATTGACCTGTGCGGTCGACCGATGGAGCTTTCGGTCGACCGGACCGGTCGACCGACAGACTCTCTGTCGCCCAGTGAGCATATGAAGACAGGATCGGTCGACCGGTGCGGTCGACCGAAATCTGACATTCCAGAAAACTATTTTGCTGATTTTAAAACGCTGTTTAAAAATATCAAACAAATTCCAAAAAATGTAAAACTTTGGGGAATGATTGTAGACATGATAATAAACATGCTACAACGACTGGTTTCGAAAAAGGACTTCCCAAATGAAAAATATCACCATTTTGCAAATATGTTCAAAAACATGAACACCTGAAAATTGATATTTTGATATTTTGACTCAAACAACATTTTGAAACCTTATGAAATGTTGTTATAGACTTAGTAAAATATGTATAAACTAATATTGAAGTCTATAAACTAATAAGATAATATTTTCACAAAATTGCATATTTTATGCAATGTTATCAAAAACGCAATAGAGTATGAAACATATGAATATATATATGAATGTAAATTTGTTTCATATCTATATAGCTAAACCAAAACACAATAATAAATATGAAATGTTTAATCTCATATTTATGAACATGAAAACTCAAAACTATGTATATATATATATATATAGCTATATATATACATGGAAACCAAACATATATGTATATATGAAACTATATATATATACATGAAAACCAATATAATGTGTGTGTATAATATTGAGCTTAAAGTATCTAACACACATAATATAAACTCCTAAACTACATTACCCAAGCAATCTTGATCTTCATTGTAGCTTAACTTGGTACACACGTGCGGATGAAGCTTAAACTTGATCTTTAACTTGAATTGTATAGGCTTCAACCCGACATTCCGCCAACCTCCATTGGATATCATCGTTGAAGCACAATTCCATCCATCCTCTAATTACGTTGTTTGCCTAGAATAAATACGAAAACACAAACACTAGACAAACAACATTAGAAGTAAATTGTTTGTTAAACATCATCAAAACAAGAAGGCCAACAGTTCATGCTCTTCTGAAGCTTCAGGGTGTTAAATTGACTTTGGAACTCGTCGAGCCTCTTGTCTCGAGGAGTGCTGCCAGCATGTGACGCTCTTCCTAAAGACTTGGATGAATAATCTGAATGTGATCCGCGATTATCTTCCTCCTCAGTTGTGTTAGGAGGAGTAAGCTACCGTTCTTTGTTCTTCGAGGATCTTTGCCGATTTCGTGAATTCCTCTTCTTCTTCTTGTTCAGAAGTTGTTCCATCATTCCCTTCAATGAGTTGATAATCGCTTGTTATTCTTCAAATCTCTATCAACCTCATCGAAGACTTCCACCATGTGCACCTTTGCGTGCTTGCCCTGCACTAAGCTCGAGGTTCGAGACGTTGCCGTCGCTAAGCAAACCTCATCATCATTGTCATAGATGGGCGATAAATGGGCGTAATCGAATGGGATGGCCATCCCCATTTGAGTATAGGTATGTAGGTAGACACCCTCACTTTCAACTGGGAGGTATTTGAATCCTGGAAAAAAGTCCGGATCTGATGAATCTAAATACTTGTATTTTTCTTTCCCCGCTATGTTAACCATGGTAGCTGGGAGTTCCAAATCATCAGTAGTCTGTCTCCTCTGGTGATTGCGTCTTCGACAAGGAGGTCTTGATTCTAGAGGCTGCTAAGAAAGCCTTTCGAACACTGATGGTTTCGGTGCCTTGATATACTGGAAATCAGCAAACACTACTTTGATGAGCCTCTCACAGTGGCACTAAGGATATGCCTCGTGAATCGTGCATTTTCTAGTCAGATGCTCTCTGAGATCCCTCATAGGTTGTTCGTGACAACCCCCAATGTCAGAAGAACCAAACACGCAGTCATGCGAAGAAGGTTCAGAAGAAGACTTGTGAGAACACTTGGAAAATTCTTCAAGTGTTGAACTTAGGCGAGCCTGCCTTGATAGGCGAGGTCTCATGTTCTAGTGAGCTTCAGCTTTCTGGTGAGCTCTAGCTGCTTGTTCATTCAGGCGAGGTCCGCCTGCTTGACTGGTCTTTGCTTTACCTTTTTGGCCAATGCATGCTTGTGGGCGAGGCTTGCGTGTCAGGCGGGACTGATGGGGTTCACCTGTTTTCTTCAACTCACCTAATTTAGTGAACTCACCTAATCTGGGTGGTTCATTAGATCCGAGCACTTTGTCAACAGAGTGGAGCCCTCTTGAGTAAGGGGTCTCACCTGAATTGGGAACATGGCTTGAAAAGTGAAGCTCGCCTGATCTTGGGGGTTTGCCGAGTTATTAAATTCACCCGAATGGGGAACTTTGCTTATGGAGTGAGGCTCTCCTGAAATGCCAGGCTCGCCTAAAATGCCAAGTTTGCCAGTTTTGAGAACTTTACCGATAGAGTGAAGCCCGCCTGAGTAGGTGGGCTCGCCTGATAGGCTCAGTTCGTCAGAGCTGAGAACTTTACGTTCTTGCTTGGCTCTTCTCAGGCCTGAATAATAATTCAGGCCATCATAGGAGATGAGGGCTTGTGCTTCTTGGTGGGCGAGAGCCTGTCATAGCCGCCGTTGGGCTCTCTTGGAGAGAGAAGAATTCATGTTGACGATGGAAGCGTGGTCTGCGTCGATACAAACAGTTATCTCCTCTTGCGTAGGGGGCTGTGTGGATTACTTAGCAACCCAACAAGCAATCCCCTGGCTGGTCTTCTTGGCCTTTGGCTTAGTCTTGGTTGGTTTGGGGGAGATAAAACCCCCTGCCATAGCTCGGGTAGAGCACTCAGGCGTGGTTGCCTCGACCACTTGGGACTGGGCCACACGCACGACTCTGTGGCATCAGCAAGATGCATTGCCACTAGAAGAGGATGAATATAAGTATTCCTCATACTTAGCTTGGTCGAACTCAATCACAAGGGACTCGACTGTCGTCCCCTCCGTAATTTTGTCGAATTGCACCACCACCATTTCAGTTGAAGAAATAGTTTCTCCTACTATGACCGCTATATTCTGTAGGGGAGTACAATTGATTCTCGAAAGGAGGAGATTTGTATTATAAGAATGGCTTATTATAAATCAAGAAATCAAGTTATAATAGAAGCAAAGAGAATGTTCTTCTTGTTTAACGTGGGGTCTTCGGTAGCGATAGGACGCCTCCCTCGAATACTTGCGTCGAGTTTGCTTCCCTTGGACGATCTGATAGAAACTACAGTTGAGCTTCAGTATGAAGTAGAAGCTCTTGTGTGATTGAGTTCATTTACCCGAGCTTGATGAGTATCAAGGCTGAATGCTTAGAGAAGGCTAATATGCAAGAGTTTGCAAAGAGCCAAGAGTCTCAAATCTGAGAGTTTAGATTGAGTCTACTTCAACAATCCAAGCTTTTGCTTGAAAATGTCTAACTAAACTCTCAAGATGCCTAGCTGCTCAAAGCCCACAAGACCAGCAGCAAAAAAGCCTTTGATTGAAGAGTCTTAGAAATGTCAAGCTTCCAAACCTCCAAAAAAGCCCCATTTTCATGTTGCCTTATAAATAGGCAAAGAAAGGTATGATCAATCCCTTGACTTGTCGGATGTGACCGCTCATAGGTGAGGAGCACCATACCCTCCCCTATAGCTGTTGCATGTGACCACTATAGATGATAAGAGCCATGCTTCCATCACTCAGGATGTAGGATGTGGGTAGGCCCACTCCCACAGGCAAGCATCTGTTTGCACTGCTCAGTGGAGGCTGGAAGGCTTGCAGGCGAGCTTAAGCAGTGTCTGAATGTTCAAACGAGCTTGCAGGCGAGCTTACAAACAGGCGGGGTCGGCTAGCGGACCCCTCAAGAATTAGGCAAGCTTAAGTCTGTAGGTGAGCTTGGTTCATGCTAGCAAACTCCCTATAGGTGAGCTTGACTCATGCAGGCAAGCTTGACTCGTGCAGGCGAGCGTAGCTTTCAGGCGAGCTCGACTCGTGCGGGCAAGTTGAGAAATTAGGCGAGCGAGTCAAGCAATTAGGCGATCTCGACTCATGTAGGCGAGTCGAGAAATCAGGCGAGCTTGACTTGTGCTGACGAGTCAAACAAACAGGTGAGCTTGACTTGTGCTGGCAAGTCAAACAAGTAGGCGAGCTTGACTCATGCGGGCGAGTCAAGCCATATTGGCAAACTTTGGCTCATGCAAGCGAGCAAAGCATTAGCAAGTCAAGCTTGCAGATGAGCTGTGCTTGGCCTCTTGAATGCATGCGAGCTTGAATTGGGCTGGCAAGCCAAGTTTGTAGGCGAGGTTTGCTTACTTTGAGCACGCAGGTGAACTCAAACTGGCGAGATTTGAGTCTCCAGTTTGAGTTCTCTTGGATAAAGGCAATTTTTATTGCCTACAGTACAAAGTAAGTAGATAGAAAATGATGCATTCACATTTTTTTGGTCAACCTTGAACAATGATAAAATAAAAATTTACAATCACCTTTGGTATGAGGAGGATGTAGCTAATTATTTTCGCTTTTCTTTCTTCTTCTTTCAATTTTTTTTCTTTTTTATCATTTTTTCTGTTTTTCCTTCTTCTTTTTTCAAAAGCTCTCAAAGAAGAGAAGAATAAATTCTTTTTATTTCTTATTATTATAAGATCAAGTGTAAAGATGTAGAATAAAAGTATTAAGCTGAAAAGCTCGAGTTCTACATTAAATCCTACCTTATTGCTGAAATTCTACCCTGTATTTTAAATAAATATAGAATGATGAACTCAATGATGTACTTATATTCTATACATTCTAAGGTTTTTAAAGATTTCTATAGCATTTGAAGGTAGGTGGATGGAGGGTTTTGTATTTTAAATTTTCAATGTTGATCAAATAGAAAGCAAGTCTCAGATTTGAACTCAGCTTCCATATGAATGAGAGTTTATCCTAACACAATTAGTTCTTCTTTAAAAAATTTCTCAAACCAAATATTCATGGTTGGTAATTTTATATTTTCTAGGAATGTTAGCTCATCAGCAAAAAGTTCTTCAGTGTTAAGATTAGAGAAACTTGTGTCTGACTCCATGTAAACTAGTTTTGAATCAAATTCCTCTAGTATCATACTTTCATCACTAAAGATCTCCTCAAAACTCGAGTCTAACTCTCTCTCCTCTTCTAACTCTTCACTTAAAATTTTCTGAATGTTGTTTACTTTTAGGGGTTGATACGATGAATCAGACGACTAATTTCCTAGATAAAAAATATTGAGATCAACAGTCATATTACTAAATAATAGCTTTATTTGATTAGTTCTATAGTTAATCAGAGCATTGAAAGTAGCTAAGAACGGTTTTCCTAAAATGATAGGTATTTGACCTCTGAGATTAGAAACTGGGTTGCATCTTCAAAACTATGAAATCAATGGTAAAAATAAACTCCCCTTCCTTGATCAGAACATCTTCTATCTCTCCGTTAAGAACTTTATAGATCTATCAGCTAACTAGAGGGTACAACTAGTTAGCTTTAATTCATCTATTTATAGATATTTAAAAACTGAATAGGAAAGAAGATTCACACTAACTCCTAAGTTGAGAAGTACATTATCAATAAATGTGTTTCCAATTGTGTTTCCATTCACACTAATTCCTAAGTCTAGAAGTACATTATCAATATTCCTGTGACGCATGAAATAGTATGACAACTAGAGTCCTTATGTTTCAAAGGCATAAGCTTTTAAAGTATGTCACTGATATTAGCAACTAGAAAGACTTTCTTGAGAATATTAGTGATTCTTGTCTTAGTGTACAAATCTTTTAAAAATTTACATGAGAGGGAATTTGTTCAATTATATCTAAGTGAGGAAATAAGGAATGTTGATCTTAACCTGCTTAAAAGTTTCTATGATTTTCTCAACATGGTGAGAATTTTTCCTAGGCCTAAGTTTATCTAAAAAGGGAGCAACAGATTTAAATCTATCAAATTTGAGCTCAAGTTCATTTTCAGGTCGTTGGTCATGGAAGGGGTGATTGTTGAACATAATTATGAGAAGGAGAGAGAGTTTATTTAGGATTAATATTTTGAATAGGAGAAGAGGAAGGAGTTTAATCTGGATGAAGGAACTCAGAATGCTACGATTGAATACTTAACCCAGTGTCTTTAGAGTTTATTATAGGTTGACTCTGAAGCTTTTCTTTTTCTTTTTCACTCAAGCCACTAGCTAATTTACCAAGTTGAGTTTCTAATCTAGCTATAGCTCGAGTGTTAGAATTGAGTACTTGACATGTTGTCTACATAAAGTGTTAATGACCAAGTCAGCATGTTAGTAGTCTGTGTGGAAGCTTTTATTTATGGCCTCTAAAACCTTTTTTAAGACACTAAAAAATGTCTCATGATAAAAATTTGGAGAAATCAGATATACTGGTTGATGTGGAAGAGATTAATTTTGGCATGTAGGATTGGATTGGAAAACATTATTTGGTATATTTAATGGAATTGTGTGTCCTCTAGAAAATTCTGCAGTTAAGGAGGGCTTGAAATTTTGATTTTCAAAGATTTTTTTTTGATTCAAGGAAAAATTTAGATGATTTCTCCAACTCGATTTATAGGTTAGAGAAAACGGATTACTTCTAAGATGCTAGAATGCACCGTTTATCTACTCTAGTAGTTAATTGTTTCCTAAGACAGGAAATTCCTCTAAAACATGGGCTGCAAAAAGACATTTATGATATCCTAGAACAAAAACTTGATCGATTTGAGCTGGTGCTCATTCTTTGATTTCTAAAGCCTCTAACCGACGCAGGATTGTGACCATATTTGCTTCAAAGGCTATGTTTGACTCTACGAAAAAAATCATGGATTTGGTTGAGAGAACTGATGAAGCTCTGTCATCATAGTGTTCCTACTGTATAGTTTTCTCATATAAACTATATAAAAATTTTCAAGCTTCATCAGCACTCTTCTTCATAAAATTCCCTTGACACATAGATTCTAAGAAAGTCTTTGAAGAGTAACCTAATCCTTTCTAGATGATTTGATAGAATTGCTATTTTTCTAGATCATGGTGATGACATTGGATAATAAGATCCTTAAATCTATTAAAATACTTCCAGAATGGCTCTCCTGGGACTATTTTAAAATTTTGAATGTTGTTTTTAAGCTTTATCATTTTAGGGATTGAGAAAAAACTTTTAGAAAAATAAAAACAAATTCATCCCAAGTTGAGATAGAATTTACGGGTAAGCTATAAAGCTATTTCTTTGTTTTGTCATTAATAACAAATGGAATAAATCTGAGATTAATCGCATCCTCAGATAATTCCCTAATTCTAATCATAAGACAAACTTCCTCAAGTTTGGATATAAAAATATAAGCATCTTCGAATTCATTTCTTGAGAATTTGGAAGCATGTTTATAAAGTATGGTCTAAGCTCAAAATTAGCTCCATTAACATCGAGTAGCCTAATGCAAGATGGAATTTCATTTCTAGTGGGATAACACATGTCTTGAAGAATGGGTGGATTAAGAATTTCCATTTCTTTAGTTTTAAAAATTGGTTCAACAAGGATTAATCGATTGGTATTGTCCCTAATCCAAACTTATATACACCAAAATATTTTTTTTGAAAATTTTTAACTACATAGAAAATTAAGAAAAATATCTAAGACAAACAAAAGTTTTTTATATTTTTTATTTTGTTTTTTGGTTTAAGGTAAAATCAAGAGACCTAAAAGATTAGAAACAAAAGAAGAAGGATAAAATAAAAACTTAACGAAATAAATCAAGAGCAACCACTTTGAAACAATCATTCTTAATTCTAGGGTTAATCCAAAACTCTACTAAGCTAGCTCCAAATCAGAAACTCATTGAGTGAAAAGATTAAAGTTTACTCAGTCAGTTACCCAGGTAATGATAGTATTAAAGAGAGGGAAAAGACCAATTAAGTACTTCTTTCCTTGCAGATCACTTAACACAACCCCTAAATCTTACTTTAGACACCAATGGATTCAATTAAATTTAAATCAGTTCACTTAGAATTTGTTGTTTCTTAATAAGCTTAAGTCCTTAATGGCTAATGTCTAATGAGTTTTAGAAGACCTGAGTTTGTGTAGTGAGGAATTAGTAATTCGTGAGCTAAAAAAAGGATGATGAAATCCCTCATCTCATCTTAATTAAGGGGCATTACCCTTAAGAGTATTTTCAAGTGAGTGCTCAAATCAAAATGCTCAAATCACATTGGTAATTCCTACTAACTATATGTAATGCAACCCTAAATATTAAAAATAACTACAAAAGAATGCAAAAAGTAAATATTTTTATTTTTTAATTAGGATTAGTAATCAAACAAAATTTTGGATTCATTATCTTGTTAGTAGTCGTTCAAGTGGAGAGTGGATTTTATTAGGGCCGACAAAAGAAATTTTTTTATTTTTTATTAGTTCCTAATTGTCTCGAATATTAAGACCCTAAATTAGAGGGTCGAATTGAAAATATTAGAAAGAGGGCATACATTTTCAAGTAAATCTTCAATCTTCAAGCTTCAATCATCTAGTTTAGTACTTCACAAGAAAACACACAAACTAAAGAACCAAAATAAAAAAATCGTAATTACAAGCACCTTCCATAGAAACTGTGCTAAAAACTTAATAGGAGTATAATAAATATGCACTAAAGTTACATGAAAATAACTATCAAGTTATATTATAGTTGCAATATCGATCCCATGAGGAAGGTTTGTAGAAAAAAATTCTAAATTGGATCCTAGAAATGCGTGTGGTCAAGTAGGAGAGAAAACATAGAGATATAGAGAATACGTGATTATTTACAAATAAAAAGAAACTAGTACAAGAGGGGAGAAAGAGAGTGAACAAAGAAAAGAAAACAGAGAATAAATAAGCAGGAGAAATAAAGAAAATAGAAAAGAACAAAATCAAGAAGACAAAAATAGTCAAAAAGAGGAAAATTAAAACAAGTAAAAGATGAACAAAATCAAGTAGAGAAGACAAAAATTTAGAATTGAATCCATAAATTACATTCATGATTTATGAACTACTCTTTTTTTCATCATATTTTACTTTAGATTTACTCAGCTAGACTATCAAACTACTTAAAGAAATCATAACCTATCAAATTATCATCAAGTAAAATTTTTATTCATGAAAAGAACGAGCAATTAGATAGCAATTCTAAAGTCTATAAGCATATAACCTATCAAACCACTCAATGTAAGTATAGATTATCAAGTTCTTCTTCTACCAATTAGTTCTCCAGATAATTATTATAATCATGATCATTTGAGCACAAAAAGAGCAATCCACAAATCATATAAAATCCAAACTAGTTTATATAATTCTAGAAATTCTACAAGATTTAGTTACTCATTTTATGAAATAAAAATAAGAAAATAAACTCTAGGCTAGAAATCATAAAAGAAATAGAACTAAATTACAAAAAATAAAACTAACTACAAAATAATAACAAGAACGATAAAACAAAGATCTAACTATGAGCATAGAGGAAATCTAACTAAAAATTAAAAGAGCATAAAAGTTAATTTATAGTATAAAATGCAAGAAAATAAATTCTACAAAACATGAAAATAAATGGTAAAATAATAAAAGAGCATGAAAGTAAATCTACAGTACAAGATATGAAATATATCTAATCTGCTAACATAAAAAAATCTAAAATATAAATTTCTAAAATAAAAGAGAAAAAAATTACCTTGCAAGGGGTCGACCCCTTGAAATTAAATCTTTATGTCAATAAATAAGAAGGAAAAAAAGAGGAATAAATTTTTTTTTGTCAATGCAATCTTAAAGGTTTACAATTTGGAAGACCTAATTAAAAGCCCTCCTCATAAAAAAGGAGTTTATAAATTTTTTTCATACTCAAACTCCTCATCCTTTGTCCCTATTTATAGTCAATAGTCATCGACAAGAGTCATTGGATTTGGCTTAAGCTCTAAGAAATAAATACTAGTCATATGCTATTTTTGTTACAAACAAATCAGTTGGTCAATCGGTTAGCCAATAGGTTGGACAACAGGTTGGTGAACCGATTAGTTCATAACAGAGTTGATTCCTTGTTGACTTGTTGACCCTATTTTTTATTTCTTAGGCTTTTGTAGGCCTCCTCTTGGCTTGATCTTGGGCATCAATAAGCGGTATGAAAAATAAGAGAATTTGATTCTTTTGGGCTCTTGGTCATTAATCCTTCATTAACCTATAAATTAAAATAAAAATACTTTATTAATAGTTATTTATTCTTTTGGGCTCTTGTCCCACCAGGCATGTCGTCTTGTCATTTGTGCAAATCTCATGACTTGGGCATCTAGCAATTACAAAAGGGATTTAGTTTGCTTACCATATATTTTTATTTTGGAGGGGTCTTGACTGTGTGCTGATAGAGATGGATCGAGATCTCTATAGGCTATATAATAAGGTAGAAGACGTTGACATCGCCCCTTGGTGAACCTCATGCCTTGGAGGAAGAGTTTCTTGATCTCAAATGAGCAAGACTAAATCTTGCTCCTTTTTCCATTTAGGTTTATTTATAAAATCTCTCGTAAGAAGAAGATAACTTCAACTAAGGGAGTAGTTGTTCTCTGGTGTAATGTAGAACTCTATGAGAGGTTAGAACTCTTTAGTGAGTAGTAGTTGCTCTCGGGTGATAAGAACCCTAATGAGCAAACCTAAATAAAAGTATGATACGTCAATGAGTAAACTCTAATAAAGGAGGAGTATGTCACTCAAGGGATCAAAGTGAACTCAAGGATCTCTCTAGAGGAGGAACAACCTTACTGGAGTAGAAGAAGTGCTCAAACCTTAGGGAAGAAGGCTTATATAGGAGATAAGAGACCTTGGTAAAAGGTTTAGAGTGAAACCCTTTAGATATGGGCTAAGGGCCTCTATTTATAGAGAAGCCCTATTTACACAGTTTTAGGGGCTTTACACGCTGTTAGAATTATGTAAGGTATGTTGGTAGTTTTTTAGTGTATGAGCGTCAAAAGGATAGCAACACGGGTCCTTCCTCAGCAACTCTTGCAAATACTATCGTTTTGTCTGCTTGTTTGACTATTAGTTTAACAAAAAGTTTACGTGTTGTTAACCTTACCTAGGCCTAGCACCGCATAAATTCCATCTCCGTGTGATGTTAGAACTGCATGTTTTTATACATGCATAAACATGCATTATTCTATTTTTTGGCAAGTTTTGATCTAGTTGTTGCTCCTTATATGTCTAAGGCCTCATGACTTTATACTCTTAGCTCCTTTTGGGTCCAGTTTGCCATGTTGAATCCTTTTTATCACTCTAGAATGACCGTAGTATCCCTCAGGGCCTCCTTGTAGTGTCATATGATGCTTAGTTGACAGTTCGACATTTTTACCAGTCTACAAAAAGCACCCTAAAGAAGCAACACCAAATTGACCCTAACTTACCTAACCCTTTACAAGAGGCCAAAACTAATTTATTTTTGTTTGGATTTGATAGTCAATATGAAGGGTTAAGCATTTTGTGGTTGGCAAATAAATGAGGGTTAAGGAGGTTAGTTGTTATAAACAACTTAAGTATATTATTTTTTTAAAGTTTTATCTCTTATTTCTAGAGGGAGTAACTCTTAACCGTTCTCTATAGGCAGATTTATAACCCCTCTAAATGAGGGATTAACTAACTTTAACCTTAATAATAGTTTGTTAGCAATTTGACCAAATTAACCCATTTGGATGGTTAAAGAGGTGTTAAACCACTTAACCCTTCTACTTAAAATAATCTTGAAATACAAGCACATAGCAATTTCAATGTTTGACACTTATCTACTTAAAATAAGATTTTTTTTCAAAATTTTTATTTGAACTAGTATGCCAAAGTTTACCTCATTTGTTTTGAAGCCAACTACTTCCGTTTCCCCCCCCCTCAATATTAGTGTCTTACATCTTTTATATTTTGAAATTAATCCTTCAAGACATGAAAGTACTACTATGTGCTATCGATTTTTAACTAATATAGAAATTGACTAGTCAAATCATTAAAATTACTATTAGGTTCTTCAATTCATAAATTATTTTAAAAGCATTCTATCCATTCGAGAGTAGAAGCAATAACTTGTCTCATTAGTTTTAAAAAATTACGAGAATAAGGAGACCTAATAACAATTTTAATTATTTGATGGACTTATATCATTATAACTTTTAAGAATTTGGGAATCCAATAGCAATTTCATATATTTGTAGACTAATTTCAAAATATGAAAGATTTAAGGGACTAATATTAAAAACCCATAAAGAAAGCTTTTTCTAGCTATCCTAAGGTGTTGTTTGACAAGGGGTTAAGTAGGTTTAACCCCTCTTTAACCATCCAAACAAAATAATTTGGTCAAAAGACTAACAAACCCTTTATAAGGGTTAAAGTTAGTTAAGTAGCCCTCATTTAGAGGGGTTAAGAAAACCGCCTAAAGAGGAGGGTTAAAAATTACTCCTCTAAAACTGAGAAATGTAACTTTAAAAAATAATATATTTTAAGATATTGATGGCATCTAACGTCCTTAACCCTTCATTATTTCCTAAATATAAAAAACTTAACTCTTATCTTGGCTGTCAAATCTAAACAGAATTAAATTATTTTTAACCTCTCACGAATGTTAACTAAATTAAACCTTTCTCTTACCCTTCTCCCTTAGCCACTTGCCAAATAGCAACTAAAATTTATCTTTTTTTTAACTATAAACCCAAAGTCTTATCTCATTTATTTTAAAATGTGCAATTTTTTTTAAAAGGTCTTTTTTGCTACTAAACTAAAAGTTTTATCGAGATCTACTTTTAAGCCTACTACCTCAAAAATCACTTTTAGACAAGAACATGTCACCGTAGTTTTGTTAAACTCATTTTGCATTGCAGAAGTTTGGTATACATGTTAGATGTTAAATCTTTTATATTGTGCGCCATGGAACAAACACAAACACCGAGAGAGAAGGCAACTCAAATCAAACAATAACAACACAAACTCAAACACAAAAGTTTAACGTGGTTCGACAAATTGCCTACGTCCACAGGGCAAGAAGGGATGAGTTTTCACTATAGAGAAAAGAGAGTACAAAGTAGAGATTACAAGATCACTCAACTAACCTCTCAAACAAATCTCACAAACTAAGCCCTCAAACAATTGCTCAGAAAGATCTCTCTTTTTTATGCTCAAAATCACCTTCAAGCTACTCCAAAATCCAATTTTGGCAATTGGAATGATAGAAAACCCTAAACAAAATGTATTTATATTTGTATCAAATAGAAAACCCAATCAGAACAGGTAACCAAGCCCAGGCCCAAAACCGCATCGCGGTCGACCACCGCGCCAGTCGAGGTCGACCGTGGCCAATCGACAGAGAACAAAAAACCACTACAGGGTCTTGCGGTCGACCGCCGCGTCACTCGCGGTCGACCGCAAAAAGTCTAGAGATTTTTCCTGTGTTTCGTGCATGTTCGCGATCGACCGCTGCGCCACTCACGGTCGATCGGACCGAACTCAAAACTGTCCTCCACTATTTTCTAAACTTCGCTGTTTCCTCTTTAATTCTCCACCTCGGTAAAGTTTTTCCAAAACTGAATTGACACCAACCAAACCAAATGTCTCATTTGTTACGTCTAGTACAAAGTGAAACAAAATCACAACAACGAACTCAATCCATAACAAGTCGAGACCCAAATGAGAATACGAACACTCTCTAAACATCGGTATCTACCCATCAAATCAGCTGCATCATAAATGACTGCCTACGTATCCTCTTACCAAAGGAATCAAGCCTTCACGTAGTTCCCCAAATGACCTCCAAATGGCCTCAACCAAATAGAAAAGTTCTCAACTCTTCACTAACAAATATGCGGCTGATAGCTCTCCAGATGGCCCTAAAGTGAAACAAATCAAACACCTCTACCTGAGGTGAACCAATGACCGTATCCAAATCATATCCACTAGCTACATTCGAATAAACCAACTCATCATCTGCACCCAAATCCAAATAATCCCCTAACTATGTCACCTCAGCTAGAATCTCAAACGATAAAGTATAATCTGGAGTATGTGGAGTAATCTCCACCTAATGTGGAGTAGCATCACTTTCCATCTGCTGCGATACATCTAAGGTCTATCCAAAACTCTCCACCTGTTGAGAGTCAATTAGCTCCCTCATCGAAGCCTCAACCGAAGTGACACTACCAGACCAAACATCCAATGAAGTTTTACCTCCAATTACAGCAGTCGACAACCTATGACCAAGATGACCCAAATATGTCGAAGCCTCAACACCAGAATCAATGCTCGACATCAAACACCGGTCATCCTCCAGCAAGGAACAACTTACCAAATCTGCCATCTCATCTCATTGTCCCAAGATTTTCTTTTCACCGAAGTGTCTCAAAATGCCGTGAGCTCGGCTCAAATGCAGAAACAGGTCCCTCTTATACCTCCCACCAAAATTAGAATGAAGTACCTTCACCTTTTTGCCAATCTCACACTTCTTCAACCTGTTGGAGACTACTAGGACTTTATCCAATCGGGATTTGGTTGCAACCCAAGTATGCCTAGAACAACCACCAACAAAGGAAACCAAACATCGATTACCTCCCAACGATGCCTCATTGTAGGCCCCCAAACATTCATGTGAACTCTACCTAAAAGACCCTTCGTGCGGTGAATAGAGGTGCCAAACTTCACCTTAGTCTTCTTGCTCACATCAAAGTGTTCACTGGACTTCAAATTACAGGTCTGTGCACCCATCTCCAAATCAATACTAGAATGACAAAGCCCCACATGCCACGGTCTAGTCGAATCAACAGAAGTTGCCAGCTCTCTACCTGTCACTGAACTTCCAATCAAATAGTACAGATTATTCCTCCTGACGCCCTTCATCACAATCAAAGAGTCTTCCATGATCTCGAGAACCATGTCCACAACATGAACCTTTAGACCCTCTCCAACCAAAGCTCCAATTGAGATCAAGTTCTTCCTCAAGGAAGGAACATATCTCACACCATGTAACTCTCTAACTATTGTGTCAAATATCTTGATGCGAATTCTTCCTATCCCAAGTATCTGACATGCACGGTTGTCTCCCATGTATACCACACCACTATCCAGCTTCTCAAAACTGGAGAACCACTCTAAGGCATACATGATAGGTCGCATCACTATCCAACATCCACTCGGATTCCTCGGAATAGCTACCTGTAGGACTGATAGAAAACGAATAAATAGAAGTATCAGAAATATTACCATCCTATATAACGATGTTTGCTTCTGATGATGATTGCTTCTCTTTTCCCTTCTGCTTACTCTTCATCCATTCGTCGAGCTTTTGATAATCTTTCTTCTAATGACCAGTCTCCTTGCACCAAGCACACCGATCTTTTCCAACTGTAGGATGCCCTACTCTAGACTGTGACTTCTAATTCTTTCAGTTTGGATTCTTCCCTCTTACGACCAACGCCTCCGCTACTGTCTCAATTGAAGTATCCTTATTCTTCTTTCGAAGCTGGTAATTCACAAGTGCAGTGGTGACCTCACTATATGAAAGGGACGCCTTTCAATTAATTAGGGTAAGAACAAAGGTCTCATATTCCGCATCTGATAAGAAACTCAGTAACAACAAAGCTTTGTCCTCATCCTCTATCATAACATCCACATTCGTCAAATTCACAAGAAGCTTTGTGTAGTGGTTCATGTGATCACTAATGGAGGTTCCCTTCTTCAATTGGAAGCGATAAAGCCTCCTCTTCAAGTGTAAGCGATTTTTCACACTCTTGGTCATATACTTGTTCTCAAGGGTCTCCCAAATCTTCTTAGCCAAAGTCTCATTCATCACATCATACTTTAAATCTTGAGTCGAACAAGACCTAATCACACCACACGCTGTTCTGTTCATCTTCTTCCATACCTTCTCATCAATATCATCTGGCTTGCCATCCAATTTCAAAGTATCTTCCAAATTTTGTGCGTTCAGCGTATCCAAAACCTCACATCTCCATAATCCAAAATTATTCGTGCTATTAAACTTCTTCACATCTATCTTCGTAGAGTGAATATTCAAATTTTGAATGGTCTTCACACCAGAAGCACCACCCTCAACACCCGAAGTACCTTCTTTCCCAGTCATCTTCCTCAATACACCAATAACCAATATGGAACAAACTGAAGAATAGATCCAAAACTGAGAAAAGATAGATTTTTTACCAAAAAGATCTCACCTTTAACGCTAAAACAAAGCCCTAGCCGAACTTCCAAAATGATCTACTCCTCCAAAATAGCCCAAGCGTAGCACGACTCTGATACCACTTGTTGTACGCCGCGGAACAAACACAAACGCCGAGAGAGAAGGCAACTCAAATCAAACAATAACGACACAAACTCAAACACAAAAGTTTAACGTGATTTGGCAAATTGCCTACGTCCACGGAGCAAGAAGGGATGTGTTTTCACTATAGAGAAAAGAGAATACAAAGTAGAGATTACAAGATCACTCAACTAACCTCTCAAACAAATCTCTCAAATCTCACAAACTAAACCCTCAAACAATTGCTCAGAAAGATCTCTCTTTTCTGTGCTCAAAATCACCTTCAAGCTACTCCAAAATCCAATTCTGGCAATTGGAACGATAGAAAACCCTAAACAAAACGTATGTCTATTTATATCAAATAGAAACCCAATCAGAACAGGAAACCAAGCCCAGGCCTAAAACCACATCGCGGTCGACCGTCGCGCCAGTCGCGGTCCATCGTCGCGCCAGTCGCGGTCGACGGTGGCTAATCGACATAGAACAAAAAAACCACTACAGGGTCTCGCGGTCGACCGTCGCGCCACTCGCGGTCGACCGCAAAAAGTCCAGAGACTTTTTATGTGTTTGTGCACGTTTGCGGTCGACCATTGCACCATTCGCGATCGACCGGACCGAACTCAAAATTGTCCTCCGCTATTTCCTGAACTTCGCTGCTTCCTCTTCATTTTAATCACTCGCTATAATGTTTATAAGTGGTAAGGTGTAGGATGTAACTAAATAATTTAACTATTATATTTAGGCTTATTCACACTATAGTGTTGTGAAATCATGAGTGTAGATAAGATTTTTTGGCTATAAACCCAAAGTTTTCCTCTCTTTTATTTATTAACTCGCACTTCTCGAAAAAGATTTTTACACCATTTACTATAAAGTCCACCAACTTCCTCAATCACCGCAGGTCTAGCTTACTTCAAAAAATTAATTTTAAGCTCGTTTTATATGTTTGCAGTCTGGTATTGACATAAGTTGTTATATTAAGTCTTAACTTGCTATATTTTGCTTCAAATTAGTTAAGTGTGTAATGTATTTTTAAACAAAATGCTTACTTTTTTTTTAGCTATTCTTTTTACACAGATGCTGTGGAATCATGCAGGTCAATTCTGCTAGTATCAATTTCTTTTAGAATTCATTTAGGGAGCATAAACCCATGAATCTATGGGGAGCATAAAAAATTATTCTTTTTTTGCTTTTCTGGTAAGTTCAAATTGATAAGAAGTCAGTTTTGCAAAAGAAAGATTTATTTTTTTAATTGCAACTACAAAGAGATTGGAATTGCAGCAAAACAGAAAATTACAACTATATTGTTATTACAAATTGAAATTACGATAGTACTTTTCCTTTTTTTCTTTTTTTTTCTTTTTTTGGCAAACTAAACAATCCTGATGTGGTACAAAGATAGAAATAATTGAATGCACAAATTTATAAAGTGATAAGATTATATAATTAGTGGTGAAATGGGACTAATGGCCAGTTTGATATTACTGGAACATATGATAAATTGTTTATATAAGTAGCTTATAGAAATATAAACTGCTGAAAATAATCGTTTGGTGATCATATATCAAAAGCTACTTACAAAAGCAGTTAAGGTGTTTGGCAAAACAATGCTTATCAAATCAACGTCAAAAGATAAAGACCATGTAAGATATATAAACTGAAAAAACCAGAAGCTTTTAAAAGCATTCTGATGTTGCTTCTAAACGTGCCCTCTTAAAAGCAGAAGCAATTTTAGTAAGCATGTAAAAGAAACTTTCACCAAACACCATTACTAACTACTTATCAAAAAAATAAACATAACCACTAAAAAAAAGCAATACCCAACTTGCCCTGAATCTATGCCTAGGAGAATTGGTTGGGTCAATTAAGAAGGATATTTCCCACCCTGGATAGGATCCTATGAGATACTAAGAGGCTGTTTGTTTTCCTTTTTGTGATGGGGAAACCCTGCCACAGTGTCAGAACTGTGGTAGGCTTTCACCCAAAAAGAGGCGATTTTGGGTGAAAGCCTGCCACAGTTCTGACACTGTGACAGGTTTTCACCATCAAAAAATGCAACCAAACAGCCTCTAAATAAGCTGATAAAGTTTGTTGTTGCAGATAGCGCCCTTGGAGGATATGCCCCGCTATTATCCTAATTTGTGTATGAATAGGATTCCGTACGTTAAACATTAATTAAGAAATATAATGTTGACAGAGCTCTACTTACTGCGGATGAATATAATGTTAAGAGCGGGTATATACTAGAATAAGAAACATAATGCTGACAGAGTTCTCCTTACTTCAGATAATACTTTGTTGTGTATGTATGAACTAAGCCTGTATGCATCTGAAGATCCTACGCCACTCAAATTAGCATTCACCGCAACTCCATAGATTAAGCTTGGAGGTAAGGTATGAAAACATGCTACGAGAAAGGGACTAATAGAAAACTTCACATTGGGGGTTTTACTAATTCTTGAGAAATAACATGTTCAATATTGCTTAAGGACATTTTTCTACATAAATTCATATACAAACATATTCCTTATTTCTTGCTTAAATCTACAGTCAAATAGATTTATAATCTCCTTTGCATATGTATGTGTACAATGATATTATCTACACCTCATGTAACTAGCCATTCATCACCAGAGGTAGTCGTATGTTATCAACTAATAATGAGCTTTGCAGATGAAAAGTCTATGGAGAACATGAAAACTATTTTCCTTATGAAATTGTGTGTGGCGAAGTGATTTAACTTGAAAATGACGAAAAATAATTTAGTGTTCAGCCGAATTAGCATTTAATCTCTGTTTAAACTTCTGTTTCATTTAATGTTTCAGTTCTCCATCAGTGCAAATTGTTCCTCTCTGACCTTATGTAATTTAACATCTAGAACGTATATAAAATGTAGAAATTCTGTAATTGTTGGAGATTCATACAGAGATGCACATTAAGAAACACAAGCAATCAAATTCCATAGCACAGCAGTACAAATATAATATAAGAAACCTCGAATTAACTATTAGCATAAAACAAAAGATCGACAGATCTATTCTTAAGTACAACTAATAAACACATAATTTCAATATATAGAAGACTGAAAAAGAAAAGTCTGATCCAAATGACGATCTTCATTTGCAGTGAAGTAGTCGTCAAAGTACTCAATCGGAACAAAGTCTCTGGCGTCAGGGTAGAGTGTAATGACATCTGCGGGATAATCTTCCGCTAGATTCGCAATTTCAGGATGAGCAACGTTAAATTCCTCTGATAACTTTGCATAAAAAGCATCATCATCATCTTCTGCAGGAGAAGAAAGAACAACTTCTAGTGACGCTGTAGAAGTTTGATCTGCATCTGGTTCATTTTTGACATTAGCAGCAGCGGAAGCAGAAGCAAACTCGTGTTCATCGTGGGTCCCATCCATCAACGGTGATATTGGCGAAACTATGCACGTCGATGGCGAAGTTTCAGCGGCAGGTGGCGCAAGGGCAGCGGCGGAGAGTTCAAAGCCGTCCAGAGATATCATGGGGTCAAATTCGGGGCATTGGAGATGATCCTCAAGGAAGTAGTTCGAATATGAAGCACCGTAATCAACAGCAGCAAGCGGTATCGGTGATGATGACGATGAAGTCTCATTATGGGCCCCTCCCGTTGACGACGATGAAGTTTCAGCTGCAGGAGGCGGGATGCCGTTTGCGGTAGATTCATAGTTTTCGAGGCACACCCTTTGTCTCTTCGCGCATCTTTCCTCCTCCCCCTCGCCTCCCTCTCCCTCCCCTAACTCTTTCTTCTTGTAGATCTTACAGAACACCAGCTTATCCTGAATCTCACTCCGAAACCCCAACACCGATTCATCAACGCGGTACTCGTGCATAATCCATTGATCGCGCATCTTTCGTTCGTCGGCATCCCTGAAACTCAGCTGGTTCCTGTACCCAACCAAAACATTCACTTTCTTCCCGTCCCTCACCTCTTGTTTGTAGATGGCCTTCTCTGCGACTTTGCAGTCCCATTTACCTCCTTCGTCGACCCGACGGCTGACCCTCTTCTTGCTCGCGGGGCGTCTCAAAGTAAAGAAGTACATCTCCCTGCTGAACGGAAACTGATGTAGCTTTCGAAGGTTCCACGGCTTGTACGCGTAGACTTCTTCGCTCTTTATCAAGAAGTTTGGTTCGGGGGATCCTGAGAACCTCCTCCGGACGTAGTGATCGAGGATTTCAACGTCGGTCGGCTTAAACTTGAAACCCACGTCAAAGGAGTCTTCTTCTTGATCCCCCACTGCCACCAATGCCATTGAATTGATGGATCAACGCGCGCAGTTGGGATCGACTGAACCAAAACCTGGCCGAGCTCTTGATCACAAAGAAAGAAACAAATTAAAAAGGAAGAATTAAGAACCCCTAGCCCGATCTTCTAATTGACTGATATTTTTGCTGCGACTTTAACTGGGGTCCGGGGAGAATCATCAATCATCAATAAATAAAAAGGGAGCATGAGAGATTCCTACTTGGGGTCTGATTAGGATTGCTAATTTTAATTAGTTATAGTAGCATCAGGGTTTCTTCAATTTGCCCGCCATCTTTTGTTGTATTTGGAAACAAGCTATCTTTCTGGCATTTGGAAACAAACATCAGGATCAGTCGTTTAATTTCAAGGGTAAATTACACTAAACCCCCAAAACTTTCAACACTGGGCAATACACCCAAAATAACTTCCCAAGTCGCACTAAACCCCAAGTCTTTATGAAAACCCCCCAACTTCTTTTGGTTAAATTATACAAAACCCACAATAAATTTAAAATACCTTTCGTGTTTATTTTTGTTCTAATTTATGGAGGTTATTTGCAAAATTCTGAAACGTTTTAGGGTTTTCTGCAAAACACAAAAGTTAAATTAGGTTTATTGCGATTTGAAATTTATTGTGGGGTTCACTGCCAAAGGCTGAAAGTTTTTGACTGTTGGCTGTAATTTAACCCAACTTTAACTATGCCAATCTCTGATGTGTGACTGTTATTTATACGGGACTCTTAATTATGTATACGACCTCTCATGATTGATAATTTTGCTCAATAAGGAAACTACATTATTAAAAGGGAAAAATGTTTTAAGGCCCCAAAATAAAAAATCTGTTGTGCCTAAGCCCCCTGTATTATTTTTTGGGTGACAAAGCCCCCAATACATAAAACACTTGTGTTTCAGCCCCTGTTTACATTTCCAACACACCACAGTGAGAAAACAATTCCCAAATTCCAAATTTGCCCTTAACTTATTACCCAAAAACTGACAGCCCTCCTCTCTCTCTCTCTTTCCTCTCTTCTCAGGCTCAAATCTCAGCGAAATTAGGCGGAGGCGGCGACGAGAAGAAGCTGCCATTGTAGGTGAACGTGTGAGGAGGAAGCTCCTCTTCCTGCTACCGTCGGTGAACGTCTTGTGAGAAGAGGTGGGCTTGGATGTGAGGGCGTAGGCTTTGATCAGGGTGATGAAGAGCTGCTCGCCGCAGCGGAGCTTGGATGCGGATGAGGCGGGCGTGGTCGAAAATGGAGAGGGAGGTTAGCAGGTCGGGTTGAATGCGGATGAGGCGGGCAATCTTGTTGGGGGCTGGGAAGCGGAGCCAAGGGCTAACTGGGGGAGAGCAAAAGCAATATTAGGCGGCATGTTAATTTCAAAAGAGAGGAGATGGGCAGGGGCATACAACGGAGAAAGCTGGACTTGGGACCACAGATAAAATGGAGAAGAGAGGACAGAGTCATCGTGCCCTTTATGTCGGCAAACAAGACTGCTGAGAAAGGAAGAGAAAATGTCTTATTTAGTTGCAAATAGGCCTCTTGTACTATGAAACTTTTAAGCAAGGAAGAATGTCAGACAGGTTTTCACAACATAGATTAGTCATTATTTGATGGGTTTGTTTTCGCCATGCACTACTAATAAGAACTGATGAAAAAGAAGTTTGATGTTTAAGTGTATATCTATTGGTTCTTTTGTGTTCTTGATTAAGCATTGATAGATACGCGATGTATCAGCTTGTTGTAGGAGTATTTGATATCGTTTGTTGTACATGTGGGTGGACTGCTTCTTACAGCAATACTTTTGTTATAGAAATATAGGTCGTCCAGAATTTTATAGTATATTATGGTTGGAGTTGTGGTGCTTAAGCTCCTCTTGAGGTTGCTATGATTTTTTTTATTAGTAGTATGTTTTCGGATTATGGAGTGTTTGGTTGCTTGCAATTGAGTGAATTCATAAAGCTCTCTCTCTCTCTCTCTCTCTCTCTCTCTCTCTCTCTCTCTCTCTC
>BQKN01000044.1:532339-544375 GCA_022839385.1 Asparagus kiusianus
CTCTCTCTCTCTCTCTCTCTCTCTCTCTCTCTCTCTCTCTCTCTCTCTCATGTAGGCCATGTCTACGGGCTGCCTCGAGCACATAATCTTAGTAGACCAGTAGTGTGGAAAGTGAAGAATTAGATCAGCGAGTAGCCTCCATTATAGAAACTGAAGAGACATCTCGTAGTGCTAATGTTGTGTGGTCATGTCAACTCTCATGGACTCTACTCTCATAGTCAGCAACTCAACTCTCTCTCCCAGAGTGTCCAAAGTCCGCCGAGATATACCACCTCCTGAGGAGCTGGGAACATCATCGCCTGCAAGTTAGAACCTAAATGGTTGACCAGCTAAGGGTTCTCCCTTCCTCCCGCCCCTATGTTCTTCCTGGCTGTCTCGTCACACAATGCAGCCCTTCCCTTCTCTAGTGAAATGGAAGGTAGAACAAGAATCTTCTGATCCTTGCAGATGCGAGTGATTAGGAAGGGGTAGAAAACTAGGTGTTCTGCTTCTTCTCGATAACCTCCCTAACACTATAAGCAATTGTAGACATCCACATAAAAATAACACGTGCAAGATCAAATGACTAACCCCTAGCAATCCAATACAAGAGGATGCCATCTCTAACAGAAAGTGTGGTGCATACTGCACTAAGATATAAGTTAAATTTTGGAAAGAGGTTATGAAATATATACTCAAGTTTTAGATAACATGAGTTGAATACACATGTTATGGATCTATTGGTGAGGAACTTAGTCATGTGGGTCTATTCTTCCGAATCGACAGGGACATTCTCAGAGTAAATGAAAACATCATTACATTCTTGCTTTGATGGCAGTAGATGAATAATCAAATAGATGTAGTCCGAGGTGATCGTGATCTTCTTTCCTCTAACGGTGGTCTTGGCCTCAAAAGAACCATAAGCTCAGGTAAAATTCATGTAGAACTCTTGTACCCACGAAACATATGCTCTCCCGCCTCCTTTGTCCTTCATCAAATCTAGACCTGCTACTCTCAAGAGTTCCATGACATCACCAAACTCCTTTAGATGTCCCTCATTAATTCCTCTCTCATAGATAACGAAAAGTTTGTCATAGTTCTCGAGAGTCTCTCAGTGGTGGTTCTGAGGTTTGGGCTCTCTTGCTTAATAACATTCTCTATAAAGTCAAATATACATGTATTAGTATAGAGGATACACATAGAATAGTTTATAACCAAAGAAAATTGATAAAAATATGAAATAGGTACAAAAATATCAGTTTCAGCTAATAAACCATCAATGGGTTACTGACAACTATCGATGTGTTCAGGCACCATCGATGGTGTTATTCGACCACTAATGGTTGATGAATTGAGTTTGACGGGTAATGGGTTACTGACAACTATCGATGTGTTTAGGCACCATCGATGGTGTTCTTCGACCACCAATGGTTGATGAATTGAGTTCGACGGGTTTTTGCCCCCAAATCATTCAAAAATTCATATAATACTCAACAATCCATTTTCTAAACAACAATAGTATTCATATATCACCAATCCGTCATAGCCCGCCCAGGTTGTGACTTTGAGACTCTTTCCCTTTATCTTCTTTTTTTTAGAGAGCATTAGTTCTTGTAATGACCTGGTTTCTTGTAATGATAACATATAGGTATAGTTTTAGATTCAATGGAGAAACTAGTTTAATGAATTGATTCCATCTTTTCAAGAGATGTTTCTATCTATTCTTAGATTCAAGAAAGACTTGAATCCTTTCACTATAATCATAGATTGATCTTCCTTATCTTCGAAGCTCGAGCTTGACTCTTTTTTCTTCTTCAATTGATATTTGTCATTTTTTTTCTTTTACATCTATTATAGCATGCAAAATAGTTTAAGTTTTGATCACATTAGGTGGCTGACACGTGTCTCACACTGTGCCTAAATAGCCACATCTACAAAGGGGCACTCAAGTGACTCCAGTGGTCGACCTAATAGGTCGAAAACTCAGGAAGCTGACTAAAAAGGCAACACTTGTCGACCTATCCACAGGATTGAGATGAGAAGCATCTGTTGGCCTTCTTGTTTGATGATGTTTTATAAACAATTTACTTCTAATGTTGTTTATCTAGTGTTTGTATTTTCGTATTTATTCTAGGCAAACAACGAGTTGGAGGTTGGATGGATTGCGCTTCAACGATCATATCCAAAGGAGGTTTGTAGGCATCGAAAATTGCCGATAGGTCCCCACTCACAGCTCGATGTTAACGATCGACGATTGGACGACACTACCCAGTTCACAAGAGCTCAAATGACGCCGGTGAGCGACTGAAGCAAACCGACGGATTACGTGAGCCGACAGAATGTCAGAATCACGAAGATACGGGTTGACCGAAAACCCCGCGATCACCGCAATTGGACCAACGCCCGCTGTGCCCCGATCACCCCACGGATAATCCAGTCATTGGGGCCTACAGAGCTTGCCGTCATGATTCCAACGCATCCGAAATCACTCAAATCCGAGTTCGGACGAAAAGTCAACAGCGAGTCAACGGCGGGACAACGGCAGGACAACGGCAGGACCTCGGACTGCGTTGGGACACCCAAATGGGCCTCGGCAGGCCCGGGACACCCGAGAGGCATCTTGGCAAAGCCAAGACACCCCAAGGGGGGTGTCTCGGCCATGGCCGAGCCGAGACACCCCCTAGGGGGTGTCTCACATCAGCCCCCCCTCTCCTTTTGGCTATAAATAGCCCCCTTGGCCTCCTTTGTGAGGGGCTCTTGATTTTGCACTCAATTCAAGGCTGAATTATCTTAGCCAAGGATTGTTCTGCAAGAGAGCGGCGAAGCCCTGCCGGAGTGAGGAGTCAGAGTCTGCAGGAGAGCGACGAAGCTCTGCCGGATCGAGGAGCGAAAGGTCTTCATCTTTTTCTTCATTCACCCCCCTTCTGTTCCTTGGTGTTGCCCTTCGCAGGCGACACTGAGAAGAGCTATTATCTCGTTTTAGCCGAGATATACGCTTTACGCTTCTAGATCTCACGCGGATCGACGAAGTTCTGCTTCTATATCCCACGCGGATAGACGAAGCTCTGCCGGATTTTCCCGGAAGGATCTTGAAGAGTCGGCGGTCCACGGATATCGACGTCCCCGTCACAGGCCAACAACCCACGCAAGCGAGACCGTACCAAACCGGGCTCTCGTGTTTATTTTCGTTTAAGTTGTAACCCCTTTGTTTTCATTTTATACTGTTGTAACGATCGAAGTTGTAACAGATCTCGAAAAAGAGAACATCAATGAAAACAGCAACTTTTACCGGAAACAAGCTGGCGACCACAGTGGGAGCCACCGATCACGCTGCCGAGATCGGAGTGACGCAACCGGCCTTCAAGATCCGGGTGAATGAAGAGATCGAATACGAGTTCGATCAGAAGAAGTTCGAAGAGTACCTCTCCTCCTCCTCCTCCAGATCCGCCTCTCCGCAACGGCGTAGGAAGAACTCATCTCCCAAAAGGGCTCGCGGGATCTCCAACTCTTCGATTCAAGACCCCGCCGTCGCTGCTGCTACACTTGCACCACACAACGGCCTTGCGTCGATCAGTGTGGTCAAGAACGTAGATCTAACAGCACCAAAGGCAATGGGTGATGCTGCTCCAACTCCATCAAAAAGGGCGATCCAAAGACGCCGCCAACGCCTCGCTCAACAGCTCGCCAGGGCTAAGGAGTCGAAAGATGGAGTGCGCTATGCAGAGGATCTGAAGTCGAGGCAGCGACAAGAGCAACGGCAAGCAATCAACCTCCCCTCCAAAACAGAAGCAAGTGAGTGGATCCGCGTCAAGAGGAACCGCTCCACGCTCGAGGAGCGAATCAAGAAGCGCCGCGCTCTACTCGCACATGCCCGGCTCCTCCTGAAGAAGGCAGAGGAGATGCAGCAAGAAACGGTGGTCAAGACACCGTCCAAAGGCAAATTGGTGTGGGTTCCTAAATCGACACCAACACTTCCAGCAAAGAAGGGCAAGATTATCGCCCAGAGTTCAACCAAATCAGAGCCTACTCCTCCTGTACCGGCACCCTCAACAGGGCCAGGTAAAAAAGGGGATCATTCAAGATCCCAGGTTCCTTTGACGAGTCGCCTCGGTCCCTTAACGGAGAACCGAGGAAGAATACCCGTCAAAGAACGGCTGGGACCATTGAAAGGTCCCCAAGTTAAAAACCAGACCGGGGGTCAAATCAATCCCCCTAAGAAAGATGAAAAAGGGAAAGCCCCTATCACCGACCGCACTGAGTTGTGAGTCGAACTAAAAGAGCCCGTTCGATTTCTACGCTCCCAAAAGTGTAAAATTGAACGGGCCACTCTTGAAAAATCTAACCAAGTTTTGCATTCCCAAAGGGAAACACACTCGTCTGAGGATGAGCGTGTTATACCAAGGGACACCTACCAACACTCTGTAGGTTGCTCCAGCTATCAAGCTGATGAGCTGTACTACAGGGCCGGGGGTGTGGGAAAATCTCGAAAGAGATACATGCAGGATATGGAGTCCCGCTGCCCGTGTGCCAACATTATCAAGGCAGTGCTGTCCGAGTGTTGCTGTGCTCAGACCCCAACAAGAATCTCGGTGTTCGAGAGACTCTCCAAGCCGAAGCGTTTCCACAAGAAGAAATCGCTCCGCCGAGAGGATGAATACTCGAAAGTGTCAGTCAACATGACCGGCAGAGGGGGATCAACACCACGTCTCAACTTGGATCAGCTCGCCGAGGCATCCCGATGCATGACGTGGTTACGGTCGGGAACCATCAAACGAAAGAATTACCCAAGAGTACACAAGGGACTTTCCCTAGAAGAAGAAGAATCGAATGCTGATTCTGATACCTGCTCCGCCGTCGCATCCGACGACACAACTTCAAGTGCGGGCCAACCTTATGAATCGCTCATGATCAGCGCCGAACAAGTGTCGAAGATACTTGAAGAAGCCCTGGCCAAGCAAAAGGAGAGCTTCAAATTTGAAATGGAGATGGCCATGCAGCGGATGAGGGAGATGCATGACCAACAGATCGCGGCAATGACGGTTCACCAAGGAGAACCGAGTCAACGCAATCCGGAGGAGCATGAACGGGAAGGGGATAATGTTAACGTCCCTCCTGTCAACACCAGCACTGGGGGTGGTCCCGCAGAGGATAATGCAAAATAGGACCATGTCACCTCACCTCGAAGCCACTCGAAGACCGAGACAAGTGAGGACAGGAAGATGAAAGACTTGGAGAGCAAAATCAATGCGTTGATGAGTGCTCAAGAGGTAAAAAGGTCTGGTATACCCTGCCCCTATCCAAGGGAGTGGGAATCGATCCCATATCCGGCAAAGTTTAATCTGATTAACTTTACGCCGTTTGATGGGAAGGGTTCCCCTACCCAGCATTTAATCTACTTCAAGTCTCATTTAGGAATCATTTCCGGAAATGAGCCCCTCATGGTGCGGTCATTCGTCGGCACTCTTCGCGGAGCTACCTTCGATTGGTATCGCCGTCTCAAGCCTGGAAGCATCAATGGCTGGGATGACATGGAGGACATGTTCCTAACAAACTTCTTTGATGATGATACCGAAGTTTCAATCGGCACGCTGTTCGATGAAAAGCAAAAGAACGGCGAGACGGTTGAAAACTTCGTGAAAAGATTCCGGAACAAGGCTATGAATTGCAGGGATCCGGTCAGCGAGGATTTCATCCTCGAGACTTGCCACAACAATTTGACGCTCGACATCCTTGAAGCCATGGGAATGGCGCCATCCAAAACCTGGAAGGATTTGAAGATGAGAGGAGAGCGAGCCGAGCGATTCCTCAAGAGGAAAAAGGCAGAAAGGGGACAAATACCCAACAATGCCCCACAACCAAATTTTACCCCCAAGGGTAAAGGGAAGGCACATGCGAATGCGGTGGTCGCAAATCAAGTCTTTGAAGTGCAAGCACAACCGCAACAGCAGCAACAGCCGCAGCAGCCGCAGCAGCAGCAACAGAGGGCGCCTCAACAACCGAGATGGCAGCAACAGCCCCAGAAGCAAAAGGTTGGGGAGCCAAGGTTCCCAAAAGTCTACTCATTCAAAGAGGATGAAATCCCCGGTATCTTCAAGTATTTGGTCGAGAACAACAAGATCAAGCTGCCGCCAATTCAGGATCAAGAAGATGCCAAGAGGGTCAACGATCCGAAATATTGCGCATTCCACCGAGCGGTGCACCATCCTACCAAGGTATGCTACGCTCTCAAAGATAAGATTCAGGCCCTGATCGATGTTGGGGTTATTACTATGAAGCAGCCCAAAGAGAAGAAGGTGGGTGCAAATACCGTGTCCATTAGCTTTGGATCTGTTCCCTCGAGTTGGTTCCAACACGAGTCGGTGATCAAAGCGGTAGTGAAGACGGTGAATGATGATCCGCACCAACAGCGTTAGAAAGGGCTTGTGCCACACACAGCCCCAAATGGTGAAATCTTGTGGGTTCATCCGGACTTGATCGCAGATGAACAGTGGGCCACGACCTCTTCCACAAAGAACAAGAAGAAATCGAAGAGGAAGGGCAAATCCTGTTATGGGGCCTCTGCTATACCGGGGGTGGATGACGACAAAATTCTAACCTTCCCGATTTCTGAAGACGAGCAAGAAGCTTTTGTAACTCGGAGCGGGAACGAGTATCATTTCAAGTATCCAGATGCTACCGAGCAGTTGGGTACCAAAACCCCACCTTCCAAGATGCTGGCAGAACTAGGGATTGCAGCAATTCCCCCAACGCCAGCAGCTACGGAGAGAATCCCGCAGAAGGATAAGGGAAAAGAGCCCGTACGTCAAGAAGCTCAGAACCCGAGGCAATCTCGATTCAATCACCCGATTGGGCGAGACAAACCGGGGAATACAAGCTCTCAGCCCCATTTCGACATTATGGCGCAATTGGCCAACATCCCGGCTCGCATAACCCTGTACGAGTTGCTGCGATTGTCGAAGGATACACGGAAAGCACTACAAGAAGCCTTGAGTGATTCCGAAGCCTTCTTGACTCGGATCAAACCATCTTCCGAAGAACCGGAGTCGTCAGCTCAACAATGCAATCTGGCGGCGCATCACTTCCCCTGCATCTCTTTCACCAAGGAAGATATGCAGACGAAGAATTCAAATCATGATAGGCCGTTGTACTTCACCGGGCATATTGGCTCCAGCGTTGTCAACCGGATCCAAGTCGATCCGGGTTCCGCTGTCAGCATCATGCCATTCCGATTGATGCATCATCTCGGAGTCCCGACTAGCAAATTAGCGTCCACTGGCACGACGATTTACGGATTCAACACCAGCGGGTCCAAACCCTTGGGGAAGATCCGAATCAAATGCCAGATTGGGGATTTGAAGTCGGAAGTAACATGCTATGTGATTGACGTGGAAACTTCCTATAATTTGCTGTTGGGTCGGCCTTGGATCCACGGTAACCTTATAGTCCCGTCAACTCTGCATCAATGCCTTAAATATGTGGGCACAGATAATGAAGTCAAGACGGTGGTCGCGGATAAGTAACCGTTCAAGGGATTGGAGAATTATTTCACCGATTCCCTTTTATACGGCGCTGAATCCGATACTGAACCATCGGCCCAAGGAACGGACAGCGGAGATGAAGCTGATACCGAACCAGGGTTTGATTATGATGGCGGTTTTGTTTTAAACGACATTGTACCCATTGTAATCAATCTTGACGATGATGAATCATCGGAAGATAGTTGTAATTGGCAACTTGCCGAAGAACTATCAATAAACGATGATTTAGAGTACTCGACGGGTCTCGATGATATCACTAATGAACTCTATGCTAACCCTGATTTGTATATGCCTCTTCAATCATTTTGTTTGACGAAGAAGCAGGTACACGACCCTTGCGGAACAACGCTTATCATCCCCGCAGGGATTGGGGGTGGAAAGGAGGTCGTCTACGGCAAAGGAAGAGCATCTCCGATACCCGACCACTTCATGGAAGAGGAAGACGACGATGATAAACCGGCCCGTCATCTGTCCAAATACGATGCGAAAGCACGCAACATGATGGAAAGGCACGGGTATGACTTCAAGGCCGGAGAGGGTCTTTTCTTTGGTCGAGGTCCGCGGGTTCCACCCCGGATGGCCTATGTACCGAAGGGAAAACCCGATAATTATTATCGCCACAAAAGAGGTCTAGGCTATGTCTTATCAGATGATGAGTGTGGCTGGCAAATCATTGACCAAATTGCTAACAAGACTAGGAAGGGATATTCTTCCGACTCTTCGGGTTGGGACTCCGACGCTAGTCTTGGTGAGGTGTTTAAGAAGCTAATGTCGAATATGGTCACGGTTGATCCAACGACAATAGAAGAAGATGATGAGATGCCGACATGGGAAGACCCGTGGGTTCATCACTTAAACATGCAGTATGGCGACCGGTTCGAGCAGAGAGAGCCTCCTACCGAAGACCCAGTCGTTCAGGTGAATATGGGCAGCGAAGAAAATCCGAAGCCAATATTCATCAGCGGCAGCCTCCTACCTGAAGAGAAGGAGGAGTTGATTTCTCTTATCCGGGAGTATATCGACGTATTCGCCTGGAATTATGAAGACATGCCAGGTCTCGATCCCAATGTAGCGGTGCATCGTCTCAACATTAAGCCGAATGTCAAACCAGTCAAACAACAACAACGACGGTTTCGTCCGCAAATGATGGAAGCGATCGAAGCTGAAGTCAAAAAGCTCGTCGATTCGGGATTCATCCGAGAGGAGCAACATCCCGAATGGCTTGCCAATATTGTTCCGGTCCTGAAGAAGAACGGGAAGATCCGGATATGCATTGACTTCAGGGACCTCAATGCTGCTTGCCCAAAAGACGACTTCCCTCTCCCCATCACGGATGTTATCATTGACAACACGTGTGGGTTTGAGAGGATGTCCTTCATGGATGGTTTCTCTGGTTACAACCAAATAAAGATGCATCCAGATGATGAGAAGCACACCGTATTTAGAACGCCTCTTGGCGTATTCTGCTACACAGTCATGCCCTTCGGCTTGAAGAATGCAGGAGCTACATATCAGCGAGCTATGTCGAAGATCTTTCAGGAACATCTCCGAAAGACGGTCGAATGCTACGTGGACGATCTGGTCGTGAAAAGTCGTGATAAGAAAGATCACATCAAAGACTTGAAAACCATGTTCGATTTGATGCGGGCTCACCAGTTGAAGATGAACCCAACCAAATCTTTCCTCGGAATATCCAGTGGCAAATTCCTGGGATTCGTCGTCACCACCAAAGGTATTCACATTGATCCGGATAAAGTGAAGGCGATCAATGAATTGCAACCTCTGAGAAACCTCAAAGAGCTCAGAGGACTGCAAGGGCGATTGGCTTACATCCGTCGGTTCATCTCGAACCTTTCGGGGAAATGCTAACCGTTTTCCAGGCTCACAAAGAAAGGCGTGTCATTCGTATGGGACGATGCCTGTCAAAAGGCATTCGAGAGTATTAAAGAGTATCTCTCGAAACCACCCGTACTCGTTGCACCGAAATCGGGCAAACCGTTCTTGATCTATGTCAAGGCGACGAGCCACTCATTGAGTGCGTTGCTTGCACAAGATGACGATAACGGTCACGAGCAGGCGGTGTATTACTTAAGCTGAACTATGGTAGGCGCAGAATCTCGATATCCCATGATTGAGAGGGAATGCCTAGCCTTAGTGTTCGCCATCCAGAAGATGCGGCATTATTTGGTTGGACAAACCATCTACGTCATCTCCAAAGTTAACCCGGTCCGAGTGTTCATGACTCAACCGGCTTCCATGAGCTGGCGATTAGCGAAATGGGCTTTACTCTTGTCCCAATATGATCTGCACTTCAAACAGCAGAAGTCAGTAAAAGGATAGGCCATCTGTGATCTCTTGGCAGCTAATCCAGCTACGGACGCCGCCGAGATATACGACGACTTACCTGATGAAACCCACGAAGTCAACGCAACTTCGCACCAACAAGTGTGGCGTTTGTACTTCGACGGCGCTTCACGAGCAGCTAATGCCGCAGGTACTCCTGGATGTTCTAAGGTCTCCTCCGGAGTTGGAGTGGTCTTAGTTTCCCCAGGAAAACATGTGATGCCTCGAGCCTACTCATTAACTGAGCCGTGCTCGAATAACGTAGCAGAGTATAACGCACTGATTATAGGACTCAACTTTGCCAAAGAGCTGGGGGTTGAGTATCTCGAAGCTTTCGGTGATTCTCAACTAATAGTCAAACAAGTCCAAGGGGAATACGAAGTCCGAAGTCAGGATTTAATTCCTTATCACAAGATGGCAGTGGAGCTAGCAGAGTCGTTTGAAGGATTCTTCATCGAGCACGTTCCGCGGTTACAGAACACCTACGCAGATGCTTTAGCAGCTCTAGCTGTTTCTCTGGCGCAGCCTCCCGGAACAGAGCAATTTGTTACGGTACGAACTCACCAACTCTTAGTGCCACTTTATGATGAAAATGGCAGGGAGGAAGAGGCCCAAGAGGTGCACACAACTCAGGCTGAGTTCGAACCTCGGGATTAGCGATTCCCCATCATCGACTACGTCCTACATGGAATCTTGCCAGGAGACGTGAAGGAGAGAGAGTCGATCAGACGAAGAGCTCCAAGATTCTACTATAATACGGAGAATCGAACGCTATACCGCAGGGGGTATGATGGCATGCTGGCACGTTGCCTATCAACCAAAGAAGCTGAAGAAGTGCTTAAAGAGGCACATGAGGGAGAGTGCGGCGCGCACCAACCTGGTCCCAAGCTTTATGATCGCATCAGGAGAATGGGATACTTTTGGCCCTCCATGATGCATGAGGCAATTGTATACGCCCGGAAGTGTCACGCGTGTCAGGTACACGCGAATTACATGCACCAGCCTCCGGAACATCTGCATCCTTCGGTTACGTCGTGGCCGTTCGAGACCTGGGGAATGGACATTATTGGTCCTATAAATCCCCCCTCAGTCAAAGGTGACCGGTTCATCCTGGCAATCACCGATTACTTCTCCAAATGGGCTGAAGCAGTTCCACTCAGAGAAGTTAAGACGAGCAACGTCATTGCATTCATCAAGCACCATATCATCTACAGGCATGGTGTTCCCAGACGAATCATACATGACAATGGTCCTCAATTTATCAGCAACGCCTTCATAAGGTTCTGTGAAAAGTTCAAAATTCAGGACATCTCGTCAACAGCCTATAACCCCACAGCAAACGGGTTAGCTGAAGCCTTCAACAAGACTATCATAAAGCTCTTGTCAAAGCTTGTGAGAAATAACAAGCGGGATTGGGATGATAAGCTCGGTGCGGCTCTATGGGCCTATCGTACCACGGTGCGTACACCGACCGGCGCAACCCCATACTCATTGGTGTATGGATGTGAAGCCGTTCTCCCTCTGGAAGTTCAAATTCCATCTCTTCGGATCGCTCTTGCAACCCAGATGACGACCGAAGAACAACATCAGAAACGCCTTGAAGAACTCGAGATGCTCGATGAAAAGCGCTTGGAAGCTCAACAGCATATTGAGTTTTACCAAGCCAGAATTTCTCGAGCCTTCGACAAAAAGGTTCGACAAAGGAGTTTTAAGGAAGGGGACTTGGTCTTAACCGAGAAACGTCCTATGATCCTTAACTCCAAGAAGAAAGGCAAATTTGAACCCAAATGGGAAGGACCGTTCGTAGTGGAAACGGTCTACTCGAACGGCGCCTATCGCCTAGTCACCAAAGATGGTGACCGGCTCATGATGCCAATAAATGGCAAATTTCTGAAGAGATACTATCCTTAGTATCCCCAGAGGAATTGAGGTACCGGGAAGTTCCCGGAAGAATACCACATCGGGGTATTCTTAGGGATAACCCGGTCGCTGATAAACAAGAAATCAATATTCGAATTCCGAATATTCTTGTTTGTCAGAATTTAACTCTCACGAGCACTCTTTTGCCGAGATGAGATCTAATCATTCAATGGATTAATCTTTCCTCACCAAACTTTCAGTGATTTCTGACTACTCATAGTCTCCACCACACAATTCCAGCTTGGTCAAACCTTAC
>BQKN01000044.1:559375-581725 GCA_022839385.1 Asparagus kiusianus
GCCACTAGACGATAGACCTAGTGAGGTTTGCGAGTTTGAAACAACTAATGATTTATCTAGTGATGAACTTGCTTGTGCTAGTAAACAATTATTACATGCCTACAAGAAATTACAAAATGATTTTATTGATTTATAAAGCAAGCATGTAATTTTAAAATCCGATCATGAGTCTTTAGCTTCTAAGTTTGATACTATTTCTAATGAGAATATGATCCTTAAAGAAAATAATAAAAAATTAAAACTAGATCATGATTCTTTAATTTTAAACTTTGGTAAATTAACTCATGAAAGAGATAATGCCATGTTAGAAATAGAGAACATACAAAATGATACTGCTTCTTTTATAAATGACTATTTATGTTCTACTTCTAAAATTGCATATGTGCCCAAAAATGAAGATTTGAGTCTTATGAATAAATGCATTTCATCTTTAGATTCAACTTTGAAAACATGCATTAGTAATCATAAAAGGCTTATGGATATGTGTGCCAAGTCTAAGTCATCATCCACTCATCATGCACACATATATAGCAAAGTCTACAAATGCACAAATTGTGGTCGTAAAGGCTATCTTGCTAGATTTTGCTATGATGCACACAAACATAAGAATGCTAATGCTCATTGTGCATCTCATGTAGCTTCTTCATCTTGTACACTTACACATTCACATGCTCATTCTCACAAAGTTCATCATAAGCATGCTAGTGTGTTCAAGTGTGATCATTGTGGTCGTTTTGGTCATTTGGCCGATTATTGTTTTGATTTGAAAAAGAAATCTATTTTGCCAAATGTTTCTAGTAGACCACATGTCTTTAAATGTGATGTTTATAGATTTGGCTATTTGGCGAAGTTTTGTTATGATTTAAAAAAATATTCAAACTTGCTAAATTTTTTAAGTAAACCACCTTTGTTTAATAATGTTTCTCATTTGCAATATAATTTAAAAGAAAAATCTTTATTTGCAAATGATTCTCGTGCACGAGCTAATGGTCCACAAAAACAAATGGATCTCTTTTATTGCACAAATTGCAATCGGAAGGATCATTTGAGTGATTATTGCTTCGACCGTGTTAGTGAACTACATGTGCCTAAACAGGTTCATAACCCTAGGGCTTTGAGCTTAAAAGATAGGGGTCATGTTCCTAAATCTTTTGGTACCAAGAGTTCTTGGATACCAAAACAAATTTAATTTTTAAACCAAGAATTTTAGTGTTCTTATTTTTTCTTTTCTTGGTTTTAAAAGTCATGTCTTAAAATCTTTTGGTTATGAAAATAAATTTTCTTTGATCAAATTTTTTTGTTTTCATGATTATTGGTCTTATTTTGATGAGAGGTTTGTATTTATATAACCCCCCCGGTTTATTAGGTGTTTATTCCTAAATCTTGTTTACCGGATGCTAAAATGTTTATATGAGTTGATACTAGCTTAATAGCTAGATATAATTGCCTCTCTTGAGTTTTGAAAATCAATGATGATTTGGTTTTATGTTCTTATATGATTTACTTGCGATTTATGATTTCAATTGGTTGATTTGTTTTCATTTGAAAACTTTTTACATGATTCTCATGTTTCTCTTCTTTTGATTTCATAAATCTATTCTTATACATGGTTTTTATAATGAGGCGCAAATCATTATGTGTCCTCATTGTATTTTTTTTGTGAGTGGTGTTTAGCATTTTTTTATGCTTGCTCACATATTTGCCATGATCTTTCATTGTCTATATTCTATATGACATTTTGATAGGGGGAGCAATCCCTATATATATTCTTTTTTATACTCACCTATGCTTATTGATAGGGGGAGCTTTCGCTCTCTTAATTCCTTTGTCCCCTTTTTGATGTTGTCAAAGGGGGAGAAATATTGTGAGTATATTTTTTCTTGTTTATATGCATGTGAATTATAATTTATATATTCATTTCCTTTCATGCATATATCCTTTTTGTAAATTATTTGTCATCATCAAAAAGGGGGAGATTGTTGGCCTTCTTGTTTTGATGATGTTTTACAAACAATTTACTTCTAATGTTGTTTGTCTAGTGTTTGTATTTTCGTATTTATTCTAGGCAAACAACGAGTTGGAGGTTGGATGGATTGCGCTTCAACGATCATATCCAAAGGAGGTTGGTGGAATGTCGGTAAAGCCTTGCAATTCAAAGTTAAAGATCAAGTTCAAGCTTCATCAGCATGTGTACCAAGTTGAGCTACAATGAAGATCAAGATCATAGCTTGGGTAATCTAGTTTAGATTTTATATTATGTGTGTTAAGTACCTTAAGCTCAATATAATATATACACATACATTTTATTGGTTTCTTCGTATATATATATATAGTTATATATATATATATATATACATAAGTTTTGTTTTCTATGCATATATAGTTATATATATATACATACAAGTTTTGGTTTTCGTATATATTGCATAGAATATGCAATTTTGTGAAAATATTGTATTCTTAGTTTTTGGACTTAATAACAATCATATATATATATTTTATCAAGTCTACAAAATCATTTTGTAAAGTTTTAAAAGTTGGTTTAGGTCAAAACATCAAACTCATGTGTTTACATTTTCATGTTTTGGACTTTTTTGCAAAATGATAATATTTTTCATTTGGGAAGTCCTTTTTGGAAACCAGTCATTGTAGCATGTTTATTATCATGTCTACAATCATTCCCCAAAGTTTTACATTTTTTGAAATTTATTTAATATTTTTAAATAGGGTTTTAAAATCAGAAAAATAGTTTTCAGAACCAGTTTTCTGTAGTATCATATTTCGGTCGACCGCACCGGTCGACCGCTCATATGTTCAGTCGACAGTGGGCAGCAGAGAGTTTGTCGGTCGACCTGTGCGGTCGACCGAGTGCTCGAAATTTCCATCGGTCGACCGCACTGGTCGACCAACAAAGTTCTGCTTGTATTCTCAGTTTCAGATTTGCATCGCGGTCGACCGCGAATTCTTTCGGTCGACCACCGCTCTGTCAGTTCTGTTTCCAACGGCTATTTTTGTTACCGTTGCTGGGGCTGTTTTTGTCATTTTGTTTGGGGTTTTTGGCTGAGGTTCTTGGAGGCTATAAATACCCCCTTGATCTCAGTTCTAAGTGTAACCCAAGAGAATGTTTTAAAGAGTTTTAAAAAGAGTTTAAGCTTGTTTTAAGCTTGTTTGAGGGTTTGGTTTAAAGCTGTTTTGGTTTTCACAAGTGGAGGAGATCATCTTCTTATTTGGGCTCAAATCTCCATCTCTCCATCTTGATCTAGAGAAGTTTTTCTAAACTCAACTCTAGCTTTCATTTATTACTTGTTAATTATCATTTCTATTAAAGCTAGTTTTATATTGAGTTTAGATTTGATTTTATCTCATTGTTACACACACCCACTTGAGCTTATTGTATTTGCATACATAGTATATTAGGGTTGTGAGAGATCGTAACATTGAGTTGTGCTTAATTGAGTTCTCATCTATTGTAGAGAACAAATTTATATTTGTTGCATTATGAGTGTTGTAAGGTTTTCGGTGAGCTAGAAAACCGAGTGTGTTGTGAAGTTTTTGGTGAACTAGAAAACCGAGTGTGAGGAGTGACGTTGATCGGTGAGCGTTGAAAACCGACACTGTGAGGTGTAAACGTTATTCGGGTGAGCGTAGAAAACCCGGTTGTGATAGTGGATTTCTCCACGGGAGTGGGGAGCGGAGACGTAGGACGGAAGGTCCGAACTCCGTGATCATATCTTGTGTTTGAGTGTGCTTTGGCGTTTATTTATACTTGTGTTTATATTTTTTATCGCCATTGTCATTAGCTCATTATTTATATGATCCACTATCTAGTTTATATTGTTTACCCTTGTGTTAGTTTACATATCCTTGCATATATCATATTGTATATCTTTTTGGTAGGATATATCACCTTGTGTTAGTTTTATATCCTTGCACATACATTGCCTATATCTCTTTGTTAGGATATATCTTGTTGTTTATATTGCTTATTCTAGCTCATATATCTTGTGGTATTTTATACTTGCTAGGATAACTCATTAATTAATTTTAATTAGCATTTAAATCGGATTAGATTAGCATAAGATCCTAATCACCCCCTCCCCCTCTAGGGTCTAACAGCATCCTCACTTGGCCTAGCACTCTAGTCGACTCCATTCCTTGTTAGCATTTGTCCCTTCCAGGCTAAAACTTTTAGGCCGACTAAAAATGTAGTGTTTACTAGCCTCTAGTGAGACGGCTCGAAAGGCGGTGCACCCTCGAACCCCTCATCGACAGTCACTTACCATCACCTTAATTATGTGATCAGAATCATCATTACTCTAGCCCTGAAAGTCTTTATGACTCATCGGGCCTCATCAGCACTAGGTGCACCTTGTCATCTCCACATTAAATGCTTGGATGACTCACCCCCTTTAGCGGTTGACACTTACAAAGTAGATAACGACCAACCCACTAGCTAAACTTGGCTAAAGTTACCTATCTACCCTTCTGATCTACTATGAAAGGGAATTGAGACCTGCTACCTAGGGTAAGCAATTCCAAGCTATTTTTAAGAAACTTTGAGCAATTCTATTTTACTGCTTAACTCTTACTTCTCCACTCAAGCTCAGTTCCAACTTGATCATTAATGGAACCACAGAAGATCCCAACTTCGTCCTCTAATGAATTCTTCATATACAGAATATGATTTTTGGTCTAAGAACCAACTATTTAAGGAAGCTTGAGAACCCTAACCCCCCTCATAATCCACAAAATAACCCCCTATTTGATAACTAACATCAACAGTTTAGCGCCCACCTGGGATGATCACCCTTCTTCATACACGATGGTTAGCTCTGATCGCCTAGGCTGATTCTTCAATCCTTCCACTGAAGACCAAAACTTGGGCTAGGTCACTCAAGCCTAAATAGAGAAGTCGACGGGGAGCATTTCTCAATCTCTCTAGTAAAAATTCACTTCCTTCATGAATGAACTCCTCAGTCAGATTCCTCCTCAGCAGTCCTCTCCATTAGTCGCACCTCCTCCTCCCCCTCCTATGGATCCACTCGAGCAACGACCACATGAGGACTACGCCGAACACACCTCTCCTCTGCATTGCCAATAGGGCCACTTTGCTCCCCTCACCTAGATAGCCCCAATCGTACACTAAGGCAACAGGAGAGAGCCCCAGCTTCAGCCATGAGGCCATGAGTGGATCGCATGGACTACTTCACGTGACCCCAGATACCCCTATGTGGCTTCGGGTCCTTCCATGTGACGCCCCTGGGTTCACATAAGACTGTAGTCCAAGGTGAATCCAAGAATGTCAAACCTGTGCTATCCACACCGTGCAATAACATATGTTACCATCATAACAATATATCTCTAGTGGAATGAGACAACAGGCATAGGTACAAAACAGGAAAATGAAAGTAATAATGTACCATGACAAATAAAGAAGGGATATTAGAGAATAGTCAATAATCATGTTCCCAACTAAAATAAAATGAAGTACAATGGATACTGGAACAAATGTAAAATGTCTCGATACACAGAGTCAACTGAAAAGTACATGAGCTCTCTCAGCTCTCAAAATGAAATACAAGTCTAATAATCAACTAAAATCATACTAAACAACTGTGGAGCATAAACTATTATAAATAATTGACGGTGACTATGTTGAAAGTCCATCAACCTAGGGCTCTCCGAAACTCTGCTCTACTGCCTGAAAAGAAGTAAAATCAACAGCGTCAGAGTGCTAGCAAGATTATCTTCATCCGCCCCCAGGGGAAGGGCTACTAAGTATGATGGAGGCTCTACCTATAAGTGCATAGTCTACCTAGATCATTTTACCATGTACTTGTTAGACCCTAGAGGGGGGGTGATTAGGGTCTTATGCTAATCTAATCCGATTAAATGCCAATTAAAACTAATTAACTAATATATTCTTGCAAGATGATATATAATTACTTATGAGCAAGAATATGCAATATACACAAAGTGATATATCCTATATGATGAAATATATATGCAAGGATATATAAACTAGCACAAGATAATATATCCTAACAAAGAGATATGCAATAAGATATGTGCAAGGATATACAAACTAACACAAGGGTAAACAAAAGGGAACTAGATAGTGGATCATATGAATAATGAGACAATGGCGATATGAGCAATAAGCACAAATAAGAATAAACGCCAAAGCACACTCAAACACACAATATGATCACGGAGTTCGGACCTTCCGTCCTACGTCTCCGCTCCCCACTCCCGGGGAGAAATCCACTATCACAACCCGGTTTGGAAGCCGGAACTTCTACACACCTCACAGTGTCGGTTTTCAACGCTCACCGAACAACGTCACTCCTCACAATTTTCTTCACGGAGTTCAGTCCCCTCGACCTACGTCTCCGTTCCTCTCCTCTAGGAACTACACACTCGGTTTTCTAGCTCACCGAAAACTTTACAATCTCACAAAGTAACAAATATGAATTTGTTCTCTACAATAGATGAGAACACAATTAAAGCACAACTCAATGTTACAATCACTCACCACCCAACTATACTATGTATGTAAATACTATAAGCTCAATGTGGGTGTGTGTAACAATGAGTGAAATCAAAAACAAAATCTAAACTCAATATAAAACTAGCTTTAATAGAATTGATAATTAACAAATAATTAGAAGTAAAAGCTAGAGTTGAGTTTAGGAAAACTTCTCTAAATCAAGATGGAGAGATGGAGATGAAGCCCAAACAAGAAGATGATCTCCTCCACTTGTATAAAACTTCTTCACAAACAAAGCAAACCCTTAAACACACTTAAACAAACTAAAACCCTTGATTAAACTTTCTTAAACTTGTTTTTAAAAAAAAACTCTCTTCATTAGCTTGATAAGACATCAGCAAAGGGGTATTTATACCCTCTAAAAACTCAGCTGAAAATCCCAAGACAAAAGACAAAACAGCCCCAAGGCAACGGTCAAAAAACTAGCCGTTGGAAGCAGAAAAATCACTCGTCGGTCGACCGGAAAATTCGTCGGTCGACCAGAAATTTTCATCGGTCGACCGGACCGGTCGACCGACAGCTCTCTGTCGGCCCAGTGAACTTTTGACCTCAGGTTCGGTCGACCGGTCCGGTCGACCGAAATCTGACATCTCAGAAAAAACTGTTTTTAAAGCTATTTTTGAGACTTTTGAAAATATGTTAAAAATAACAAATGAAGTCCAAAAATTATGAAACTTTGGGAAAAGTATATAAACATGTAAATGAACATGTTACAAAAAGAATTTTCCAAAATGCATTTCCCATTTGTGAAAAATCATCATTTTGCCAAATAGTTCAAAACACGAAAGTATGAGGTACTTGAATTTTGATGTTTTGACATAAACCAGCAATTGAAACTTTGTGAAATGTTTTTATAGACTTAGTAAAACATGTATAAACTGATATTGAAGTCTATAAACTAATAAGACAGTATTTTCATAAAATTGCATATTCTATGCAATGTTTTCACAAACGCAATAGAGTATGAAACATATGAATATATATATGAATGTAAATTTGTTTCATATCTATATAGCTAAACCAAAACACAATAATAAATATGAAATGTGTAATCTCATATTTATGAACATAAAAACTCAAAACTATGTATGTATATATATACCTATATATATACATGGAAACCAAACATATATGTATATATGAAACTATATATATACATGAAAACCAATATAATGTGTGTGTGTAATATTGAGCTTAGAGTATCTAACACACATAATATAAAACCTAAACTAAATATACCAAAGCTTGATCTTGATCTTCATTGAGCTCAACTTGGTACACGTTGCGGATGAAGCTAAACTTGGATCTTGAACTTGAATTGTACGATGCTTCACTCCACAATTCCGCCAACCTCCTTTGGATATCGTCGTTAAAGCGCTATTCCATCCATCCTCCAACAACGTTGTTTGCCTAGAATAAATACGAAAACACAAACACTAGACAAACAACATTAGAAGTAAATTGTTTGTTAAACATCATCAAAACAAGAAGGCCAACAGTACTATATGGAATTTATGTTTAGAAATTTACAACACAAGACTAGTACATTGAGGGAAATAATCAAAACAAGGAAACCTTCATGTATATACCATGTGTCTCAAGTCGTAAATTTATAAATATAAATTCTAACTAAGAAATAATAAAAGAAAGAAACAAGGGAAATACCACATCAACCATCTCCGAAAATATCATTCAACTCCTCATACTACCTTAGTAAGGCAAAACAGATATCGATACACTATCCCATGTAATTAAGTTGTGAAATACCTTCACAATAGATCATACTAAGAGAATGTTAATAATCACCTACACTTAGGTTATCATCAAATTTATCAAATCGTCCTTCTTTGGTATTCTTTAACTCATCGCACCCCCGTGTGGACAGATAAATAAGTATATCAACTCATCGTAGCCCTGTGCGGACCGATAAATAGATATATCATCCTCTGCGCATAACCATGCATACCGATAAATAGGTATATCAATCTTTGCGCATAACCATGCAGACCAATAACTAGGTATATCAACTCATCGCACCCCCATGCGGACCGATAAATAGGTATATCAACCTCTGTGCATAACCATGCGGACCGATAAATAGATATATCAACCTCTGCGTATAACCATGCAGGCTGATAAATAGGTTCAACGACCTCTGCGCATGCTCGTGCAGACCAAAAGTACATAAAAGAGTAAAGTCCATCACAGTCTCATTGCGGTCCTGACTAACTCACTCAGAGTGTAGTCCATCTGCGGTCTCATTGCAGGACCCAACTAACCCCACCCAACCGTTTGTAATTATAATGAACTATAATAGTCATTACTCATAACGATTGCAAACTATTTGTCTATCTGAACAATGGATTTGTACGTACTTAATCTCTATACGTGTACTCCTCAAAACACGTGTATAGAACATCGCACGACTTAAACTATGCACTCGTACATTGAACCCATATGTAAAAGGGTCGAACTCACAAAATTGAGCTTCATCAGTCGACTGACGAAATATTCGGTCGACTGATAAGCTGAGGTCACACAAATCACACACACAGCCGAGCCCGTTAGTTGACTGAAAACATAAAAAAATTTAAGTTTTTGTTGGGCTTAACAAGTCAAGGTTCGAATGCCAAAAGAAAACACAATCAAGTATATATTGACCCATTGATCGATTTCTAAATTCAAAGTGATCTACTCATCCAATCTTTCATCTCAACTCACCAAGTATGGCCGACACAACTCTGTCAACAAATATTAAGAATCAAATAGTCAAAATGTAAAGTTGCAATAACTTGCTGCCACATACATAATGCACTAGTAAAATCAATAACATGCAGTAGCACTCTAGCTAGTATTTATATTTGTTTAAGGTGTAAACATTAGGATAAACCATCACTAATCACATACCTAAGCATTATCAATTCGCAAATCTGCAAACTATGCTTTCAAATAAGCTAGGGTAATGAAGAGGTCCACAAGCTCATATCATTACATTGTTTCATGTTTAAAACTCAAATTCTATTCATCTATAATTAGGGTTTAAATCATGTAAAATGAAAATTATCAATTAATTACAACTCTAATAATCTTGATCATCTATTTTCATCAATTAAGTATTACTCCTACTGATCTCTTCATCGTTTTAAGATCTAACATCAAAACTAAGATTTAAATCATCAAAATAAGCTCTAAACATTAGATTAACCAATTAAGTATATTAAAAACATGAATTAGGGGATAGGTTTGGAGGAAGATGATCTTGCCTCAAATCTTAGCTGGAAAATTCAAGAGTGGAAGAATACAGGTCCTCCCTAGCCAAACACCGACAATCTCATCCTCTTCTCTGTATTTGCTTCACAAAGCTCTCAAAATTTACCACAAATATACTTTAGGGTTTTTTAGGGGAGAGGGTGGCTGCTAGGGTTCACAAATCTGTTGTAAAAGAGAATTTTTAGGTGTGTTTACATATATACATACAGGTAAACCCGAAACAAAGCAATCTGACCCGAAACAGGAAAACCAGTTTGACTGGGAAAATAATCTTCGGTATTTTGGCTGTAACTTTTTTGTCCAACATTAGAATGAGGTGATTTAAGATGCATTGTATATCTATTGAAGAGACCTAAAAACTTTTGTCTTTTGAGTTTTTCCAAATTCGAATTGTATCTGTGTGTAATGTATATATACTCTTAATTGGTCGTTTTTCGATATTCGAATTGCATCGATGTATAATGCATATATACTCTTTATTAGTCTTAAATCAATTACTATCATGCTCATTTGTCATTAAATAATATTTATCATAATATAACTCATTTAATACTATTTACCCTAGTATTTTTCAAAAAAAAATTAGAGGGTTTTGCATTCCATCACTAACTTAGCATCCAGTTATGACCGAACATTTAACACTACCACCGAGACTATCGGAGGGATCACTCTGCTCACTGACTGGATAATGAATGCCCCCTACATCAAATTTAAGATGCCTCGCATCAAGAAGTATAAAGGCGATGGTGATCTAATAGAGCATGAATAAAAATTTTATTACATGATGACCATGTAGCAAGTTTTAGAGCCGATCATTTGCAAAGCCTTCCCCATCACCTTGATAGGGAGGGCTAAGATGTGGTGGAATTCATTGGATAGGAAGTCCATAAACAGCTTTGAGCAGCACAGTCAAAAGTTTATACATTACTTTTTGGTCGACTCCAAGCAAAAATGATGCCCTCCCATGTCTTGCTTAAGTTGAGACAAGAAGATGGAGAAAGTCTTAAGGGTTGCTACAAAAGGTTCTAAGCTAGTAGGCTAGAAGTTGATGACCCTAGCAACATGATCGCTATAGTCATAATCTCAGCAGGCCTACAGAACAATAAGTTGTCTATCTCGTTCATTATGAACTATGTCACCAACTACGAGTAGTTAATGGCCAGAGCCTGAGGATTTGTGGATGGCAAAAGAAGCCTGAGCCTATAAAGAAGAGGCCAAAGAAGCAAAAGCAACAACAGCAACACCTACCTTAGGAGCCAAGTCCCCTTATAAAGAGAAGACCGAGAAGGACCCCCTAGGGCCGACTCTAGACCGAGCTAGCCGACAAGAGAGAAAAAAGGAGAGAAGCCACTAAGAAGCCGACCCTCATTGCCCTCAACACTTATCTCACACAAGCCTTTTCCATGGTCTAGAGGGAAGATACCTCAATTCCACTCCTCCTCACATGAAGTTGGATCCTCCATCTCAAGACATCAGGTAATTTTCGGTATCATCAAGATCATGGCTATCATACTAATGATTACAAAGTCCTCCAGAGAGATATTAAGGATGTAATACAGAAAGGATTCTTGAAGAGGCTTGTCTCTCAGTAGGATAGGAGAGAACCCACTCTAGGGAGATCCCACGAGAGGTCCCGCTCCAGATCGCCTCATCCTCAGCAACAACCTGATGCGCAACCTGCCAAAACCAGTAATAAAGGTGTCATCAATTCAATTAGTGGTATCTAGTGGTAGGAGGAATGTCTAACAATGCTCAAAATAAGTATGCCACACGAGCATTGCATGTCTACTTGCTTGACAAGAAGCCGAGGACAGATTGACCTATCTCTTTCATTGACTCTGATTTAAAAGGCATCGATACACCTCACGATGACCCTCTCATCATCTCAGCCAACATCAACAACTTTTAAGTTAAAAGGATTTTGGTTAACATAGGGAGTTCTACATATATTCTGTTCATCAATGCTTTTAATTAGATGGGCATTGATAAGTCTAAGCTATAGCCTTGTCAAGGTCCTCTCATCAGATTCATAGGGTATTTGCTCATACCAGAAGGGGTGATCACTCTCCCCCTGATGATCGATGAATAACCCTCCCAATTTACTATCCAAACCAGATTTCTAGTGATGAACATCAAGTCGGCCTACAATGTTATTCTAGGAAGGATTGTCCTTAATAGCTTACAGGTGGTCCCATTCATCTACTACTAGATGGGAAAGTTCCCGACCCTTGAAGGAGTCATAATTGTTAGGAGAATTCAACAAGAGGCTAGATGATGCTATCTGCTCTCGATGAAAGGAAAAGGAGTACTGGAGACCCTGCTAATTGAGAAGATGCATCTCTAGATAGAAAAAGTATTAGAACTGGAGAAGACAACGCTCGTCAAAGAACTCCAAGAAGTGTCGATTGACCTAAATGGCTCAAAGAAGGATGAGATCAGGATGAACCTCTTTGAACTTTAACAAGGAACTATGATCATGTTCATACATGAGGATGCATATGTATTTGCTTCATGGCCCAAAGACATGTTAGGAATCCCCCTCCCCCTACCCCCACCCCCCCTAAAGTAGAAAGCCATGAGATTTCAATCGACTACCACATCAAGCCAGTTTGACAAAAGAAGAGGCATCTCAGCCCTGAGAGGCAGTAGAGGCCACCGGAAAAGTCGATAGACTACTCAGATCTGACTTCATCAGAGAAGTATAATACCTAGAGTGGCTATCTAATGTAGTGCTAGTGAAGAAGTCCATTCATAGATGGAGGATGTGTGTAAGCTTCATAGGTTTAAACAACACTTGTCCAAAGGACAGCTATCCCCTCTCAAGGATCGATCAGCTAGTAGATGAGAGTGTGGACTATGAACTGCTTAACTTCATGGATGCCTTCTCTGGCTACAATCAAATCCTTATGGCAGAGCATGATCAAGAGAAGACCTCATTCATCACAGGCTAGGGAATCTACTGCTATAAAGTGATGCCCTTCGGTCTTAAGATTGCAGACGCCATTACTAGAGGTTGGTCAACAAAATTTTCAAGTACTAGATCGGCCACAATATGAAAGCCTATATAGATGGCATCCTTGTAAAGTCAAAGCAAGTGTCATCTCACTTTTTGGATCTTGAAGAAACATTCTCTATCCTTAGGTGCTACCGCATGAAGCTCAACCTATCCAAATGAGCTTTTGGAGTGCAATCAGGCAAGTCCCTCAGGTTCATGATTACTCAGCAAAGTGTTGAAATCAACCCGAAGAAGATAACCGCCATCGAGCAGCTACATGAACCCCGCTGTCCAAAGGATGAATGGCAAGATAGCAGCATTGGGCCGCTTCCTTTCGAAATCTGCTTAGAGAAGCCTCCCATTCTTCAAAACTTTAAGAGGGAGCAAGGAGCTGAAGGAAAGCATGGGTTGGAAGGTCGGGTGCAGCGAGGCCTTTAGGGACCTCAAGAGATATTTGAGCATCAAGCCACTGTTGAGCCAACCCAGAGGAGCGAAGACCCTATATCTCTACATGGACATCTCCCTAGAAGCTATTAGCTCGGTTTTAGTCCAAGAGGAGGACAATGCATAGAAGCCAGTATATTATGTCAGCTGGATCCTGAAGGGGGCCAAGCCTAACTACACCCTCATTGAGAAAGCCTCCTTCACTCTTATTACTACCACTTCAAGAAGGATGATCAACTGGTCATTTGAGCTCAGTGAAGGTGATATGCAATTTGAGCCCTATACAACCATAAAGGCCTAAGCCTTGGCCGACTTCTTGATAGAGTCAACCGTAGTTCATGATGAACCATCTTCGCTCATACTACCCCCCCTACTAGAGACTTCAACATCCAAGATAGCCAAGACACCTACTTCTTAGAAGCGACGCATCCTCAAACATGACTTACCTTAATTCGCCTCATGGTGGTTGCTAAAGGTAGATGAATCCTCCAAGGAAGGAGGTAGTGGAGCTAGAGTAGTCCTGCGTAGACCTCATGGGTCAACGTACAAACACTTCATAGCTTTTGATTCTCTACCTCAAACAACAAGGCCGAGCATGAAGCCCTTTTGGCAAAACTTCGAGCCACCTTAGCAGTCAAGGTCAAGATCACCTACATTATAGCCGATTGCCAACTTGTTATCTACCAAGTGAGGGGAGATTATGCGGTTAAAGATTCAAGAATGATGTTGTACTTGAAGGCGGTAAAAGAGCTATTAGGCAACGTCAAAGACTTCAAGATCACCTAAGTCCCCCACGCACTCAATGCTTAGGTGAATGCCCTATCCTATCTTGGGTCATCTAGCTCAAGGAATAACTCAGGACCTCTGCATACAAACACCCTCAAGCATCCTAGTTTTTCGGAGACTTCAGATCCGGTCATGCAAGCCGAGACTTCTGCATAATCCTATTGGATGGATCCATTCATCTAGTACCTAATAAGGGGGACCTCAACAGAGAATGCTACTAAAGTAAAAAGTTTACAAAGGAATGCTAGAAGATATCTCATACTCGATAACTAGCTTTATCGAATGTCTTACTCTAGCAGTAGTGTGAGGCCCTATCTCCGATGTCTTCGACCGATAGATGCCAGTTATGTTCTAAAAGAGATCCATGAAGGGACTAGCAAGAATCACCCAGGAATCAGAACTCTTGCTCAGATTGTAATCCACCAACGATACTATTAGCCCACCATCTTAGTCGAATCCAACAGACTCATCTCCAAATGTGAGAAGTGCTAAATCTTCTCAAATGTGTCGCGAGCTTCCGCCATCAAGTTCATCCCCATTACGACCCTGATTTCATTCATTCAATAGGGATTAGACTTTTTGGGGCCTCTCCCAATAGCCTATAGGCAACGAAAATTCTTGATTGTTGCCATTGATTACTTCACCAAATGGATCGAAATCAAAACATTAGGAAACATTGGCAGGAGCAAAAATTTTGTGTGGAGATCCATTGTCTGTAGATTTAGCATTCTCGTCTCTTTCATCACTGACAATAGCACTCAATTTGATAATTGTGGTTTCTAACGTTTTTGTGAGGAATGGAAGATACAACTCAAGTTTGCCACAATAGCACACCAGAAATGCAATGGACTTGCAAAAGTGAACAAAAAACACATTATCTATGCTTTGAAGAAGAACATGGACAAGGCAGTAAGGAATTGGGTCAAAGAGTTTCCTAGAATCCTATGGTAAGCTACCAATAAACACATTATCTAAGCTTTAAAGAAGAAGGTGAACAAGGCGATGGGGAATTGGGTCAAAGAACTGACTAGAATCCTGTGGTCTTACTACACCACTCATAAGAGCTCCAAGGGAGAAACCCTCTTCAAACTGTCTTATGGAGTCAAGGTAGTTGCCCCAATAGAAGTTAGCATGCCAACAATTAGACTGCAACATTTTGATGAAGAATTGAATTTCACAGGACTTCGAATCGGACTCGACCTTATTGATGAAGCTCGAGAAAAATCTCTCCAATCTCAAGTCATCAATCAATAGTGATTGTCGAACACTACAACAGTGAGTTCCAACCCTGGAGATTCAATATTAGCAATCTCGTTCTTTGAAGAGCTATTTTTGATGGAGATATCAAGCACGACAAGTTGGTTGCCAATTGCGAAGGACCTTACAAAGTCATCGAGGAAGTGCATCCCAGCACTTATCAACTGAGTAGCTCCGACGGGAGGATCTTGCAACATCATTGGAACATTGACCAAGCAACCAACCGGACTCGGTGAAAGTTACCTATCTGCCCTCCTGATCTACTATAAAAAGGGAATTGAGGTGTAATTCCTAGGATAAGCAATTCTAAGCTACTTTTAAGCAACTTTGAGCAATTCTATTTTGCTACTTAGCTCTTACTTCCCCACTCAAGCTCAATTCTGACTTGATCGTTGGAGGAACCACCGGATATCCTAACTCTGACCTCTCACGAATTCTTCATGTGCAGGATAGGATTTTTGGTTCATGAACCAACCATCTGGGGAAACTTGCGACCCTAATCCCCTCATAATCCACTAGATAATCCCATATTCGATAACTGACATTAACAAGTGCTAACGACTATTTCTTTGAGTCTTCTTCTAATGCATCTTCTCTTTCTTTTAGCCTAACTTCATATGTGATAAGATTATTATAGATAGTTAAACTATATTCTACTCAGGCCAATGTGCAGTTTGGAAACAAGGAGTGAGTGACTATAGGCTAAATACTTCAAATAAGCCTAAAATCGGACCCACAACAGGTTATGGCGAAGCTCGCTCAAACAAACACGCAAACATCGCTATATAGCCCACTTTGATTAAGTCCAAACAAGTCGAAAGTGAACCACACAATGTTCACTATCTGATGTCAGTAAACTTCACCAACAATTATCCACATAGGCCACATCATCCATAATTCAGAAGCAATGGCTCACCTATGTCCAAGCGAGCTTAGCCTAAACACTTTCAGCAAGCTTTGTCAAATTAGCGAACTTCAAGGGGATAACCGCTCCTCTACTATCTCCTACTTTAATGACCATTTAACCTATAATTAAATGCTATTAACTCTCTCTCTCTCTCTCTCTCTCTCTCTCTTAGCCTATAGGAGGAGCAGGAGATTGTTCATTCGAGACACACAGAGAGAAAGATATCACTAATAGAGTGATCGAACCCCCTAGTACTCATGCGACGTTTCTTCCTTCTGATAGTCAGCTTCAAGAGAAGACTAACACTAGTAAAAATACGAGTATCCTAGACGGAATATCCCAGAAGGAAAATTTTCCATCTGGGATAAACTATACTAGACGAAAAAATTCTGTCAAGGAATTTCCGTCTACAATATAATATTCTAGACGAAAATTTCTGTCTAGAGTAGTATTGTAGATGGAAATAATTTGTTTAATTTTTTTTGAATTTTTTTGATTATCCTTGACGGAAATTTCCGTCTAGGATGTATCCTAGACCGAAATTTCCATCTAGGATAATCGGTACCCTTTATAACAAAAAATTCCCAGATCTGGCCCCTAAATCCCCAAATTTTCATGGATCCTTTCTCTCTCTCGTCCGCAAGCATCGTCGTCGTCTCCTTCCTCGGATCGCTAGCAGCATCGTTGTTGCCGTCGCCTCCCTCCCATCCTCACCGTCGCCTCCCTCCCGTCATCGTCGTTGTCCGAATCGTAGGAACAGGAAGCTGGAAATTTCGTCACAGCAACCGAAGAGGAATCTCTCAAACAGCGGTGTCCTTCTCCTCTTTCTTTCATTATTCCTTTCTTTTTTTATCGATTTAACTGCCGCTTAATTCTCAAGGTAAATAACATGTTCTAATTTTAATGCTAACCTTTTGTTCCCTTCCCTTTTGCTGCACCATTCTTTACTACCGTCAATAGCTTTTGCAGATAATTTTTTTCTCTTCAGGCGGAGTTCAATTTGCTATTCTATCTCCTTTAATTTAATGGTATCTTCTATTTTACGTGTGGGATGAAATAGATTGTTCGTAAATTTGGCAACAAAATTAAAATGTGGCTTTATTTGATTTTGCAAATTTATATATTGCAACGACTGAAATTGATGGGATGTCCTTCTGTTATTCTGTGGCGTTTGAATTCTTTTGTAGAGAATAGTTCATTATGAAAATTGTACTTTTAGAAAAATCTGTATTATACTCATTTTTAAAATGGGCACCAAGTAATAAATTTATATAATGAACATTGAGGCCAAAATATTAGAGATTGCATCTGTAATTGATTTTGTTGGGTGCCTGGATATTACCCATATATAGGCCTCGAAACAAATCAGAAATTCATGAACTGATTTATTTGGTGTCTGAATGATCTGGTATCATTAGCCTTCAGGACTGATGAAACTCAATATGGCTAATAGGATATATGATAAATTATGTTAGCTAGACGTTCAATGAGAATGCATAAAAATTTACTCGTCTGAAGTCAGTGTTCTCTTTTTTTTTAATGAAATAAGATATACACTTATGTATGTTGGCCCCCGAATTTCTGGCGCCATCACTGCTAGCACTTGTTGTGTTTAAAAAAATGCAATAAATTGATTTTGGATGATGTTAATTGACTGTACTTATACTATATCAAAAGGTTTTAGATAGAGTTTTCATATTTGTTTCATTTCCACTATATCTAACTATTTGTTGTGTATTATGGTGAAAATGTGTGAGTTATGGAAGAAAAAATTTTCAAAAAATAGAGTGCTATATAACGCAATATTATATAATAATGTGTTATATATCCAATTTAGGTAACAACTACAACGTTAACCCTAAACTCCCGTCCAATAATTACAGCCAATTCTTTGAGGTTATAATATAAGATGAACGAGTCAAATTTGGGTAAGAGGTAAATTTTTCTACTCAATTGTCATTTAACTGTGCATAAGGCAAATACGCAATTGTCAGACAATGTCAAGTATGGATATATAATGAAGCCACATTCCAACATCTTCTAAGGTGCATATATTTTCCCTAGGAAAAACAGTATGGCATTTTGATGTGTTAGGTTTGCATTTTGTTTTCCTCTTAATTCTCCTTGGCTCAAAGGTAGTGAAGGGAAAAGGGATTTGCCTGACATAAGTTAGTCATCAGAAGAGCGTCAAGGAGGAAATAAAAAGTATAAAATTTAAGCAATTTTCTCATCCAATATTCCAATTCAAAGAAATTTTCCTTGTTTGGGAATAATTTAAAAAACAAGGTCCGGATGTAGGATCAATATCTGTTGTACTAAGGGGTTTTCAGGTTCAACAAAAAAATAGGAAATCTTTTGGAGGTATTGACACATCCATTTAGAAAAGAGTTTTTCGGAATATTTTGTGTTTCTCTTGTTTGGTTAAACAAAAAGAGGAAAATGCACCCCAAAACAACCCATTTTTCCTAATAACCTAAAAACACGGTTCTGACCTTTGAGTTTGGAAATGGGCAGGATAAGTGTGAAAAAATGATGTGGTTTTTTCCCCTTGGAACTCATTTTCCTAGAAAGTAACCAAACAGACCCTAAACAATAAACATTATTGTTCAATCATACTATGTGTTATTATACATTATTTAGAGGTCGATTATACAAAACCTTAACTGCAATCACACTAAACTACACTTAATGCAGAAGACAGTATATCATTATAATACGGAACATCCTATAAATTTACTCATGTGCACAACCAGGAGGTGCCTTCATATACTATACATTTATACGTGTGGCTACTGAACAATTATCAAACTTAATCATATGTGGCGTGTATGCTTGTAGATCTGTTGTGTGCTGAAGTACTTTTGGGAATTTACTTTTTTTTAATATTCTCATGCTTTAACATTATTTGTGAATCTATGAAAAACATGATTCGGTCAGGCTAGATCAACTACCTACTAGGCTAATTTGCACAACTTTATTTGTGAATCCTGCTTATATAACGCAAATTTGGCCTCATGTTTAGTTATTACTCATGTTTAGTTATTACTAAGCATACTTCTAAATTTAGGAATATATCATATTCTTAAAAATAATGCCACCTTGTTTTTTATCTTGCAGGTGCATGTGTTTCTTTGAGCTTCTCTAGAGAAAATGGACTTGGATATCGGTTTGTAAACCGTCATTGTATTTTTAAATCACAACTTTCTTTGTGTTGAGCCCAAAACAAATAGTGAGTTGATTCAGTTGTGCGGCAAATTTATACGTATATGTGTGGCAAATTTATAAGTTGATATTGTGTTACTTTGTTGTGTGAAAAAACAAAGTATATATATGGTTGGTATCATGTTGGTGTGTGATTTATTTATGAAAAAACATGTGTTACTTTGTTGTGTGATTTATTTAAGTTGTTTTGTGGATAGTTATCATGTTGGTGTGGTTGGTATATATGTGCTTTTTATTAGTCATTTGTAAGCTGGATTTACAGGGTTATTTGAGTGGATTTACAGATTTGTAAGCTGGATTTACAGATTTGTAAGCTGGAAACTGCACATTATATCCCAGACGGATTTTTGCATCCCAGATGGAAATACCCGTCTGGGTTGTAAAATCATCTTGGCTGTAGAATTCCGTCTGGGATAATTATCCCAGACGGAAATTTTCATCTGGGATGTAGAATATCTCAGACAGAAAACTTCCGTCTGAGATAGTTATGCTAAACGGAAAAAATCCGTCTGTAATGTATTACAGACGGTTTTTTTTTCCGTCTCCTAAAATCCGTCTAGAATACATTCTAGACGGAATTTCCGTCTAGAATAATGTATTCTAGACGAAAACTAATTAGACCCGTATTTTAGACGGAATTCCGTCTGGAATATGTTTTCTGGATGGAATTCTAATTATTCCAGATGGAATTTTCCGTCTGGAATGCGTCGTTTTGTACCAGTGTAAGCTATCTTGCAAGCAACCAAGTCAGAGACTAACAACAAGAAACCATCATCTTATTCAGACAGTCAACAGAGTACAATATTAATGCTCCATCAGCATGCAACAAAGAACTTAGCTAAAAATAATTTTTTTTCTTGTTTCTCTTTTATTATAATCTATGTCAATTGCAATATAAATGAATCAAAATAGGATGGTGACTCCACTAATGACTACTTTCTCCTCTAATAAGAAAGTTGTGTTGCAGTCCAACACTAAGACTCTTGGGTCTTTTGCAGAGTCGCTGGTCATAGAATTTGACTAAACGAGGTTCAAGGAATTCATTTCCTTGAATCAATCCTTAATGGAAACTGTGAGAAGCTACTGCAAAATTCACCACAATGCAAACTTAGGGTCAAAATCGACCCCGTGCGTGTGTAAAGGCAACCTTTGATAAGGATAGGTTGAGCTCTGCTAGAAGTTAAACGAACTACACCCAGAGCGAAGAAACATCCATTCTCGCCTTGAGTGAAGGTCAAGACATCTTCATGTCTTTTGATTTTGGGGGTTCGATTTAAAGCATCTCGTATTACTCGTTATGCTTCAATAGAAGCAACTTAAGTGAAACAAAACTTCACCCTAATCAGTTGGGTGCTAAAGAGAACTTTGCTAGAATGATATGGCAAATTTCATCAAGTCTCAAAAATTGAAAAATTTCTAACTTAATCTATTTGAGACCCTACCTAGCAAACTTCAGTTCAACTCTCACCAACATAAGGAAGCATGAACTTCACTTACAACATAACAACTCCATGCAGAGTTCGAGTCTGCCACAGAAATAAAGTTCATGTAGATCAAGCATACAAAAATGGACAATTTCATAAAAAGAAAATTTATTGATCAAAGGCTCTACTACATAAAGGCGACATTTAGACTATTCAGTTATAGGGATGATGAGTATTTGCTGCTATTTGCTACTATTGTATACTCCTTAATGAGATGTTGAGGAACATAAACGAACCGTAACAAGCCATTGAGCCCCTGTTCCTCTGATTTCACAGAACTTAGGGAGTTAAGTTTCTCCCCCATGTAGAAAAAATAGCTCGTACTTGCTCCTCCCTAGGCCCTATGCTAGGAGATGAGAAAAAACTATTAAACAAATTGTGCCCTCCTTGCTCTAAACTAGAACATATTAAGAGGAAGAAGCAGTTCTTATGAAAAATACAATGCTAGGCTTGGGACAACCAAATGACGTCTAATTACATTTTAGGTTCACATTTTGTGAAACCTAATCACTGTAGGAGTCCTTGCTTGTGGAGCTCCAAGGTTCTTTCTTCAGCCGCCATCTTAGCTGTCGAACGGTCTTATGCAGAGCAAGACACTCAAAGCTCTTAGTGTCTCTATTGCAATTCAACTTGCCCCAAGCCTTCGATTGATTCTCGATGATCTACTCAAGCCTGTCCTTCTCATCGAAAACATATCCACCAACCGACAGAGTATGTAGAGTTCATTCGCTTGATTACCCCCTGCTTGGGCAAGCTTCTGTTAGAGATGTTTTATTTTCGCTTCTCTATTGAGGAGCATCTCTGATCTAAGTGACAAAGACTTAGACATGAAGGAGATGGACACAAAGAATTTAGAAGGAAATAGACCTATTTATAGTATTTTCCAAATCCAAACTTCCATAGTGAATCTCGTAAATTCTTGACCAAGAGATCTCAGCCACATATCATAGTGCAAATCCAAAGACATAATCCTAACGACCATTGCCAATTAAAGAACATCACTAATCGATGAACTTTGCCCACACAGTTCAAAGTAAGGCGAATCTCGTCGATACCCAGAATCATCTGAACTTTGCTGATTTCTCTACTTCTCCGCAATATTTGGGCACATGAACTTTGTTCTAAACATAGAATTGGATGACTACAAGCATCACTCAGTCTTCAATGCAAGTCTTCAGCAAAAGAAGCCACGTTTAGGAGTACACATCTGGCAACCAAGTAGATTGGAGACACTTTTTAACCCAAACAAGATGACTCAAACAAGATGACTTGAACTAGGTTAGGACGAATCTTACTCAAACAAGCATACGAACATCGCCATATAGCCGACTTTGACTTAGTCCAAATGAGTCAAAAGTGAACAACGTGAAGTTCTTTATCTGATGTCAATGAACTTCACTAGCAATTATCCATATATATATATATATATATATAT